>QLNU02015003.1:161759714-161776729 GCA_006491805.2 Dysdera silvatica
GTGGACACTTGATAACAGTGCACTATCGTGAGAAATAATGCCAAATTTGAAAATGAAAATAAAGATACTACAATAAAACAGTATTCTGCAAAGTGGAAGATTAATAATCTTTATTAAATCATTCATAAATGTAACAAAATCAAGATGAGGCTTTCAATCTTGTTTGAAAATTTAATGGACACTTACTGAAATTGGAGTGTTTTATGTACATTAATACATGATAGATGCTCCATTTTTGCATATAACTTTAAAGACACGTGAATCCATTGATTCTATCAATGTTTGTAAATACTTAGGATCGATTTGATACCAAGTTTCCACAATAGCGTCCTTTAAGGCATTAACCGACGTGAATTGCTTCCCATTTGCATATATTTGACGAACAATATAATCCCATACGTTTTCGATAGGATTTAAATCAGGACTACGTGTCGACCAAATCATACTTTTAACCGTTTTTGAATTTATCCATCTTTTGGTGGAGATAGATGCATGGCACGGTGCGTTGTCCTGTTGCAAAATCCAGTTTTCCCCACATATTTATGAGGCATATGGGAGGGCATATTCTTTTAAAAATTCTTGATAGCAGGTAGAATTCATACGACTGCCGATGAAAGCTCCAGGCGTAGTACCGTTGTAGCCAAAGACACTACAAATGGTCATCAACCCTCCTCCTTGAACTCTACGAGAAAAGTATTGCGGCGCTTTCCGCAAATCGTGCCAATAATGTTGAAAAGCATCCGGACCATCTAAGTTGAATTTCTTTTCGTCCGTGAAAAGTACCTGCAACCATTTATCGTTCCACTCCATGTGTCGTCGAGCCTAGTTTAAGTGTTCCTGTTTGTGAACTTGGGTGAGAGATGGTTTGCCTTTTTTTTTCCGAAAAGATAAATTTTTGGAATTAGAGAGCACATTCTATACTGTCCAACATTTAACTAGGAGCTAACTAAGGTCGTTTCGGACTTTTGCAGCAGACTTTCTTGTGTTACTGGCCTCTCTAATAATGTTCCGCTTATCTCTTTTACTCAGTTTTAGCTTCGCTCCCCGTTTTTCGAGTGGATCCTTTTGGGGTTTCTTTTTGAAAAGGCCCCTATAGCACTCCTTGGACGCTGAATAAGCTGACAAATTTTGAAAATGGATTTTCCATTTCATTTAAAAGCCACAATTTCCTCTTTCTCGAAATCCGTAAGTATTTTCCTTTCTGACATGACTACAAACGCTGCTTTCGCAGACTCAAACCTGTTCACACGGGTATTTATACGAACCTACGCATCGAAAGAATACAATATGCAAATTTTTTAGCGCCTGCACTGCCATCTGTTAGTCAGGAATGATAGTGTCCCTTAAATTAACAAACAACATTTGTTACATAAATTTGCATTTTCCCCATTTATGTGACGATATATTGATATAAAATTTATTTTTCTACAAGACATTATGGTGTCTCGGCATTCTTCAAAAGCCAATTCGCAGTTTTTGTATTTTTTTTAGCATTTACGTAAAAATATCAGGTGTCCACTAAAATACCAAACGCACTGTAAATATGACGTAATATAAGCATACAGCCCCAGAACTGTCGTCTGGGACCTTTTCTAGGACTACATGCTTGGCGCCTTTTCTGGAGGTATGTTGCAAAATACAAGTAAATCAGATAAGCCAGATGTATTCAGCGAGATACCCAAGGCCCAAAGGCGCCAAAAAACAGAACGTACAAATCCAAATAATATTACAGTATAAACACTAATATGTACAATATAGGGACATTAAATGTAAAATCAATATAATAGAAAATCATACGTAGATACATTTGATACATGCAAAATAGAAATATGTAGAGGTATAAAAAAGAATATAAATATACAAACGCTTTTCGAAAATGGTTTATGCTCAAATAGTGGAAACAGAGCCGAATATTTAAAAAAAACAACAACATTTTTTTTTAAAGAAATCTTTTCGAAAAGCTAAGTCTGCATCCCATTGCCTTTACACCATTAATTTTTAGTGTTAATGCAGTAATGGCATGTATAGTGAATGAACCAAGCAGAGTCTAGAGAAATTTTCCCTTATTACGTACTTACGTACGTAATAAGGAAAAATTTCTTTAGACTCTGCTTGGTTACACATTATAACATTAAAGGATATAAGCAATCCAGGCTAAGATGGCGACTTGTTTAGTCGCCACACAAACCTACACACACACACACAAGCTACCAGGTTTTCAAGCGTGCTGCAGATCACATTAATTGGCGCCCAAGTTGTCATTAAGTACCCTTGGGTTAAGTAAAAAAAAAAAAAAATTATATATACGCATATGTGTCACATATTAAATTGAAAAGTTATTGTCTGGTTATCTGATTTTTTTGGTGGATTATAGATGAAACCGGGTTTCTATGTTTTGTCTGGTTGTAGGTGGTACCAATACTAATTCTACAGACGGTTATGTGTCCTTGTCTCTAGTCCTTCAGGCATGTCCCAACTTCCAAGTGATACAGCTTCAAAATTTCAATTCCCGTTTAATAGATATGACTGAGCCATCCCGGTGCTTCAAGAATAGTTATCTGGTTCTTCCTCATCGTACTGATGCTATGGGGAAAGACGCATAGGATAATTCTGAGCTGCGACATTGAGCTATTACTTGGAAATAGCTACTCTTACTATCTAGTACCAATTCGAGATGGATATAGATATTGTTTAGAAAAGTATGATCTTGAAGATATGAGCATTGAAGAAATGCAGTAATTCCATCCAGCTGAAAAGAATATTTATCGAAACTTTAAACGTTCAGGTTAATTCATTAATTCGCCAAAAGACAATAAACTTACAATACAACATTAAAAGCGTTTTGTACGCCTTGTGTTTGGCGAGCCTTCGTGGCATGTGTGCACACATTGATGTTAAATTGAAGACTCATTTGATTTTAAAATTCAGAAAACAATTACACAAACTGTTGCCAAACATAAAAAGCGAAATTATAATGATGAAATATATATTGCCATATCCGGAAAATGAAATTATGTACATTTGGAATTTTTTGGCATGTTTCCAACTTCATAGTTAAGTTATATCCTAACTGGCAACAAAAAAGAAGCTTACAAAGTAAATAAGCAGGATTTTTATTGTGGGAGCCCATATTCTTTAGGTATTTGTGTAACAAAATGAAAAGGGAGGTAGGTAGGAAGGAAGGTGGGTGGGCAGGTAGGCAGGCAGGCAGGCGAGCCAGGCCGGGTCCACCTGCCTGCCTTGAAACAAATTAGTAATTTACTAATTTAATAAATTAGGCATTAGTAATTAAACATGGCGTATTATAAAGAGTATTAATATACGATGTAGCATGTTGAAAAATATAAAATTAGATTTAAATTAATATCGATTGCTCTGTGAACTAGTGACATTTGCTGTTCACATTGTAATGTAATCTGGCTAACAGCATTAAATTAATTTGTGCTGATATTTGTTGACACACCGAAAGATTTTGATATCTGAAAATTCCCCATCGTTATTTACGAATGCTTCAGTGTTTAAAAATACTCGGCTTCGTTATTGACATTTGCTACGAAGTTGCTATTTAGGCGTACTAGGTCTGAGATTTTAGGCGCATTCACGAATATTATTCTGCTCAGATTATTTCCACTATAAAATATTTATTCATGAAAATTGCTTTCAGAACTAAAATAAGGAATTCCAGGAAATTCTCCCGCGTCCTGTTTTAATTGATGACAGGTTTCATCGGATGAGAAACTCTGTTTTAGATTTCAAGTAAACTAATCTTCGTCATTCATAGCAGTTATTTAACTACAAGCAAGTATTTCGTGTGTCAACAAGGTTAATGATAACATATGTTAGCTCATATATATACACACACACTCTATAACAAACAAATCGACGCACCAAGAAGGAGTTGTCCGATTGCGATAAAAATTGGTGGATGTAAAGAACATCCAGAAAAAGAAAGAATTAAAATTTCAGAACAATTGAATGATTTATTGCAGAGTTTGACCGTTACAAAGGGAGGAAGTCAATAAAGCGTTGGTCCACCTCTGGCCTGGATGCAAGCTGTCAACTTACGTGGCATGGACCGTTAAAGATCCCGGATGGTGTCCTGCAGAATTTCTTGCCAAATTGTCTCCAACTGTCGGGCTAAATCGTCAACATTCCAGGATGGTTGCAATCGCCTTCCCATAGCGTCCCAAATGTGCTCTATGGGAGAGAGATCAGGAGATCTAGCTTGCCAAGGAAGTGTTGGGCAAGCTTGAAGACAATTCATAGCAACACGTGCCGTGTGTGGCCGGGCATTGTCTTGTTGAAACGTAAGTCCAGTGTGTCGCAAAAGGAACGGTAACACAACCGGTCGTAGAATGTCGTCTACGTACCGCTGTGCTGTAAGTGTGCCAGAAATGACCACCAAAGGGGTCCGGCTATCAAAGGAGATGGCACCCCAGACCATAACGCCCTGTTGTGGGCATGTGTGGCGTGCGATAGTAAGGGCAGGATCCCCACGCTGCCCTGGACGTCTCCAGACACGTCTGCGGTTGTCGTCAGGACACAGTTGGAAACGGGACTCGTCACTAAAGACTATACGTCCCCAGTCAGCGCAGTTCCAAGTTGATCGAGCCCGGCACCACTGTAATCGGACTTGACGGTGTAAAGGCGTGAGAGGTAAGCGGCGTAACGGTCGGCGCGAGCGTAAATTCCGCTCTCTCAGTCGTCTGCAGAGGGTCATGTTGGACACATGTGTGCGGGCCACACGTTGGATAGTTGATAACGACGAATCCGGTGCTGTGACAGCTGCTCTGACAATTGCTCTGTCTTCCCGTTCTGTTGTGGCCCTAGGTCGACCGCTGCCGTCCCGACGCTGACATCTGCCGTTGTTGACCCACTCTTGCCAGCACCGTCCAATCGCCGCATCGCTTCGACCCACATGTCCAGCGATTCTTCGATTCGTCCAACCAGCCTCTTTCAAACTCTGACATATGCTCGTAATGAGCACGAATCTTTCGGCGAGGCATTGTTACAGTCGACGTAAGATATCCGCAGTCAAAATGCAACAGAAATTTTGACCACATATTGAGAATCGCTCCTTATATACACCTGCTGAATGCGCAGTTCCGATGCGTCGGAGTTCCCGCTATTCATTCATTGGACACCAAATTTTAATCATTTGCATGTTCGGTCAAAATGTCTTTGCATACGAATTTTTCTCGTAAGGAGCAATGTTAGTTGGAACAATCAGTTTCTGAACAACAAAAATTTCACATTTTACTTGGTGATATTTATACATTTATGGGGCTGTTGTTTTATACAAAACTTTAAAACTGGACAGACAAATAAAAAGAACAACAATTACGTACGTACTAGGTCAAATTAGAGTGTTATTACCGTTTCTTGGACGGGAATATCCTTTCAACGTCAGTCACTTACACAAGGCTTCCTCCTTTTTCTGACTCTTAACACCACTGAACTCTGCTGAAAACCCAAAATTAGGGAGCTTCACTAGAAATCTATCAAGAGAAATTTGCTTCTGCTTACGTTTCAAAATATTTCGGAAGTGAGGCCTTTCTTTATCATTAAATAAGTCCACAAGTCGACTTCATCGAATTTTGTCAGGGTAATAATTTTCAACACAATTTTGTAATTCAACCCATTTAGAACACGTTTCTTTTAGTAGTGCAGTACGGACTTCCTCGTCTTTTCCCTAATCTCCAATTTCCTTCAATGTTTGTGACCTTTCCTTAGTCACCGCCTCCACATCTCAATCAACACTTTTCAATTCAGTTCATATAACAGAACAGCTCAGTAGAATACTTCCCAAACAAAACAAGCAACAAGTGTAAAGCAAACGAACTTTGTATTTGTTTCTTATTAAAATTAAATTATAGAACATTTTGTTCTTATTGAATTATCTATCAGAAAATGTAGCGCTGGGGAGTGTTTGTTGGAAAGATAAAGTAAATAGATTTACCTCGAATTACCAGAGTATCCGTTTTGCGAGGTTGAGTTTTTTCTTCCATAGACAATATATTATACCAATCAAAGTCGTAAACGACGAATTATTTGGAATGGCGACTTTTCTGAGGGCCTAGATAGCGTGTCTTCATGTATAATTATTTCAATTGATTAACATTATTGTTTTAAATGCTGAATTTTTGATAAAGACGACATGTGATCCTTTTCTTTGCTTGATGGAGGGAGTAGTAATTCTCGAAATATTGCGGAATCTTCTTTTGTACGTTGGGCCAGTGACGAAATTTTACTAGTAATGATTACGGTATCTTACAGTTTTCTGGTAGTTGACGCCCTCTATAAATAATTATACTATCTGACCTTTGCATCGAATGGAATATAACTTCAAAATATATAAAAATCGAGCATGTGGAACCTACTATGTGTTGTGAGCAACTAATAAACGTAAACATGTGGGTGAAAAATAACGCAAATCTTTAGAATTTCATTTCTTTGTGTATTCTTGATGTTATTTAAGGCGATGAAGCTCCCATTTTTTTCTTCCCACCTTCTTTAAACACCAAAGTAACTTTCTATATAAAAATATATTTTTAGAATTTCCTGAGCGCAGTTACGCAAGTTGATAAAAATATTGTCGATTTTTAAATATTACCATTAAGATGCTATGAAATTGACACGGCAGGAAAGTATTGACAAGGACGTAACGACATTGGACTAAGGGAGTTGTAAAATAAGTTTAAAAATAGACGCACTGGCTGTTTTGGCTGGGAAATATGGCGGTATTTCATAGTCGACATTTAAAATCGATTTAATTGAACTACTATCTCCGATTACAAATTCAATTTGTTTTAGACGTTGTACTTCGATGGTTTCGTTATCTTTTTAAATATTAAAAATCAGATCGCCAATTTATAAAATTAATGCATTTGTCATCTAATTATAGGATTTTATAATTTTCTAAAATTAGATTGATTATTTTTTATTGAAAATTTGTTGATTATTCGAGAAGATGAAAATCGTTGATAGAAACGAGGTATTAAAATTGCCATTATTGATTACCATATTCATCACTATTAGATGATAAATATGTCTCCAGATTAATAGATATATGGTAAAGATTCAGATGAATTCATAGGTTCTATTCCAAACTCAATTAATTGACAATTATCATTAGATTTTTAAATTTAATTAATCAACAGTTGTCAATAAACTTTAATTTGTCAAGAATCAGTTGAATAGATTTACAGTTACCATCTAGTGTTATATTCATGATTGTGTAATCATATTTTAGCTTCATAATTTTCATTGAATTTTAGATTCATTGTTAATAGATTTTAAGTTCAAAATTTTTACTAAATTTTAGATTCATCGTTCATAGTTTTTAAGTTCAATTTATTTATTTGCATTTTATGTTAGTAAAAATTATGAATATAAGATATGTGAAACAATATACAAAATTCGTTAGTAATTTTATATTTCAAGGATTGTAGGAATCATGCTTTCAGCAGTCCAGGGGCAGATTTAGAGGTCATCCAAGGGTGAGCGATTAATGGCTTGATTTTTGGAAATGATATCTCATTGGAACTTCACCTTGTACCTTTTCAATATTGAATTTTCATTCAAGGGAGGGGCGATCGCCTCCCCCCCCCCGTCCAAGAATCCTCTCCTGCAGTGGTCTATAGTTTTCCAAGGAATGTAAACCGCTGTCGTCTGGAAAATCGAACCGCAGATCAGGTCAACGACGTAGAAGAGGGAAGGGCTCGGGGGATCAAGTCCCCCCCATTGGATAACAAGGGACATTGTTCTCCTGAACGCCAAATCATTTGATTTTTCTTAAAGCGGCTTGCCCCTCACATTTTTTTTAATGGCTACTCTCCTGGGTCAGGTATCAGTAGAAAAATGCATGTATTTGCTACCAAATTCAAACCCTGATTTGACAAACACATTGCCACTATACCATTGCAAAGATCATTAGATTTTAGATTCATAATTATGATTATATCATAGATCCATAATTCTCCTTAGTTCTTGTATACCTATTTAAAATCATCAGCCGGCTGTAGATTCATAATATTATTTCACTGGGCTTCACAATTGTGGTAGGGCATTGGATTCACAATTGTGGTAGGACATTAGATTCATAATTATGGTAGAATCTTTGATTCATCATTGTGGTAGGACATTAGATTCATAATTATGGTAGAATCTTGGATTCATAAGTGTGATAATAATTTAGATTTATAATAATGGTAAGAAATTAGACTCAGATTACGATTATATTCTTTAGATTCATGGTTATCGTTGGATGTTAGATATAAGATTATCTTCAGATATTACACATGCTATAATTAGACTTTTTTAACGCCTATTTGCCTATTGGTTCCATGAACATTATTATGTTAGCATCATGAGACAGTAGGCCCAATATGGTACCTACTAGCTTCACATTGGGCGCCGCCTATTGTAAAGACAATAACAACTTTATTTTGAGTAGAAAGAGATAATTTTTAGTAATAAAAAAGGATTGTACAGTACAAAACAGCCACAATAATAGAAGCGATTGAGGCAAATTTCCAATGTTCTTCGCTCTCGTAAAAGCAAAAATAAATCTTTAAACTATATTTAAATCTCATCATCATCTTTTTTGTTCATCATATCACGCTGGGCATATTAAAAACACACTTAAAAAAAACAAAGAAAATAAATAGTAAAATTTTTGTGTAATTTTTTTAACGTCACGGTTCAACTTCGAATTCATTTAAAAAGTTCATTTTTTAAAGTTGTTATTTTAATTTTGAAGAAAGTTTGCATTTTTATTAATTTATGATGCATTATTTCAGGGGTAGTTTCAGCTTGGTTCCGATTATTATCTTGGTATATTTTCTAGATAAAATTTCAGCGTTTTATGCAGCCTCCAAAAAAATCTGAAATTCGCAGAAGTCGTAAAGTTCGGATATGACTTGTTAACAGAAAAGGGTTAATAGTTTTATCCGTAAATATAAATAGACTACGATTTTTTTGGTGGGAACATTCAAAACTGTTTTTGCATTGTGGAATCATACTTTTACTTTCATTTGCTGTATTGGAAATTGAAGTGTTTAAAAGATTGAAGTAGTATTTTTAATGGAGTGGGAGGTATATAACTTGACAACTCTTGTGAGTAAAAAAAAAATACAATGTAAATACAAAAAATATAAATATAAATACAAAAATATAAATATAAATACAAAAAATATAAATACGAAGTACAAAAATATAAATATAAATACAAAAATATAAATATAAATACTAAAGCCTAGTACAAATACAAAAAATATAAATACAAATGCAAAAAGTATAAATACAAATACAAAAATACAATACAAAATATAAATACAAAAATATAAATACAAAAATATAAATATAATACAAAAATATAAATATAAATACAAAAATATAAATATAAACACAAAAATATAAATACAATATCATTATCATTGAGACCGAACCAGGTTTCAGTACCCAGAAGTTCGTATAATCACACACACACACTAACAAGATGAAATAAAAAAATCTAATAAAAACAAACACTATTTTAAATTTTTATACATAATTAATTTAATCGATTACGAATTTTTAGGACATCAATATTTTCGTTTGAAACAGATGCCGATGGCTTTCTTGTTACCAAAAAGGGTTTCGATAACCGAATGTACTTTCGATAAGCGGTTTTCTGTTGTATTGCCAAAATATAACTGTTTTTAACATTTTACTAATATTTCACAGTTTTATACAAATTCACCAGCGATTAATTAATTATAGAATAATTTAGGATTTAATTTGCTTTATAAAAAAAATAATAGTTTTATATTTTTGCTGTCTGTTTCATTTAGAGTAATAAAATTTATTTAGACATTTGAATAATTTAACTTACCAGATTATTAATTCTATATTTTCTAGTTCTACCAAATTTAACTATTTCAAAAGATTTACCTATTTTTTCTGTTTTGTGTATGTATAATTTGATGTGAAGATTTTTTCCTTTTCTTTATATGTGCGTGTTGGTGCATGTTGGTGTGTGTGCGTATGTTTTTAATTCGATAATATTCCACAGATTGCAATCCTGCAATGAATAATTATTGTTTTAATTTTATTTCTAGAATTCTCATATCTGCATAATCTTAATTGCTTTAATTCAAATGTTTTCTTAAGTAATTCTACTATGCAATAGAGCTTTATTCGTAAATATTATATATTATAAGTCATTTTAATGCGCCTATAGGAAAGTACTTGTAGGTTAGATTAATTACCAATCTGAGGCAGGGCCAGATTAAGATATATGGGGAGTTATAGGCACAGTATTGGTTGGGAACCCCCTTTACGCGCGATGACAGATTTAAAAGGGGGGAGGTCTGAAAGCATATAAAAAATGAATACATATACTCATTCTAAAACTCCTCAGATTTGTAGTAAACTATCCAAAATAGTACAAAAAAGCAAGCTTTCACCTAAAAATTTTTTAGATATTGATGGAAAGTAAGCAACCAAAAGTCAGCTTTAAAAAAAAAAACCACGATTTGGGGGCCTCTCCTTCCAACTGGGGCCCTCGGCCCGGACCTTGCGGGCCTGCTCGGTAATCAGTCCCTGATCTGAGGCTAGTTTCTTTGGCTGCTATGCTGAATAAAATGGCTTAAAAGGGTGAGAAATGGCCACTGATTTATCGAGTTACCGAAAACCTTGCTGCAGTTAATACAAGTAACGATAACGCGATTAATCGATACAAACGGCGCAAAAGAGATAATGCCGGCAGACAATTTCTATAGTTACTGCAATTTTTTTTTTTAATTTAATTTCAGAAAGTTGGGTTTTATGTTTTCAGACTTGTCTGAAAAGTACGATGAATGAGAGTTTATTTTTTTCCCTTTTCGTGGGTGGATGATATAAATTTCTGTATTTTTATTTGTTATTGGTTTTCTAGAATGCAATACTTTCTTTCGACGACAAATGTTTTTTAATTTTTATGCTAAGTAAAATACTATTTTATTGGCACTATTATCATTTGTACCGAAAAATTGTCTCCGATGCCAGTATTCTAGGATGATGCCATTTAAATAAAACAAGCTTTTTAAATAAATAATTACTATTCTAACGTTCTTTATGATAGGCACTACCCTACACATTTCTACGATAATTTTCATAATCTCTTGAGATAATTAGCGTTAATTCCTGAAACAGTCATCATAATTTTTGTAGTTATTTGTTCATTAAGGATATATTTTTCTGCTCATATTTTGCAACCACAGCAAACTTCTTATAGTCTCAAAAATTTTAGAAAAGGATGCATGAAAAGTCTAAAAAATTACAGCCTAAATAGATTATATAATGATCTCTAAAATTATATAATAATAATTTGTATTTATTTTGTACTTGATTGCTCTAGTTAGATTCCTATTTCACCTATATTTAAATTGGTGCCACGTATAACCTACCTAATACCTTCATAATTATAGTAATCGTAATGTGATATTGTTAATTACAATAGAGCATGTCTATCCCAAACGCGATGCTGTCTATCTCGTTTGTGAGCTGTTCATCTCGTTTGTGAGCCTGTCTATCTCAATCGTGAGCTCTCTATCTCGTTTGTGATCCTGTCTGTCTCGATTGTGAGCTATCCCGATTATGAGCTATCTCAATTGTCAGCTATCTCGATTGTGAGCCATCTCGATTGTCAGCTATCTTGACTGTGAGCTAGCTCGATTATGATCCCGTCTATCTCGATTGTGAGCTGCCTTTATCGTTTGAGAGCTGTGTATCTCGATTGTGACCAGTCTATCTTGTCGTAACTTGAATCTCGTGGGACCGAGAAAAAATTCGGGATAGGTTTCGATATACAAAGGTTTCTAGATGCGATGCATACAATACGCCTAGAAATGCAGACAAATACACGTTTCGAAATATAGAGGTTTCCGAAATAGACAAGTTCTACTATAATTATTAAGCAATATATACTCGATCGTTCTATGCCATGGAGATATAAGAAATCTAAAAGAATACTGTTGCTGCTATTTTTTCAATTTCACAAGCGGATGTGAGGGCTTGTATTAAAAAAAAACATATTTATTATAATCCTAAATTTGTGTAACTATCGTATTAAAAAAAATGTTAGGTTCATTCGATTACTCTGGTTATATTTGGGAATTACTGCATTAACTCGGCAAGGAACGGTGCTTCTAATGTAAAATTACGTCCTGGAAACCATACGATACGATCCTGTTTTCCAGTTTAGTATATAAAAGGGAGTTCTGCGAACTAAATCCTCATTATGGGTATCCTGTATCCTTCTTGATGACGTAGCAGAAGTTGGAAAATTTCGAGTTCGTTAAATATTGTAATAAAACGCAATTTCCGTATTTTTATCTTATATTTTTAATAGTAAGAAAGAATGTACTTTCTTCCTTTATATAGGCTCCGAAATCGGAATAGCGCATTTAAATTGTAGGAGCCTAGATTTCATGCGCCTTTAAAATTAAATAGGAACCTTCGCTATCGAAGGTACAGCTTCGAACAGAAAAAGGTCTTATAAATTTTCTATGACAGTAATGGTAAATTAGGCCACAAATAGACCCCTTGCGTTCAAGACTTGGGGGGCGTACTTAGGAGCGAAAATATCGGATGGGTATTTCTTCAGAATTTTTAAAAATAATTCTTAGAAATAATCACAATCTATTTTAAATTGCGTGTGTAATATATATTAATAACATGGAATTGAAAGCTTAGGTGAAAATGGTGTTTAACGGTTAATTATTTGAAGCTGTGGCATTTTTATGCAATTCAATTGCAGTTCTGATTTTACTTTTTATGTATCTTTAAAAGTATTGCTTCCTCTCGACTCCTAGTTCGGGATTTAAAAATTTGGTGCAATTTATATATTGTTGTAGAGTTAATAAATATTAGTTTTAAAATGAGTTAGATCATAAATTACTTAGGTTATAAACTATATTATAATTACTGTGTATTATAAACCCATATATGTTTTTTCCATATACGTTCTTGGTAGTGTCTCAACGGCTCTATGGATTCTGTTTTTCCACTATCATCCAATATAGGATTTATATCAAGACGGTTAGTCTGCTTGATAAAACATACTTTGATTTTTTTTTGTTGTTTCTGTGATTTTCGTTCACCAGACCATGCAGTTAGTGTATTTTGTCATGTCTTATCATATATGCATTTACTCATAAAATTCGCATAACTTTAACTTCTACGGCACTATTTCATTGTTCTGCAGTTTGCAAATTAAATTATTTATTTTTTATAAAATAAAAAAAAAAATTGATTTACAATAATACTTGAAACTTCTCTAAAAGAACAGCCGCCATTACAGCAAATATTCATTCTACCAGTGAAAGTATTTTATGTATGCTTTATTACAGCTAAAATGTAATGTTATAATGACTTCTCATTATACTGATTCACATAACTTTGATCCCCCCCCATTTCACTTTATTTCTAGGGACGATATCCTTAGCTTTAATTTCAATATATGTAAATTAAAGATGCTAGGGTTCGGGCACATGGGGAAGTAAAATACACTGGAACCTGGTAAAATGGCTACCTTGCTAAATTGACCACCTTGATAAAGTGACCGATTTTTATAAGAGAGAATTTGCAGGGACTAAAACATGCCTGTACAAAAGTCTGTCGTGTATAGTGATTACCTGTATATGGTGACCATTGCAGTCTAATTCCAAAGGTGGTCACGTTTGGCAGGTTCTACCGTATTAGATATTTTGTCTTTAAAGGGCATAATTACCGAACGATGTAAAGTTAACACACGTGCCATTATCGTACAATATCGCGCCGTTAACGTAATTGTATCGTGTTGTGAACTCAGGTTCGATTTCAGTGGTACCGCAGAATGTACGCAGTTTCTTCTGCCACTGCTCATCTGGTCATCCTTCTCCAGGCAACTGAAGTTCGGATTCTTCAGAAGACTGTAGATTCCGGCGCAAGATCTTAGCTGTTCTTGCGCCGTGAAATATAAGCAAAGGGAAAGAAAACAATTTAGGGCTAATTAACTGAACATTGCTGTTAAGCTCTCAAGTGCGGTAATGGTAACGCGCTTATTTGCAGAATATCCGAGTTTGGATCTGAGTGGTGACGAATACACGGTTAAAAATTTCCGTATTATTTGTTACCAAAACATGGTGAAGACGCTGGAATTTCACCAAAATTTGGTACACTTGAAAATTCAAAAGTACCACTTATTGGTGAAAGTATGGTATTTTTTAAAAGATGGTTAAACACCGAACCACATTTTCGTTCCACCTCCTAGCCAATCACTTGAGGCGAGAGAAGTCACGTGTGGCAAACATCCGTTGCGATTCTTCACTGATATTTTTTTCTAGTATTGTTTTACGTTTCAAGATCTCTCCAATTATCCAACAAACTAAGATCATTCCAGTTTATTGGTTTATGGTATGCATATCCTTTATTTTTGATAAATTATAATGATTTATTTGATAATTTCTGTATCCATGACTTACGATGTTTTTCGTCACTAACAGCTAAAACTCTAACGTTAGGCTTAATACAAAACCATTGAGATTTTGCTTGGTTGCTA
Source organism: Dysdera silvatica (assembly GCA_006491805.2). NCBI lineage: Eukaryota > Metazoa > Arthropoda > Arachnida > Araneae > Dysderidae > Dysdera > Dysdera silvatica. Next base: position 161,774,278 of record QLNU02015003.1, read on the forward strand.
CCTTTCTGTAATTAATAAAAATTATGTGTACTCTCTGTATATGAAATGGGGTAGATGTGGCTTCAATAGCAGCCTAGATAAATAATGGGGCTCCAGCACTCCACGATGCGTCCCTGATAGATAGCACGTTAAAGGCAGGTTTTTATATTGTTATACAGTGTCCGGGAAATTTTGGCCACATTTGGTTTAACCTAGAACAATATATTTGGTTCAAGCTGGAACCATGAATTTGGTTCAGTGTTGCCTTATTCGTTATTGAAAGTATATCCATATTTTGGTTCAACATCCAGCCAAGTATTGATAACATAGCTGGTTTCAAAATCTGTAAGCCAGTGGTGCGCAAACCGTGGGTAGCGACCCCGAGAGGGGGTTTGCGAGAAAATTTTTGTGGTTCGCCAAATTCAAAGAAATGTACATAATATGTATATAACGTATTTTTTAAGTATAGGACAGTTCGTCCAGGGGTCATGACAAAATTTTACACAAAATAGGAGTCGCGAAGAAAATAGTTTGCGCACCACTGCTCTAAGCAACAGCTCTTCGGATTCTTCAGAAAGCTGGCGGCCCTAGCGTAACGTGATGTTAACTGGCACCAAGGACACAAACAGATCGAAAACTATTATAAATGTTCAGCTATTTAATATTCATTAAGCATAAATAAGCAGTCGTTTGTTTAGCTAATATTAAGTACGCTGTGTCTAAACCACAAATCCTAAGATAATCTTATAATCAGATGGGGTGATTTGGAGTCTCAATCATTACGTTTAATAATTTATCAATTTTCAATCATACGGATAAGTAATCGATTTTTACCTATATTTATAAGTAATCGTTTTTCAACCATACTGATAAGTAATCGTTTTTCAATCATACTGATAAGTAATCGTTTCTTAATCATACTGACAAGTAATCGTTTATCAGTCATACTGTGTCTTTATCGATTTTCAACCATACTGCTAAGAAATCGATTTTCAATCATACTCGTTTTTCAATTATACTGATGAGTAATCGATTTTCAATCATACTGATAAGTAATCGATTTTCAATCATACTCGTTTTCCAATCGTACTGATGAGTAATCGATTTTCAATCATACTGATAAGTAATCCATTTTCAACCATACTGATAAGCAATCCATTTTCAATCATACTGATAAGTAATCGATTTTCAATCATACTGATAAGTAATCGATTTTCAATCATACTCGTTTTCCAATCGTACTGATGAGTAATCGATTTTCAATCATACTGATAAGTAATCCATTTTCAACCATACTGATAAGCAATCCATTTTCAATCATACTGATAAGTAATCCATTTTCAATCATACTGATAAGTAATCGTTTTTCAGTCATACTGATATGTAATCGATTTTCAGTCATACTGATAAGTAATCAATTTTCAATCATACTGAGTATTCCAGCAGTTGTAACCGCTGACGTTGAGTTGAGTTTGACTCCCTAGTAAGCTTGGTAGGGTCTAAGTGATTCAGAAGTCACGTTGGCTTATTAGGAATACATTATCAGCTTATTAGTGTTAGCTTATTAGGAATACATTCTTATCTTTTCTGTATGGACAAATCCATTCATTTTGGTGAATGTGTTGTTTCACTTTCTTTCTCTTTAAGAATACATTCTTTAGATTCTTTTCTTTTTTTTTTTTTCTTTTTTTTTAAAATTATCGATGGAATATGAATAGAAATCACGTCATTCCTATTGACGAAATAGAAACTGGAGTGGTAATAGAAATCATTACACTCACATACACGCACGCAGAAATACATATTCTCATTCATTTATTCCTGAATGGGGATGATTTCTTTTTAGTGAATGAGTTATGATTCACTGTACACCTTTGGTATATGGCACCATCTCTGTAAATAACTAATGCTTAACGAAGTACTTTTTAATAGACTAAACAATAGTTTTGCAAATGTATATTGGTTATTATTTCTGAGCATGCTTGAAACTGCGTAGTTTTTGCGTTTCCCCCATCAAGATTTCCAGGTTGAAATTTTGTTACTTTTATGTGACATTTAAAAGCCGTGTAATGGTTATGCCCGTTGCCTTCGGGTCCTTTAGGTTTGGGTTTAACTCATAATTAGGCTTTGTTGTCTACGAATGTATCGTGGGGATGTGTCAGTCGCCTGTCACGATGCCTCCATGTCGAAAGGACTAATAATCGTCTGGCAGTTTTCAAACAGCCAGATCCCAAAATGGTAATAAACGCCAAAAATGGCGGGCATTTGAAAAAAAAGTAACATTAAAAAATAACATGTATCAAATGGTATTAACTACTTGTCGTTGACATGTATATTTTACCATGTTCTTCTCCTACGAGTCTTATGAATTTTAGTTTAACAACTATTTTTCTTTCCAGGATACTCGAACACACGTGGTTGGGGAATTATACGATACGGAAAAGTCCTACGTTGAATCTTTGCAGATTTTGGC
>QLNU02015003.1:161776829-161798246 GCA_006491805.2 Dysdera silvatica
TAAGCCGATTTTTCCGCACATATAAATCTGCCGCCCAGGGCGAATGCCTGGTTAGCGTGCCCTTGGCGCTGGCCCTGTTATAAGGAGATGATGAATTTCTCAAAAAGATTAGAGTGCCCTACAAACTATAGAATAGTTCCTGATTCAAATAGTTAGGAAACTAAGGTAGGAATAAACCATGCGGATAACTTAGAATAAGCATTTAAATTTTAATATGATGTCCCAACTAATAAATGACACTTTATTCTCTCCGGAGAACTGCAAAATGTCGGAGAAAGTGAATTTATTTAAACATCGGTGATGTCCGTTAAATAAGGAGAGCAAAAATTGGATTCTAAACCGAAAAATTTGCTACATAAAGCAAAACTTGTTTCAGTTACTTAACATCTAGCTACATACTCTTGTAAATACTTCAAACAATTTAACTGAATTTGAAAATCCAATTAAAGAAACACAAAAATCGATACACTTTACACAACTTCCTCTGTCTCTCCATAAATCCTTTCGCTTTGATATTCAATTCCTTTTTTGTACTTTAACTCAGCGATTCTTAATCAAATGGGTAGATTAAAAACAATAAACGACTACATTTTATAAAGAAGTTTGGGAAATGCTAGTTTTAAAATGGCAGAAAAAAACTCGAAATTAAAAGACGGAATTTAAAACAATGGAACGAAAAACTTAATTATCTGTTTCGTCAGCAGCGTTGGTGGAAAGAAAGGAATTAAAATAATGGAAACTCAGCATTAAGCGCCATGATAAAATAGAAATTACGCCGGAAGAGAATTTATCCCGAATAGAAATCTACTGTTTTTCTTGAACAGAAATCAATTAAAATTTGAACTAAAAAATCGAATTCCTTCCGTAGTAAAGCAAAAAATTTGGCATTATGATAATAGTCAAAAAATCTCAAATATATTTGCAATTCCCTAATCAGTATTCTATGTGCTTGATTATGTAATTGAATTCCTAATAAAACTATATAAATGTACACCACAGTTTTTATTTAACGAAGTTAACGAGTATTTGAATTTTAGAAACATCCATATACAATTAAGGTAATTATGTACTTTTTTTGCAAAAAATAAACATCATGAAGAAGTTCGTTTAATTTGAATAAAAACAGATACATATACATACACATATATACAGGGTGTATACAAAATGGCGGAAAAAGTTCACTACACGATTCCTTGTGAAAAAAGGAATAAAAAATGTCCAGTACAATTTTTGCTTAAAATCAATATTTAATAAGTTATTTCAAATCATAGTTAAACCAATAACAAGGCAAAGCCAACCCATTTAACATCGCTTTAATACAACGACACATGCGTTTGCGCATGTACGGCCCTTCTACGAAGAAAGATGAGAAGCTAAGATTTCACAGGTTTTTAAAAACTTGCTTAGGTCACGTGTTACTTGAACTTCAAAGGATTAAAAATCCACCCAAAAACTTAGCTTGTTTACGTCATAACCAACAATAAACACCAAATTTGGTGATTTCTCGTGCCAAATCAATCATACCACTGACGGGAAGTATACGGATCGGAATGGGCTGTTTGCCACTAGATTCAACCTTTTTTCTTCTTCCTTGTGGGGAAAATATTAAAATTAATAGTATTTTTCTCTTATTTTGTAAGTAGTGTCGCGTCCCTGGTCCTGGTCAAACTGGTACGCGACGGAATGTCGCGTGCCAGTCTGGCAGGCTTGCAATATATTTGCTAACAACGGTATAGTAAAGTGAACTCTAGACCCGCGCCTCTGCCCTTGAAATACATAATCCGCCACTGTCCGCGACGTGCACATTTTCCGATATTTTAAACAAAACTAAAATTGAAAGTCATTTGATTTTCCAAGTTCATTAGCGGTACCGAGTTGTTAATGACCCCCCCTCCCCATTTGGAGTAGGTTCATGCTGCTTCTGAGTTTGCCATAGGCTATTTCCTTCTATTTGGAAACTGATGATTTTGATTGATTAGACGATTCATTTTTAGCCTTGTTAACTGTAAAATAATATACTTTCTTCCCCAAAGCACTTACTATAAGTTTTGTGGAAAATGAACAATGACGAACTGGGTCCTTTTCCTCTCGGGCTTTCCTTACTGCAGAGGTAATCAGTACGCCACTGCTGTCATATGATATATGAATACAAAAACAACAGGATTAAATGCCGGGAAAAGGGGCAGATGACTTCAAAATGGCTATTCCCCTTCCTTATTGCCGTACTTCTGCTCACTTTTCATAAAGAAATTACCCCCCCATGATAGCGGCCGTGGGGTGTTCAAGTATCACGCCGCAATGTTCTTGCCATTTCCAACACCTCCCCCACTGGTAAGCAAAAATTAACATTGGCTAACATAGGGAAATAAGCACAAAAGCCAACCTCAAATAGACCCCTTGCGTTCAGAACGGGCGTACTTATGTTTATTTTCTGTGATTTTCTTTCATCAGACCATGCAGTTAGTGTATTTTGTCATGTCTTATCATATATGCATTTACTCATAAAATTCGCATAACTTTAACTTCTACGGCACTATTTCATTGTTCTGCAGTTTGCAAATTAAATTATTTATTTTTTATAAAATAAAAAAAAAAATTGATTTACAATAATACTTGAAACTTCTCTAAAAGAACAGCCGCCATTACAGCAAATATTCATTCTACCAGTGAAAGTATTTTATGTATGCTTTATTACAGCTAAAATGTAATGTTATAATGACTTCTCATTATACTGATTCACATAACTTTGATCCCCCCCCATTTCACTTTATTTCTAGGGACGATATCCTTAGCTTTAATTTCAATATATGTAAATTAAAGATGCTAGGGTTCGGGCACATGGGGAAGTAAAATACACTGGAACCTGGTAAAATGGCTACCTTGCTAAATTGACCACCTTGATAAAGTGACCGATTTTTATAAGAGAGAATTTGCAGGGACTAAAACATGCCTGTACAAAAGTCTGTCGTGTATAGTGATTACCTGTATATGGTGACCATTGCAGTCTAATTCCAAAGGTGGTCACGTTTGGCAGGTTCTACCGTATTAGATATTTTGTCTTTAAAGGGCATAATTACCGAACGATGTAAAGTTAACACACGTGCCATTATCGTACAATATCGCGCCGTTAACGTAATTGTATCGTGTTGTGAACTCAGGTTCGATTTCAGTGGTACCGCAGAATGTACGCAGTTTCTTCTGCCACTGCTCATCTGGTCATCCTTCTCCAGGCAACTGAAGTTCGGATTCTTCAGAAGACTGTAGATTCCGGCGCAAGATCTTAGCTGTTCTTGCGCCGTGAAATATAAGCAAAGGGAAAGAAAACAATTTAGGGCTAATTAACTGAACATTGCTGTTAAGCTCTCAAGTGCGGTAATGGTAACGCGCTTATTTGCAGAATATCCGAGTTTGGATCTGAGTGGTGACGAATACACTGTTAAAAATTTCCGCATTAGTTGTTGCCAAAATATGGTGAAAATGCCGGAATTTCACCAAAATTTGGTTCACTTGAAAATTCAAAATTACCACTTATTGGTGAAAGTGTGGTAATTTGTAAATAATGGTTAAACACCGAAGCAGATTTTCGTCCAACCTCTTAGCCAATCACTTGCTGCGAGAGAAGTCACGTGTGGCAAACAGCTCTATCCGTTGCGATTCTTCACTGATATTTTTTTCTAGTATTGTTTTACGTTTCAAGATCTCTCCAATTATCCAACAAACTAAGATCATTCCAGTTTATTGGTTTATGGTATGCATATCCTTTATTTTTGATGAATTACAATGATATATGTGATAATTTCTGTATCCATGACTTACGATGTTTTTCGTCACTAACAGCTAAAACTCTAACGTTAGGCTTAATACAAAACCATTGAGATTTTGCTTGGTTGATACCTTTCTGTAATTAATAAAAGTTATGTGTACCCTCTGCATACGAAATTTGGTAAACGTGGCTTCAATAGCAGCCTAGATAAATAATGGGGCTCCAGCACTCCACGATGCGTCCCTGATAGATAGCACGTTAAAAGCAGGTTTTTATATTGTTATATAATGCCTGGATACTTTCGGTTATATTTGGTTCAGACTACAACAATATATTTGTTCAAGCTGAAACCATATATTTGGTTCAATGTTGCCTTATTCGTTATTGAAAGTATATCTATATATTGGTTCAACATCCAACCAAGTATTGATAACATAGCTGGTTTCAAAATCTGTAAGCCAGTGGTGCGCAAACCGTGGGTAGCGACCCCGAGAGGGGGTCGCGAGAAAATTTTAGTGGTTCGCCAAATTCAAAGAAATGTACATAATATGTATATAACGTATTTTTTAAGTATAGGACAGTTCGTCCAGGGGTCGTGACAAAATTTTACACAAAATAGGAGTCGCGATGAAAATAGTTTGCGCACCACTGCTCTAAGCAACAGCACTTCGGATTCTCCAGAAAGCTGGCGGCCCTAGCGTAACGTGATGTTAACTGGCACCAAGGACACAAACAGATCGAAAACTATTATAAATGTTCAGCTATTTAATATTCATTAAGCATAAATAAGCAGTCGTTTGTTTAGCTAATATTAAGTACGCTGTGTCTAAACCACAAATCCTAAGATAATCTTATAATCAGATGGGGTGATTTGGAGTCTCAATCATTACGTTTAATAATTTATCAATTTTCAATCATACGGATAAATAATTGATTTTTACCTATATTTATAAGTAATCGATTTTCAATCATACTGATAAGTAATCGATTTTCACCTATACTTATAAGTAATCGATTTTTACCTATATTTATAAGTAATCGTTTTTCAACCATACTGATAAGTAATCGTTTTTCAATCATACTGATAAGTAATCGTTTCTTAATCATACTGACAAGTAATCGTTTATCAGTCATACTGTGTCTTTATCGATTTTCAACCATACTGCTAAGAAATCGATTTTCAATCATACTCGTTTTTCAATTATACTGATGAGTAATCGATTTTCAATCATACTGATAAGTAATCGATTTTCAATCATACTCGTTTTCCAATCGTACTGATGAGTAATCGATTTTCAATCATACTGATAAGTAATCCATTTTCAACCATACTGATAAGCAATCCATTTTCAATCATACTGATAAGTAATCCATTTTCAATCATACTGATAAGTAATCGTTTTTCAGTCATACTGATATGTAATCGATTTTCAGTCATACTGATAAGTAATCAATTTTCAATCATACTGAGTATTCCAGCAGTTGTAACCGCTGACGTTGAGTTGAGTTTGACTCCCTAGTAAGCTTGGTAGGGTCTAAGTGATTCAGAAGTCACGTTGGCTTATTAGGAATACATTATCAGCTTATTAGTGTTAGCTTATTAGGAATACATTCTTATCTTTTCTGTATGGACAAATCCATTCATTTTGGTGAATGTGTTGTTTCACTTTCTTTCTCTTTAAGAATACATTCTTTAGATTCTTTTCTTTTTTTTTTTTTCTTTTTTTTTAAAATTATCGATGGAATATGAATAGAAATCACGTCATTCCTATTGACGAAATAGAAACTGGAGTGGTAATAGAAATCATTACACTCACATACACGCACGCAGAAATACATATTCTCATTCATTTATTCCTGAATGGGGATGATTTCTTTTTAGTGAATGAGTTATGATTCACTGTACACCTTTGGTATATGGCACCATCTCTGTAAATAACTAATGCTTAACGAAGTACTTTTTAATAGACTAAACAATAGTTTTGCAAATGTATATTGGTTATTATTTCTGAGCATGCTTGAAACTGCGTAGTTTTTGCGTTTCCCCCATCAAGATTTCCAGGTTGAAATTTTGTTACTTTTATGTGACATTTAAAAGCCGTGTAATGGTTATGCCCGTTGCCTTCGGGTCCTTTAGGTTTGGGTTTAACTCATAATTAGGCTTTGTTGTCTACGAATGTATCGTGGGGATGTGTCAGTCGCCTGTCACGATGCCTCCATGTCGAAAGGACTAATAATCGTCTGGCAGTTTTCAAACAGCCAGATCCCAAAATGGTAATAAACGCCAAAAATGGCGGGCATTTGAAAAAAAAGTAACATTAAAAAATAACATGTATCAAATGGTATTAACTACTTGTCGTTGACATGTATATTTTACCATGTTCTTCTCCTACGAGTCTTATGAATTTTAGTTTAACAACTATTTTTCTTTCCAGGATACTCGAACACACGTGGTTGGGGAATTATACGATACGGAAAAGTCCTACGTTGAATCTTTGCAGATTTTGGCGAATGTAAGTATATCCTCTTTCTTCGTTATGTTTGTCGTTTGGCGTTAATAATTCATCTTATTCGATGGCGTTAGTTGGAGATTTAGTGATAATTTGCGACAAGCGAGATATATATGTCGGGACGTGCTTGTTGAACTGATGCTTACGAGATAGAACGAAGTAAAAGAATTGACGATAACATCCGAGTTGGTGTTTGATAATGCAAGCATATGTTTTTATTCATAAGAACTCGAGGATAGATATCTATGCACGTATTTGTTTATATGAATATATGGATAGCTTCTCACATGTACAGAGTGACACGCAATAATCTCCTTGGAAGCGAAATTTTATATTTGGAGAAGCAGTTAAGTTAATAAGCTAATATTGGGTTTATATAAATCTATAATCTTTTATCTAAATAGTTCGATTTATATAAAATACACACATATGCCACAACGGGCTTTTCGATCAATTTAATACCAGTTTCTTTGCAATTTGGTTTAAATAGTAGTCCATGTACTACACCATTCTGCGAAATAACTGGCAACAATATATATACGTTCGTAAAGAGAGTATGTATTGTCCTTCGTAGCTCAGTGGGTAGAGCCTCCGCCCGGCAAGTGGAAGGTCGTGGGTTCAGGTCCCACCGAACGCAGAAATATTTATTTTCTTTCGAACGTTTCACCATCTAATCACGCCATAACATCGGCGCTGGTATCACTACGCCAATAAACGTTGATTGATATTGTTGTTTGATTTAATATTGTGGAGTTAACATAATCGATATTGGGATTTTATTTTTACGTATAAAAACAGTATTCGATTTTCGCCTATTAAAGGGATTTTTAAACTTTTCCCCTGAATACGAGATATACTTATATACCAAAAGACGCCCCTATGCGACACTGCCCCTTTATACAACTATATATATACACAGGTGAAGTATTGCCCCTACGTGCTACTGCCCTTATATACAGCTATGCATACAGGGGAAGTATCGTGTAGGGGTAACTTCCAAAATAATTTTGGTTTTTATAGATTATACTGACCACGGAAGTTCACGAGGTGTATGTTACCGATTTTGCCAAAAGTGGTATCGTTAGAAAGGCATATGGGTAGTAGAAAAGTCAGTAGAACTACAGGTCTCAATCCAACAGTTGAAAAGATATCGCTAAAAGAAAACAATGAAGTCAGTACTGCTGAGAAAGCAAAGTGCAGGGACATATCGTGAATGCAAAACACAAACGTGTGAATACAAAGCACAAATGCGTTAATACGATATTTTAAACGCTTAATATTCATCTCAAGGATGCTCTTTGACATCACCCTTTTTCTCATGATAGTGTGGCGAATATATAACAACTAAATGACTTCAGTATTAGAATGTAGGCAACAATTAAATGTCTGGAACTAATTCCTTTCCTGGTGCTATGGGACAAAAATAGGGCATGGGCTGAGCATAAGGAAGCACTTTCCTTAGTCGCTTAACCATAGATAATTTTAGATACGAAACAAAATAGAAGAAGAAGAAGAAAATACAGTCTACACTCCGTACATAATACTGACTACAGCGGCTATGTATATGAGTTCGTATCGAAAGGAACTCTCGCCATTAGAGAGTCAAAGGATGTGGCAGCTGTCTCCAAACGTCGAAAAGAAGTAGCCCAGTCCTATACATACACTCGTATTCAGTTGACCATCAGTGTCGCTGGCAAGTTAGTTGGCCCGTTGTTAATAATCATACAGGAATATCGAGGCAAATTTGGATCCGTTGTGGCTAAAAGGTTGGAAAGTATGAAGTACTCCACTATTCTCGACATGTCTTCCATGTCTGGTAAGAGCAGCAAGCAATTAAATGCAAAATACTTTGAGATATTGAAGGAGAACATCACCAAGATTCATGCCCGTTTGATCCTGGATAAGTTGAGTGGCCAAAAAGATAGTGGAATATTAAAAAATTGGGATATAGTGTAGAAGTCATATCCCTGCCTCTTAATACAACAAAATACTTACAGCTACAAAATGTTCAAACCTTCTACGATTATAAATACGTAGTAAAGAGAATCATGGAATATTCTCGTAATCACCAGACAATCTGCGGAGAAATTGATTTAACAACAAGAGAAGACACTATCAACATGTATCACTTATTTCACAATCAAATGTAAGGCCAGACATTTGACGATAGGCAATGATATGCCTTTGAAAACTTACTATTGCAATCACGCATCCTTAGATTTCAGTCTGTCAAACAGGTGTGCTTTAGGCTAACAGAAAAAAAAACCCATGTAGATAATTAGAGAGTTTGCCATTCTTGAAGTGTGCCTGGTGTGTATACCATATTTGTGCTTTTCACATTTCTATACTGCACAACAACATTATGGAGAAAACGGGTGAAGTTACGGAGTATCCTCGACATGAACATGAAGCATTTAAAATATCGTATTAACGGGTGTGTATTTTTTATTCAGTATATGCCCCTGTCTTTGATTTCCCAGCAGTGCTGACTCCACTGTTTTCTTTTAGCAATAGCATCTTAACTGTTGGACTGAGACGGGTAGTTCCATTTACGTTTTTACTACCTGTAACGAGACCTTTCTGATGATATCACTTTCGTCAAAATCGACGACTCACACTTTGTACATTTCCTTAGTGAGATTTTCCCCCTATATGATACTTTCCCTTTAGGCATATCTGTATATAGGAGAAGTATTACGTTGCGGCAATTTTCTGTCTCATCTGTATATAAAACACGAAAATTTTCAGAAGTTGCCCCTACACGATACTTCCCCTGTATGCATGAATGTATACAGGGACAGTAGCACGTAGAGACGATACTTCACAGTGCATATTTGTATACAAGGGCAGCAGCACACAGGGCAACTTTTGGTATATATATTCAAGGAAAGTAGAAGAATCTTTTATATTGTGAGTACACGCAAAAAATTCTGTGGTTAACCCCAAAATAGAGGCTTATTAAATCAACTGGTTCTCCAAATATAAATTTCTACATTCAGAGAGATGTTTGTGGGTTATCCTGTATTTTTTATGCGGATAGTTAGATAGATACATGTATTCATGATCTTTGTCTGCTTTCTGTTGAGTAGAACGCGGCGTATATATAATGCATGGTAGTCACGCCGATTCAGGGCATTGGAACAACTTTAAAAAAATATTTCATTCATGAAGTTCTTGTGCTTTATTTTACAACGACAAAGGCTTTCATTTACACGTTCCCCTGTTTTATATTAATGGAGGAAATAAAGAAGATACTTTTAAATAGGGAACAGCTCCTCATAGCGGAAATCCTAGGAACTTCCCGAATATAAAAGACTTTAGAGACCTTTTAGTTAAACTAGTATAATAAATTTTTTGAACTTTAATCCTTTCACAAAACTGCAAGAACTCCCTAACATACGGAACTCCTTTTAGTTATAAAGCAACATATACAAATGTCACAACTATTTTTCATACAATGTGTTTTTTATGCAATCTGCTTTTTATACAATGTGCTTTTTAGGCAATCTGCTTTGTATACAGCGTTATTTTTATTTATTTGTTTTATTGCAGTATCTCAAACTTATATAAAAAGTTTTCGTTGGCGCTATTAAATACTTTATTATTTAAAATTTTATTTTTAGCTAAAAAAACATAAACAAGCACCAAAGGAAAGCGTCATTTGGGATGTGTTCCGAATGTTAAAATGTTATAATTCATGCGAATGAAAATAATTATCCTCCAAAATGCGATCTTTAAAAATATCTTTACAGAACTATAATTCTTTAAAACATTTTGTTTTTTAACGTTGTTAAAACTTCCATTTCGACGTTCTCTTTCGAAGACAATTTTAAAAGAAACCCTAAAAAACGAACTAAACCAATTGCTTTAATAAATGTAAAATTTTGAATGGTAAGCAATTAGTTGCTGTAGAAACATTTCGTTATCGAAATTGTTACGAATGGGAAAGAAGTACTTACAAAATAAAAAAGTACTTAAAAACTTAAAAAGTACTAACAATAGTACGTAAAAAAGATTATTCCAAACGTATTTCTTCTTTATTTGAAATTGAATTAGGATATAGTCTTTATCAGTAAAAAGCTGTAAAAAAGGAGATTTCTTTTATTAATTTTATTAACAATTATTACACTTATTTTTGAAAAATGACCAAAGAACACAATTTGCCACAATTGGGAAATATTACATCCTGCTTTACAAATAATCGTTAATACCGGCAATATTCCATTGTTTTTTCAAATCGAGATGAGAAAAATGTACAGTTCAAATCAAATTCTTTATGTAGAAGAATCAGATATAAATGTATTAGTGAGGTATACAACAAATATTTCAAAATTAACTTGACTCGTCTGGGCAGCAATGTGTAAAGACTATTATGTTTGATAAAGCCCATGCTACCCATGGTGAGTGTTTTAATTATGTTTAAAATATATACTCCTAAACAAAAAAAAAGAGAATAATAATAAATAATAAAGAAAATGGATGATAATTTTACAGATGATCAGCAAGATATCTTTTAAATAAAGAAAGTGAATTTAAAGACTGTAGAGTAGAAGGGAGTTTCATACTCTAGGGCTAAAGTAACCAATTGTTGCCATTCAAAGATTGGTTCGAGAAAAATCTGGGGGTATAGTTAGTTAAGTTCCTTGTATGATATGGGTGATTAAGCAATTGAAGAGAAATTACATTTGAATGCCGCAAGGATTTTATTATGTTAAACATGAATATTAAGGTTTTAAAAGTAAGACGATTATCAATTAAAAAAAATACCAAAGTATCTAATAATAGCTGAGCTATGGGTAAAATGAGAATCATTAAAAATAAGACATAAATTTCTCTTTTGTAATGAGATTCAGTTATTCTTTAACTCTTTTAATGGGCGATGAGCCACGCTAAAATATAACTAACTGTAATTTTTATAAGATATTATTTCTTTTCTCAGGGTGAATACAATTGTCAAATGGTTTAAAAGAAACAAAAAATAACCACAAGATGATATTTTTGTAGTATTTTCATAGAGAATTGCGATGGATGACATTTTTGACACCCATGTTCTTGAGCTCAAGCTGGAGGTATTTATGTAGAAGCAAAAGATATAATGCTCTGGCACAGAGTTGAACTCGTAACTGTCAATATGAATTATAGTGTCTTAACCGCTCAGTTACCAAAGCATAGGAATGATGGTCTCTTTCTTTATATATACACATTCGTCATTATTTTTTCATACTACATATTCATCATTATTTCTTCATATTCTTTATGCTACATATTCATCATTATTTCTTCATATTCTTCATATTACATATTCATTATTATTTCTTCATGTTCTTCATACTACACATTCATCATCATATCTTCTTCATATTTCATTATTTCACATTCTACATGTTCATCATTATTTCTTCATATTCTTCATACTACATGTTCATCATACTACATGTTCATCATTATTTCTTCATATTCTTCATGCTACATATTCATTCATTATTTCTTCATATTACATATTCATCATTATTTTTCATATTCTTCATACTACACATTCATCATTATTTCTTCATATTCTTCATATATACTTCATATCATACTTTCTTTATATATACTTCACATACGCGGTTTATAAGCTTTGATTGCTGACGGTTTGGTAATTGTATTAACGCCTAAAAGGGTAATAATGTCATACAAGCTTCATATACGAATAAAGAGAGCATCATGCTCGTACATAGGTGGCTAAGTGGTTAAAGCACGTCTGTTCATACGGATAGTCGTCAGTTCAACTCTGGGCTAGTGCGTGATGGACGATCATTTTATTGTGTGTTCACAGAAAGAAAAAAATTTCTTTGGTCCATAATATAAAAATTAAATACATTTATTATATACTATATAAAGTTCAACCTTTCATTCATTATTTAGATGCACAGTTTTATTTTTGGGGTTTACTTGGGGGGCTATTAGTTTCAGTAATAACTGTTGATAATGATAAATTGTCATGAAAATGAATTTGTGAGGCTATTTGTATACGTTACGAGGTTTTCATTACAGAAAAAGTTACGGACCATATCCCATAATTCCTCTGAGTAATATAGTTAACATAAACAGGGTAGATAAAAATTCACAGCACATCTTCCACAATACGACCCATCACAGATAGAGTTAGACTGGTAATGAATGATAAAACAGGTGACTGCATTATTGAAGAGTTACGTTGGGTGCAAGCGTCGACATCACCGAACCATACTCTGAAGATATAAAGAGGAATTAGCTTGGTCATGGTAATTATTGCTCCTAGTGATCGTTGTTGTTTTTATTTGCAGAAATATATGAAGCCTTTAAAAACTCCAGAGTACAACGGTGTGGTGGACACAGGTCTAGTGGATGAAATCTTCTTCCAGATCCCTGAGATTCTTAACCACCACGAATCTTTCTTGGAAGAGTTGAAGCAGCGACTAAGTAGTTGGGATAACAAACAAAAAGTCGGAGACGTCTTCGTAGAAGCGGTAAGAGGAAACTTATTTTATGTAAATAATTTGACTAAGGTAGCGAATTGCGGAAGTTTTTTCTGTAATCTACTCTTAAAATGAAGAACGTCTATAATCTTGAAGACATTGTTTGATAGTCTTAAGAGAGCTGTGGGATATCTAGGTACGGGTTGTAAGTTGCATGAGGGACATTTAATACCATCCTCGTCAAAGAATTGGTTTTGTAAATAGTTGTCATTATTCTTTGCTGAATAAAGGCCTCTTAAAATTTCTTTCCTACATAACTATCTTGAGTATTTACTTCATTTTAACTGGCCATTTTAACAACCTAACATTTTAACTTCGTTTAATCGATTCTTTATTTTTGTAAAGATCATTTGGTGGTTATTTAACAGTCATTTGAAAATGTTTGCACTACTGAACAATCCTTTTTCTGATATATGGTGTCCATTGCTATGTTGGCGTTTCTTCTTGTCTAGCAAAATTATCTTCAACCTTTTTAAGCTCCCAGACCTACTGTTCGTTCACGAAAAGAAGTCCGATAGAACAGGACAGAACAGAGAGATGACGTCACAAACGGGCAAGTTAATTACAGCAGAGGAGGACTACAATTTCAGAACTGGTTTTTGGTGAACGTTTGTCGGCGCCAAAATCAAGTTCTGAAATGGGAGAGGCTGTTTGTGATGTCACCTCCCGTTACTATTAACTGTTCCAACGGACTTTTATTTTATGAACGAACAGTATATGTTCCGTTTCCAATCTGTTTCGCTCATTCCAAACGTATACCACTTATGCAACTTATTATTATTAGCAGGTTTCAATAGATATTAAACCCACTATTGCTTTTGGTTTTTCTGTCTGTACGCAATGAAAGGGTAAGGGGTCTTCTGTAAATGCAATAATGATGGTTGTTGTTAATGCTGAAAACCTACCGAGTTACTTGAGAATTAGAGAGTTGGGGGAATCGGAAGTTGGGGGATTCGAGAGTTAGGGGATTCGAGAGTTAGGGGATTCGAAAGTTGGGGATTATTGTTAATTGAAACCAGCTAAATTTGAATATCGACCTTAGGCGATTTTCTTTCACTTGCTCGTTGTCATTGTGCTCAAAAGGTGAAGAGGAATTGGGAAATATGGCTTCCGAAGAATAATGCAGCGGAATAGCATGCAGCACGAAAGAATATGTAGCGACGTAGCGTGACTTTGGAAGTGGATAATCTCCAACTGTTCACCAACCATTCCCGTCAGAAAAAAGTCGCAATACATATATATTACGATGATAATTATCATGGTGATTATAAATATAATAATAATATGATGATAATTATAATGGTGATTTGGCTTTTTTATTCATTGGGGGTGGTGAATAACTGGATATTATTCACTTCTGATGTCACTTCACGTCACCGTTGCTTAGTAAACTGTTGAAATGTTTTTTATTGCTGTATTGCTGTTAGAAATTGACAGCAGAATTAATTAGTCACGTTGCATGCTAATAAAGCACCCTTAATTATAAAAAGCCTGGGCTTTTTAAAATTATGACTCATTTTGCAATTAATCTGTGACATATATACGGTGCTTATTAATTAGAGTGAAGTGCATTTCTTTAGTATTTGCATAGTTAATTGGCCAGAAATTGCTTAAAGGAGACATATTTTTATCAGCGTCCAGATTAGCTAGATTATTTCCTCCATCTAGCCATTTTTAGCTAAAATTAACCGCGGGTTGATTTTGAGGAACAAGCTGTTTGCAGTAAACCGATTTATTGTCATCTGTTTTTCAAAATTTCCTTGCCATACATAGCCACGATTATTAATTTTATGCGTTAATGTTAATCTACTGTTATTAGATCATGTAACACATGATTTAGCAATAGCATAAATATAGATCTTAATAAAAAAAAATCAATTTTACAAACCGGATTGTATTTTTTTCGAGTTTTGCACTAACATCATGTGATTGAGTTGGGCGCAGAACTGAAGAATATGAAGAATTTGGTCGTAGGAAATGGAAGTATGCTTAAAATGGCTAGAGAAAATGAAATCTAAACGCTTAATTGAAGGAATAGGCGAGAATAGAAATCTTTGTTGTTGAGGCAAAAGCCTTAAATGGCAATAGGTTGGACATATCGATTGACCAACTACGTATAACTGAAATCTCTAATTGGATATCAAGAACCAATCAAAGATCAAGGATGCGTCCCTAAATAAAGATGAGTATCTGAAGAAGCAGAAGAAGAAGAAGAAGAAGAAGAAGAAGAAGAAGATCATCATCATCATCATCATCCATAGATCGTTATAAATATTCTTTTTGTAAATCATTTTTCATCAAAATTTCAACAGAATTCCGATTCCGGCTCTGGTTCTCGGAGGGAGTGGATACTCCGTAGATTGCTTTTCCTTTTCCTTCATTTTTCATTTTTATTTTTTGCCCCCTTTTTTCTCTCGACTTCAACGTTATTGTTCTGGTTTTGTCGTGCATTGATGGATCGGATTTAATCGGGTTAATTGCCTTTTTCTGACCCTCCCCCCTCTTCGTCACTTTCTCCCCCCAACGCTTTCCTTGCAATTGCCGTGTGTCTGCTTCCAAAGAATGCATCAGATTACTCGTGAGTGTTTTCTCCTCGGGATCCGTTGTTTCTTTTGCTCATCTCTTCCGTCTCGTGTTCGTTCTTGTTGTCTATGGTACCTCTGCTATTTCGGCTCTGATGTCCTATCGTACGGGGTCTTTCTGTCCACGCCCTCCCCGCGTCTGCTCGTTCTTACCGCTGTGTGCCTTGGTGTCTTGCATGTTCAGCCTAGTGATTTTTAGACTTTGCCATCTATTTGCATCTTCATTGTTCACCGGTTTCTGCCTTTCTTCATCAAACTTCATCAGGATTCTCCCTGCCTTTTCTCGATTCATGGAACTCCGCCATGTATCATATCGCTTCTCATACTTTATTGCATGGAGGGTAGGATCGGTACTACATCGTTATGGCTTCGCCATACCTCTTTTGGAAATACAGTTCCGTTTTATCGGATAACCTTTCTAAATCATCTTTGCATACAAAACAAAAACAACAGCGAATATCTGAAGAAACAGTGTAGACTGCAAACCTAATGCTTAAGACCAATATGCGAATATTAGAATAATTAACATGTTTTGAAAATCCAAATCTCCTTATACGAAACTAGAGTTTCTATACCTGAACTTACTTGCTTTCCTAATATGTTTTTATTTTTAATTCTGGAAGAGGGTCTTGCAACAAGTCTTATCTACTCTCTTCTATCTTAAACCTATTCCAACAGAAACATAATATTGTTATACTAAATCAATGTAGATAATTCAAATACTGTTCGCACAATGCATATGCATAATGCATGTGTGTGTGTATGTGTTATATGTTAAATAAATTATGATGATTATCATGATGTAGAGATAAACATTAGAGAGGAACTCATGTAGTGTCGGAGAAATAATGATATATGTGATGACATATATAGCAAAACCCCTCATTAGCAGATATCCACGCGACGGAAAATTTTGTCCTTAAAAGAGGGGGTGACCGTAAATAAGGGGTATATACCGTAATAAGGTAATACCATTGTGTTTCTTGCTCGAGAATTTTCACCTGACCGCATCTGAGGGGTGTCCGTTATGAGGGGTATTACCACACACACACACACATATATATATATATATCATCATCATCATCATATTCAACCATTATCTATCCACTGCTGGATGAAGGTCTCTCCAAATGCTTTCCACACAAGTCTATCCTGAGCAATTCGCTTCCACGTCACCCCAACCTGTTTTCTTATTTCATCCACCCATCTAGTTTGAGGACGTTTTCTAGGTCTTCGGTGGTCTCTTGGAATCCAGTTCAGAATTTCTGTTGTCCATCGTTGATCAGTTCTTCTTGCAATATGCCCAGCCCATCGCCATTTCAGCCCTTTTACTTTAACAATGATGTCCTCTACTCTAGTTTGCTCTCTCACCCAAGTGTTTCTTTTTCGATCTCTCCTAGTTATTCCAAGCATGCACCTCTCCATGCTCCTTTGCGTTGTCTGTAACTTTCGTATTGCTCCAACTGTTAGACTCCATGTCTCTGATCCATAAGAGAGGACTGGCAATACACACTGGTTGAAGACCTTTCTTTTTAGACACAAAGGCAATTTCCCCTTCAGGATAAAACTGTTTCTTCCAAATGCACTCCAGCCAAGTTTAATACGTCTGTTGAGTTCTTTCATAATGTTGCCATCCATTGAAATCAGCTGGCCAAGGTAAATATATGAATCAGCAATTTCTAGCTCAATGTTGTCAACTTGTATTTTTGTTTCCTCTACAAAATTATTGAACATGATCTTAGTTTTTTGTAGGTTCATCTTGAGTCCAACTTCTTTACTTCTAGTTGAGAGCTCCTGTACCATGTCTTGGAGTTCTGATGGGTTCGTTGAAAAAATAACAATGTCATCAGCAAACCGCAAATGATTTAAATATTCACCATTTATTTTTATTCCCTTGTTATTCCAATTTATCAGCTGAAAAATCATCTGTAAAGCTGAAGTAAAAAGTTTTGGAGAAATGGTATCTCCCTGCCTCACACCTTTACCAATTTTGATAGTTTTGGTATCTTTATGTAACCGAAATTTTGCACTTGCATTTTTATACACACGTTTCACCATGTCAATGTACACATCCTCAATGTCTGTTGATCTTAAAGAGTTGATGACTGCTGATGTTTTAATAGAGTCAAAGGCCTTCTCATAGTCAATAAATGCAACTTGAATATGGTCCACTGTACTGAATCCACTTCGAAATCCAGCTTGTTCTCTTGGTTGAGCTGCATCTAATTTTTTCTGCAGGCGATGTGTTAGCACTTTTGTGAAGATTTTATAAATAGCAGGTAACAAGCTAATTGGTCGGTAATTTTTCAAATCCTCTTTATCACCTTTTTTATGCAAAAGAATTACTGTTGCAGAATCCCATTGGTTTGGTATGTTACCGCTGTTAAGACATTTGGTAAAGAATTTTGCAAGTATGTCTTCTACATATTCTCCAGCTTCTTTTAGGATATCTAATGTAATACCATCATCACCAGGGGCTCTTCCTTTCTTCATATTTTTTATTGCAAATGAAACTTCTTCTTTTAAGATTTTAGGAGCTGTTCCTTCGACTATTTCAGTGTCTTCGTTTAATCCACTGTTACTTTCATATAGTTTTTTGTAGAATTCTTCAACTCTTCTAAGTATTTCTTCCCTATTTCTTGTTACGGTGCCATCCTCTCCTTTTAATGCAATGATGTGTTTCTTCCCAACAGATAAACTTCCTTTAACAACCCTAAGGCTCTTGTTATTTTCAATGGCTTTCCTTACTAGCTCACAGTTGAATTTTCTTATGTCTTCTTTCATGCTTTTGCGCAGAGTTTTACAAAGTTCTATGTACTCAATCCTGGAACTGGTATTTCGATTGTCCACCTTCATATCTCTTCGCCTTTTCATGAGCTGTTTCGTCTTCTCAGATAATTTGCTAGATCCACCCTCTTACTTACTTGTTTCCTAATGAGCTTCTGTCGTTCTAATTTAGTATTTAAGTGCACTTTACATCTCACCATTCGATGATCACTTCCAGTATTAAATCTGTTCAGTACACTGCAATCTTCAATAATTGATTTCTTGTTTGCCAGGATATAGTCAATTTCACTAGTTCCCCCATTTGGGTGTTTCCATGTCCATTTTCTTTGCGGTTTCTTCTTAAAAAATGAATTCATGATGCTAAGGTTTTCAGCTTCTGCAAATTCGATGAGTTGATCGCCACGTTCATTCCTTTCCCCATATCCGTATTTACCAACCGATGTCTCTCCTTGTTCCTGTTGTCCAATTCTTGCATTGAAATCCCCCATGATGAGCTTGATATGTTGTTTCCCTTTGGTGTGTAACTCTTTGATTTCTTCATAAAATTCTTCAACCTCTTCGTCGGTATGGCTTGATGTTGGTGCATATACCTGTACTATTTGAAGTTGGTATCGCTGGGTTAGTTGAACAACGAGCCTCGCTGCTCGATCTGATGTACTTTCAACTTCCAGAAGACAGTCTTTAATTCTTTTGTTGATTAAGAAGCCAACACCACTTGTTCTTCCAGTTTCCGTTCCTCTATAATAAAACAAATGTCCACTTTTAAGTTCCACCAACTCTTCACCTTTTCTTCTAACTTCACTGAGTCCTACAATGTCCCATTTGATCTTGTCAAGTTCTTCTTCCAATTCCTGAAGTTTTGCTTCAGAAGCAAGGGATCGTCCATTATACGTTGCCAAGGTCAATAACAAACGGCAGCCTGGGCCATTCCAGTGATTCTTAGCACCCCCTGCTTTCATGCCACACTGACCGCTGCCTTGATCAGGAGCACTCCAGCACCTGGAGACTAGGGGCCATGGTTTCTGGTGTGTCAACATAATGGAGGAATTAGCCATAATTTCACCACGCTGGCTAGACGGGTTGGTGAATTAGCCCTCCCCTTCCGCCTTTCTATCCGTGTAGCAAATATTAATTTGCCACATAAATAGAAAGCTCAGCCTGCACCACTTGAAGGCGGGGTAGGACACTAGGTTACTGGCCTGGCCGGTTCCACACATCGTCACATACGTTCAGCGTGTGGGTCTCCTTCCAGTTAGATACCAGCAACCCTTTTGCAGGCCATATATATTAAGAGAAATAGGATTCATACAAGACACGAAGAGCCCAATAAACATATCAGCGAATATCTGGATACCCTCAAACAAAAACTGGGTGTATACGCCAGAAGACTCCGAAGATACAAAGACTATACCAACAAAAAACAACAGAACATGCAATTCCAAGCAAACCAGAAGGCCTTCTACAGGAAGCTTCGAGAGACCCCAGCGAACAAAGACAAGTACGAAGCCCCAAAGCCAGCAGAAATAGAGACCTTCTGGAAGACACTATGGTCCAATGAAGTACAGCACAAAAGCGCCCCCTGGATTCAGCAAGAAATGGAAGAGAGGAAGAATAGGGATGAAGCACGGTATCATGATAGAGTAGAACTCCAGTAGAATCAACCAACCGCAAACGGGAAGCACCCTATTTCACGCACACAACTTCTGGTACAAGAAATTTACCAGCGCCCATGGCCCATTAGCCAAGGAACTTACGGCGATAATTGAAGACCCCAGCAAAATGCCTGAATTCCTCTGCAAGGGAATAACTTACCTCCTACCGAAGGACCAGGATACCAGTAACCCAGCGAAATACCGACCCATTACGTGCCTTAACACCCTGTACAAGATACTCACGGGGTGCATCTCTGAAAAAATAAGCCGGCACAGCGAAAGCAACAACTTAATGACGGAAGAACAAAAGGGATGCCAGAAAGGGACTCTGGGATGTAAAGAGCAGCTTACCATCGACTCAGTTATCCTGGAACAAGCAAGAAAACAAAAGCGAAAACTCAACACCGCATACATAGACTACAAGAAGGCTTTCGACTCTGTTCCGCACTCGTGGCTCCTTGAAATACTCAGCATATACAAAGTGCATCCCTCAATCATCCGATTCCTACAGAGCAGCATGAAACAATGGAGAACCCGGTTACAGCTAAACACGCCAGACAGTAAAATAGAAACGGCCGAGATCCCCATCCGCCGCGGAATCTTTCAAGGAGACGCACTAAGCCCCCAGTGGTTCTGCTTGGCGTTAAACCCCTTGTCAAGGATGCTGAAGAAAGACAAGAGAAACCTACATAAAGTCTCCCACCTCATGTACGTAGATGACATCAAGCTATACGCGCCAACAATCACCCAACTCCGACAACTCATCAGTATAACAGAGACATTCTCCAAGGACATAGGAATGGAATTCGGCCTCGATAAGTGCAAAATACAGAAGAATAGCAAAGAAGATTTACCAGGCATCGAACTCGAAGACGGGAGACTACTGAAGACCTTGGACGAGGGCGAAACCTACAAATACCTAGGGATAATGCAAAAACGGCAGCAGGAGCACAAGAAAGTCAAAGTCCAGCTCACGCAAGCATTCCAAGAAAGACTTAGAAGCATTGTGAAGACGAAACTGAGCGGGAAGAACACCACGCAAGCAATTAACGCATATGCGGTACCAGTGCTCACCTACTCCTTCGGGATCATCAAATGGTCCAACACTGAACTAGAACAACTCCAGCGGAAAATGAGAACCATCCAGAGAAGAGCCGGACAACTACACCCTGCAACGGCAATTGAACGGCAAACACTACCCCGGGAAGAAGGAGGACGCGGACAAGCGGACCTCAAAGACTTACATGACAAGCAGATCCAGAGCATGAGGCAATACTTCCAGTTGAAGAGTCCCCGATCGCCACTCATCCAAGCCATAATACAAGCAGATGCAAATTACACGCCACTAAACCTGTGTAGTACCGAAGAGCGTGTCCTCGAAACAGCCAACGAACAGAAACTGAGAACTTGGGCCGGAAAACCATTACATGGCAGGCACTACAATGACCTGCAACAACCACACGTTGACAAAAAGGCATCAAATTCTTGGCTGGCCAAAGGCACTCTCCAGCCAGAGACAGAAGGATTCATGCTAGCCATCCAAGACCAAGTGATCGCAACAAGGAACAATCAGAAATTCATCCAGAGAAAAGACATAGAAAGCGACAAATGCAGACACTGTCA
>QLNU02015003.1:161798346-161836422 GCA_006491805.2 Dysdera silvatica
TTTAAATCCTCTTTATCACCTTTTTTATGCAAAAGAATTACTGTTGCAGAATCCCATTGGTTTGGTATGTTACCACTGTTGAGGCATTTGGTAAAGAATTTTGCGAGTATGTCTTCTACATGTTCTCCAGCTTCTTTTAAGATATCTAATGTAATGCCATCATCGCCAGGGGATCTTCCTTTCTTCATACTTTTTATTGCAAATGCTACTTCTTCTTTTAAGATTTTAGGAGCTGTTCCTTCGACTATCTCAGAGTCTTCGTTTAATCCACTGTTACCCTCATACAGCTTTCTGTAGAATTCTTCAACTCTTCTAAGTATTTCTTCCCTATTTCTTGTTACGGTGCCATCCTCTCCTTTTAATGCAATGATGTGTTTCTTCCCAATAGACAAACTCCCTTTAACAACCCTAAGGCTCTTGTTGCTTTCAATGGCCTTCCTTACTAACTCACAATTGAATTTTCTTATATCTTCTTTCATGTTTTTGCGCAAAGTTTTGCAAAGTTCTATGTACTCAATCCTGGAACTGGTATTTTGATTGTCCACCTTCATATCTCTTCGCCTTTTCATGAGCTGTTTCGTCTTCTCAGATAATTTGCTATTGTGCTTTTTACAGGTTACACCACCAATTTCCCCAGCAGTTTCAACTATTGTCTTAACAATGTTTTCATTTGCTTCTGAGATATCAATTTCTTCAATAAGCCTCGCTCTTGATCTGATGTACTTTCAACTTCCAGAAGACAGTCTTTAATTCTTTTGTTGATTAAGAAGCCAACACCACTTATTCTTTCGGTTTCCGTTCCTTTATAATAAAACAAATGTCCGCTTTTAAGTTCCACCAATTCTTCACCTTTTCTGCTTACTTCACTGAGTCCTATAATGTCCCATTTGATCTTTTCAAGTTTTTCTTGTAATTCCTGAAGTCTTGTTCCAGGAGCAAAGGATCGTCCATTATACGTAGCCAAGATCAATAACAAACGGCAGCCTGGGCCATTCCAGTGATTCTTAGCACCCACTGCTTTCATGCCATGCTGACCGATGCCTTGATCAGGATCACTCCAGCACATGGAGACTAGGGGCCATGGTTTCTGGTGTGTCAACATAATGGAGGAATTAGCCATCATTTCACCACGCTGGCTAGACGGGTTGGTGAATTAGCCCTCCCCTTCCGCCTTTCTATCCGTGCAGCAAATATTAATTTGCCTCATAAATAGAAAGCCCAGCCTGCACCACTTGAAGGCGGGGTAGGACACTAGGTTACTGGCCTGGCCGGTTCCACACATCGTCACATACGTTCAGCGTGTGGGTCTCCTTCCAGTTAGATACCAGCAACCCTTTTGCAGGCCATATATATATATATATATATATATATATATATATAAGTATAGGTGGAATTGAATTAAAATAAATTTTCTAAAAATTTCAAATAAGCTATTTTACGACAACGGATACTGCACACCAGTTGCAAGTAAATGCATTGACGAAAGATATATACACGTAGATATATTGGGAAAAAATAAAAAAAATGATAAATAATAATAATAATTAGGAAAAATAGCAAAACAGCTAGCGAGGTAAAAAACTATTACAAATAACAGACATAATGAACAATGATGTAAACAAACCCATTAAATAAGATAATAATGAAAGTAACATTATGGAATGTACTTTCAGAAACATTCAACAATACTAATAAAAATAATGATACCAGATAAAAGAATTATCAACATACATATTTATTGTTATTATTATTACTTGAATGTTTTCAGCAAACCATGATGCTTTCATTGTTATTTGAATTTTATTTAATCGATTATATCGTTGTTATTATATATCTGTTATTTGTAATAGTTTTTTACTATTACAAATAACAGATATAGTAAAAAACTATTACAAATAACAGATATAGTAACAAGCGATATTTGTAATAGTTTTTTACTTCTCTCGCTGCCATTTTGCTATTTTTCCTAATTCTTATAATTATTATTTTTTTTATATTTTTTCCCAATATATCCACATGTCTTATATATGTTGATAATTCTTTTTTTATCATCATCATTATTATTATTTATATATTCATTTTTTATATTTCCCCCGATATACTTGAGTAATTGGCAACACGCATTGTGATTAATGCAGTAATTCTTAAAATAAGCTGAAGGAAGAAGTAGTAGTGAGGAAAAAAAAGTAAAGTAAGGAAAAGTCAGGTTAACATAAGACACGAAGAAAAAATGTTCAGATAAAAAAAAAAGAAGCAGGGAAATGACATGATGGATCTGCTAGATGAGCCTAAGCCTAAAAGCTCAATAACTAGGATAAAATGGCACCCGAAAATATGAGAAGATCAAGAAACGAATTTTTCTCAATTACTGATATATGATTCTGAGCTTTTACTTATGTGTTGCGTAAAGCTCATAATTAGGTAGGGAGCTTCTAGAAGAATTAGAGAAGATTGTGAAACGCAATTAATTTAAACATTTATAAATAATGGTGCAGATTGTGGAAAACTCAATTCGTAAATCCGTATAACTTCTTGATGTCTAAGTCTCATCTTTAGTTGCTAATCGACAGTTTAATTACAGAATTACTGACTATTAGTTGCTAATTGTTAATGGTTCTATCCACGTGTATTCTAATCGAACATAATGATTTGCTTTAAGGACGATAAATGAAAGACGCAAATTAAATATTGGGTTTTAATGGAAGGTGTTCTCGTTAGTATGGTCGAATAATTAGCCTAAGGCATATTTCATTGAACACCAATTAATCCATAGAGAGGCAATTTGCACAGAAGTTTTACAGAATTATAAATCCATATATTCATATGACGTATGTATACCAAATTGTGTCGTAATGGGAGGTTATAACCCACATCACCCCCCTGCGTACGTCAGTGCATCAACAATTAATGTTTAATTATATATTATAAAGCAATCCTTGATTTCCCAGTTAATTTGCGATTAATAACTTTCGAACAGTTTATTAATTCATTATCTATTCATTAATTTAACATTATTTATTAATTCATGATAAATTCATTAATAAAAATTATTTATTAATTACACTAAATTCGCTATTAATAAAAATTATTTATATTTGTAATCAATTCATTAATAATAAAAAAATTATTTAATTCATGACCAATTCATTACTGCAATATGATTTATTAATTCACAAAAAGTTATAAATTCGTGAACAATGAATTCATGAATATTGCATTAATTTATGAACAACTCAGTATATCATCATATATTAATTCCTTAAAATTCACAACCATTAAAATTGGAGCTAATATTAAAAAATCGCCATTAAACTCATTTTTAAAATTATGTGTCTGTTATTACGAAATTTGCACTTTTTTCGTTTTATGATTTGAGTGTCTGATTGGAATTTTTTGAATAGCGAAAAATCCTCATATTACACACACTGATCAAAACGCTATTGATCGATTTTAGTATATACTTCTTTACTTGTCTTTTTCCCCCTTTTATGCCATATACAAATGCACACATACACAAAATCTTGTTTACTTATAAATTTGTCGTATACCGAAGAATAAAAAACGTTACGCAACGATATAATTTAATGCAAAAAAATAGTTTATTTTTCATCACCACAGAACTGGAAGGAGAACTGAAGATTTAGACATATTATTTTCAGAGTTTAAATCATGAACTGTCTGCACAACCACCGTACTTGTTTCGCGGCATTTCAGGAGCATTGCTACATCGCAAGAGTTAGCCAATATCATAGCCATTGATCTGTTGGGTGTTGTAGAGCTTCATGAAAATAAAAATTAACAGTTGAGGCAATCCACATCGTCAATATATATTTTGAAAAATTGAGTTTTATATTGAACGGTTTCTCAAAGGTTTCATAATTGTGTCGCAGTTGCGTAAAGGTGCTAGTCATCGAATTGCTTAAAATTTATTGGTAGAATGCTCTCTAAAATTTCCAGACTCTGAAGAGGTCGCCGGGAAGTATCGATTTGATTACTCTTTCCCAACGTCAGACACTTCAGAAACTTGTTAAAAATGGTGAAATATCTTAATATTATTTGAACTTGTTCTAAAGTGTTTATAACTTATATAGATCATTTATGAGCTAACAATAACTACAACTTTCAAGCAACAATTCATGGCCAGTGGGAAACAATAGTACGAGGTGTGATCAAAAAGTTTCAGAACTGAAGCTAAAAAAAAATAAAAAAATCAATCAATCAATCAATCAATCAATCAATCAATCAATCAATCAATCCTACAGTACTTGAAAATTCGGCATTTAATATCCTTCAAAGTAGTCCCCTTCTGAAGTCACATACTTTATCTAGCGTTTTTTCCATTGTTGGAAGTTAGACTGTGACACATTTTCTGGGATAGCGAGAAGCTCCCTCGTCGCAGTCTGTTGGATTCCTCTGCATCCTGAAATTTTCTTCCTTTCAAGTGGGACTTAATTTTTGGAAAGAGCAAAAAGTCACAGGGTGCCATATCTGGAGAATACGGTGGATGCGGGACCTGGGGAATTTAATGCTTGACCAAAAATTCCTGCACAAGCTACTCTGAATTAGCTGGTGCTTTGTCACGGTGGAGTTGCCATTCACCGGATGCATTCATCTCTAACCCTTTTCGAAGAATGGGATCTTTTAAACGTCTTACATTTTCACGGCACTACTCTTTGTTTACTGTCTGGCCATGTAGAGCATACTTATGATGAACAACGCCCATGTACTCGAAGAAAACGGTCAGCAGTGTCTTCACATTGCTTCGATCCATTCGTTCTTTCTTTTATCTTGGGGAGCCATCTTGGAAACCTTTGAACCACTCATAAACACTTGTGCGGCTCATACTCTTTTCCCATAAACTTTCTTCAAATTTGCATTGGTCTCAGCATAGGCATCGTCAAGCTTTTGGCAAAATTTGATGCAGATTCTCTGTTCAATATTCGATGCCATAATGAATGCGACGACAACACAGTAATGACGTTTGTTCAAAACGCTGCTGTAAAGAAGTGGTGGGAGCTATGACGTTGTGACTTTTGGTGCATGTGTGGGAGGGTTCAAGGTCAATATATGTCTAGTGCCTTCACTCGGCGTGTATTTTCCTTAAGCGTAGGGCATCAGTCCCGATACTTTTTGATTACACCTCGTATAGACAGGAATGCTGGTATTTTTCACCCCACTCCTTTTTCTATGATCTTAATTTAGTCGATGAAAGTTTAATACTTTTTAGAAATGCGACTGAAGGCTTTTAAAAGTCAAGTGATTAAGTTTTATAAATTATTTTGTAGAGTTAAACAGCTGAAAATGTAAGTAATCTAAGAATGAACTCTCCTCGTAAGACTCAAAAGTGGCCTTTGAATTTTGAACTTCCAACTTCTTTCACGTTTCTCAAGTACATGCGAATGCAACTAAGGTTAGCCATGGCAAACCATCGTAATTCATTACGAATGAACTGTTGCCATGAACTGATTTTCAAAGACACAATACTTTGGCATCAACCATCATTGCGCTCACTAAACGCTACTTCAAAAACCAAGTTTTCGCTTGATGAGTGCTAAAGGCATTTCATTGACTTTCGGATAATAATGGGAAATGGTAACTCATGTGATTATCATGCAAATATCTCGGGCTCGATTCCAGCAGATGTATATCTAGCGCTTGCTGATATTTTTTCTATAGATCTGTAGCCCGAGATCTTAGGGGATGTAGATTTTAGGGGAATCGAACCTCGTTCGATTCCCCTAAGCTAAAAGAGATTTGGATTCCCTGGAATATTCTACATCCTCGTGTGTCCTAACCAGGGTTCCACTCCCAGCAGTGCCACGATAGAATGCTTACCGACAAATTGCTAATTGCTGACCGAGGTTGGTTCCCCAGGCCTTAGGAGTCTCGAATTCTTCGGAAAATCGTAGGTCCCGTCGCAGCATGACCTTTGCTGACCTTTCACTGCAAAACAAACCTCCTTGAAAGGACGAGTAGGGCGGGAATTTTGATTTAAAGGACAGGTCTTCTATAAACCACGACGCAGGTCAGTGTTTACTGGAGTCTATAGTGTTAACTGATCGAAAACTTGTTAATATTGTACTGTTTTCTGAGATTTCTTCCTCAAACGATGATGCTCGTTGCTTTGAGAATTTTCTTTATGCTTAAAAATTTCACGACGGGCCACTTGCGACGAGGCTAAAGGCTTCAGGTGACCTCCTCATTTATACCCAATCAAGTGTACTGGTAAACAAACGTGTCTAGTCCAACGAGCTCATCCTCGTGGGCGTCATCTCTGGAACACTTTGACTGCGCAAGCGCGATATAAATATGCTTTTCGCGTGATTAATTTTTACACAGAAAGAGGGGTTGCCCCCATTCTCAATGTGTAAATCGGGCATCGTGTTTTGGCGATGCTACGAAAGATTGAAAATTTGCCGATAGGTGTTTTTTTTTTGTTGGTAGAATTGGGTTTGTTTGCGAGGGAAAGCACCTGTGCGTGATGCTTTGCCTCACCGCAAATTCCATTATCAGAATTTAGTTCTAGACGTTCTCATATCACGCATTGTTCCTTGCAATTGCTTTTCTTGTATGTTTTCCCTCTTTTTTTCAGTTTACGAAACAGCATGTCATTGACACATATACAGCTTTCATCAATAACTGGAAGTCCGCCAAAGACGCCATCAAAATCGCCAGCCAAGCCAAACCCGCCTTCGCTCGATTTTTAGAGGTATAAAAGACATTTCTTCTAGCTCAGAGATATTCTCTCCAATTTTGTTTCTTATTGTCTATGCACTGTTCATTTTTTTTTTTATCTACGCACTGTTTTCACCATGTTTTAGGGTGTCATCCCCTCACTTCCATGAATATTTGGCTAACATTATCAGTATTGGAAGTAGAACGACTCACTGTGAGGAATATATCACACACCTTGATAAAAAAAATAACATAATGGGCACAGTTTTTTACAAAAAAAAAACTGTGCCCATTGTGTTATTTTACCAATGTTTGTGATCATTAGTACTGTCACAGTTTAAACTTACCAATTTAAATCCGCACTTCCTTTACCGAAACCGCGAAATTCTCCCTTGGTGGGGAATCTCCCCTGGTTGAGAACATTTACATTTATTCTTGCTTAGTACTAGTTTATTATAACAGATTAAGGGTATAAAACTGTACATTTAATCTATTTTTTATTCCTGAAATTGGGCACCCGATATTATTTATAAAATATATTTTATTAGCTGACGTACATCCTATTACTAGTTTCTTACCGCCCTTCAAGGGCGAACCGGGTGGGGGAGGGGAGCAGAGGCGCTCCCTCCATAGAACAAATAATTTACGCTTATTATAGCTCTCGAGGAATAGGTCCGTTGCATGTTATCAATGTCGTGAGTTGAAAGAATCCTACTAACTTCGGCCCTGCGGTGGCGCAGTGTGGTAACGCGTTCTCCTATTGCGCGGCTAATCCGGGTTCGACTCCCAGCAGTGCAAAAAGAACGCTTACTCAGAGATCTCATAAAGATCGCACTGCTCACTGTAGTCCGGGGTTTGGTTCCCTAGGCCTTAAGAGGTTCGGATTCCTCGGAAAACAGTAGGTCCCGGCGCAGCATGACCACTGTAGTCTTTGAGCCGTAAAACCACAAACAAACCCTACTAACTTCAGTAATTAAAAAGCCTTAAAATAAATATAAGTAAACTTCATCCAACTTAAAATGTGATATTTATTAAATAGTTAAAGAATGCCGAATAATACGATTGCGAAGTTAAGAAATTCAGTACGCTATTTTATAGCGGAGCTTTTGATTGCACGTGCAAGCTAGTTGATTGAAAACCAGAGACTTGATTGTAAGATCGTTCGATATTAAAATTACACGCTAGCTTGTTTGATTGTTGCCTGGATACAGTGAGAAAGAACCTTATTAGAGGGATCACTGTAGCTATCCAGATTTATATTGCAAATTAATATATTTTTTGTATTGTTGTCTGACAACAGTATAGGTCTAAATTGGTTTCCTAGCTTTACATCCCCCCCCCCAACGAAAATATTTCTGGATTTATCCTCCTCCCTCTCGTCATTTCTATATAATTAATATTGTGAATCTCAGAAAACTTTGTCACCATTGGCGTTTAATTTCGTGTGCTGACATAATTTTATATTATTGTCATTTTTGTGGATTCTCATATATCATGGTGGTATTAGCTATGACGCCGAAGAGACGATTGTACAGTTTCTTAAAAAAAAATTATAAAAACAATGTTTGACAAAAAAAGGTAGAATGTCTGCATATAAACCCAAACATTGAACAACTAGGACCACACGTCGAATGTGTATTTGCCTGCCAATAAAAATATATAAGGCAGTATTATCAGTACATAGGGCTGATGGAATGGTGGATATTGAGTTTTGTTCATTGATTTTTCAAACTGATTTTCAGCCAGCGGCAAGAAACTGACACTTTATATTTCTTTTCCTTCTTGCCTTTTGCTTCTCATTGTCTCAGTGGCAGTATTTGCAATATTTGTCACGCGTCATCGATTTTAGGTGTAATCTCCAGACACGGCTTGCACGTTTTGCAACTACATCATTATTTAAAGGTTATATTAAGGTGATCCATTTATTATGCTTTCTGTAGTTAATGGCATTCATGGAAATCAACTTTGACCTTTAAACTAACTCCTATTGTCACTTTGTTTTTGTTTGTTCCGTGTCCTATATTCAATTCCTCAAATTACTATTCTCTATTTAGTTACTCGTGTCAATTTTTGAGACACAAAGCATAACTTGTAATATTAAATACATCCAAAGTCAGATTTCATAAATAGGGAATAAGCATTGTCGCGCCTGTTTTGTAATTAGCTCCTGAGTTCTCCTTCCGAACTGTACAGGACACTCCGGGGAAGCAATACCAAGTTCCCATTCTATTTACCAGAACCTCAATATCACATTAAGTCCCTATTCTATTTACAAGAATCGCAATGTCATATTAAGTTTATATTCTATTTACAAGAAACGGAACCTTTTCATATTTTGCAGAATATTTGATGTTTAGGTGAAGGTTTTAATTTGCTATAAGAATGAATATTAGTAAAACGTTCCATGGCGGACTTTAACACTAGGTTTACCATGAGTTGACATATACCTATTTCTGCCCAAAGGAGTCAAAATGACCCCTTTGGGTATTTAATTAGAAAAAGTATAAATTGACCTATCTATTATGAAGTTAAAGTAGAAAAATGAACCTCAATAAAATTACGTCAGTTATAATAATTAGTTTTTATTATTATTTTTGTATTTTTGATATTTTAACGTAAAGCATTTTTTACAATTTGCAATTTTTTTCCGTATATACTCCACAAACGTATCTTTTGCAACTGCCACAGGTACCTTGAGTTTTATTTTCATTGCAAAGGCCTATTTGGCATTTTTTTCTTGTTTCTGTAACTCTCAACTGCATCCACCAACAGCTCATTCAAATTTTCTGATTCAGATGAACCTGTGTAATTAGCAGCAAGTTCTTCTGCTGTTTAGATTAGATTTGCGTAATATAAACGTAAGTAAAAATTAATTAAAATGTTCTCATAAAGTACGACAAGAATTTTTTTTGAAGAAAACGAAAAGTTTTCTCAGAGGGTCAAAATGACCCTTTGGTAAAGCTAGTGTTAAATACATTTCGGGACAAAATGTTAAGAACTCTACCTGAGCGTATAAGCATGAATGAAATGAGTATTTTCTGTCACAATCACCACAAAAATCAAACACATGTCCTGATGGTCTCATGCATTGATCAATATTTATCAAATTTGACATCTTTGTGATTCATTCAAGGGACATAACGTCTTTAAAAGTCTTAAACACGAAGAAGAGAAGCTTCGTTCTGCGTCACGACAGCCCAGTCGGTTGAAGTACTTCTGCTAGACATTGTTCCAGGACGGTGTCCCTTTCTCTCTCTCTCTCTCTCTCTCTCTCTCTATAACAGCCCTGGTTTGAGTATATAAGAGCCGGTGCAGAAATATATTGTCTAAATCCCTACGAAAGCAGTTAAGACAGGACCTGGTGCGGCTCCATAGCCAGACTGGAGTTAAGGGGATGATCAGTTTTGGAAATGCAATCAGCCCACTGGAAAATAGTTATTTTTAAATAAAATATTTTAAAATTTTATTTTAAATTCTTCGTTTCCTATAAAATTGTACATGACGAAGGAAATTGCTCTTTGATTTTAAAAATAGATTTAAAATAGATTTCTACTGTAGATCAATCTTGTATACGTCATGTTTTTATAAGGTTTGAGTATTCATTTACTCTGTAATAAGGATTAGGGATTAACGAATTTAGGCCTCCTGTAGATTTCTGAGCCCTGTAATCTAACTTAGGGTCTAACCAAGCGTCTAAGTTAGCGTCTACCCTGGTAGTATTGACTAACATTTGGCAGATTCAGAAATTGTTATTCATGCGAAGGGCCATAATATCCTTCAAAGCGTTTTAAAAGAAAACCTACACATTGCACTATTTCCCGGAGTTCCTGAAGAAATAAGCTTTGAAGATATACAGTAGTTCCATCCAATTAGAAATAGTATTTAATAATGCTTTAAATGTTTTGATTAATTCAATAATGCACGCTAATAAATAACTAATGGTGCGAGGATGACACTTCAATGGTAAACGGAAGACTGATTTGATTCTACAATTCTGGAAACAACTACACATAATGTTGCCAAATAGAAAAGTTATAATTTTACAATATTTTTGTTGCCAGATACGGAAGTCGAAATTATGTACATTTGGAAAACATAATGTAAAAAGAAACCATTTGGCATTTTGCCAATTTTAGGAATTAAACTTAAGTTTCCTTTCCTTGCGTTTCTAAGTGGCAACAGTTAAGAAAGCCTGCGAAGTGAACATGGTGTTTCTATTGTGGGAACTCACAATATACTCCCCTTTTCACAGAAAAAAAAATGTAATTTTTTGAAATGTAGTTATCGTGTAAAATATAAAATGTATGGACAAATTAAATTAACAGATCAACATTCTATTTACAAGAGTTCTATCAGCGAACATTGTGAAAGGTTTCGTGGCCATGTAAAATTTACTCATGGATATCTGTTTATTTTTCCAGCACATGACAAGAGACCATAAAGGAAAGCTTACTCTGGATGCCCTCCTAATTATGCCTGTACAAAGAATCCCCCGCTATGAACTTCTTATAAAGGTTAGTAATGTTCTTCGTAAAATCTTTTGAAGAAGTGTTGCATCTCTTTTCGGGCATCACACACGTATTTCTGCCCATGTTTAAACGATGATCTGGTAAAACGATGATATGTAATTCATGACGTCATGAATTACATATCAACAAAGTATACAGCAAAGTATCTAACTACCAATTGCATAAGTGGGAGTAGGAGGAGGAGCATAAAGCAAAGTGTTCACTATGGATCTTTGGGAAATTGATAATATGGCTTATGAACTTCCTTAGTACGTGTACAGCTCTCACATGAAATACTTGTGCTGTTATTAGACTGTTGAGTGATACCTGAAAAAATTGATATCTGTGCATATTAACTAAAATTAATCCCATTTCCTTCCATGTACACTGGGAATCAATCGTGCATGGATTTTTAAGCTACGTTTAATTATAAGTACTGATTTAATGAACTAAAATTCATGCTTTAATCGCAAATTTTACTGAAAACGGAATGCACTTCATCAGCTTGCTTACCGAATAATCCTCATTCGTCTAGCGGTCCAAGACACTCCGGGCTAAACGGAGGGACCCTGGTTCGAATCCAGGATGGGGAAAGCGTCTCTTTTTCTCCAAAATTACACAAGCTCTAGTTTGAGCTGTAATTAAAACGTGGGTGGCAAAAATTATTGTAAAATAATGTGAAGTGTACTGGAATGCTGTTTTTACTGATTTTATGGTTATATAAAATCTTCCGTCTTCAAATGAAGGTTATAAAAATGCAGAACTCTTAGGAGACATTGAAAAGCTTTAAGTGATAATAATAGTGGTATTTATTGACGATCTTAAAGTACGTAACCTTCCAAAGGTGAAATAAAAATTAGAATAAAAGACATTGATACGGTGATATATATATATGTTCGATGTTTTGCCAATCACTCCTGATTTTCCATTTCGTTCAAAGGAACTTTTGAAACACACGCCTGTAGACCATCCTGACCATCGACTTCTAGTTTCCGCTCAACGTGAAGTCCATGAGTTGGCTGTGAAGATCAACCGAATGGAGAGAGAAGCCTTTGCCCAAGAGCAAGCCCAACAGAGACTTCGAGACATTGAACAGCTGATTGATGGAGTTGTCGATGTGAGTTAATCGAATTAATGAATAAATGGATGAGTAGATGAAGTTTGTTCTCCATGTATCCTATTCTGTTCCTTCTTTTAGAATGACAAAACGCGTGTTTCTGCAGACACGTGTACGATTTATTTTCGTAAATTTCATATTATGGAAATTAATATTTGATACTGTCACTTTTTTTACACTAATTAGAATCTTTATCGACTCTAAAAATTACAATGAGATATTACAGTAACAAATGAAAAGGAAGGAAGGAAAAATGTAAAAAATAATAAAAGTATTGATAGAAGTTTTTGACGTTGGTGTGGTTTATACGAAGCACTATGCTATACTGTACATGGGTGCCTATACGGGGGGAAGAGGGGCTTGAGCCCCCCCCTAGCTATTCAAAACTATGATCTGCCCGCTTCTGCTATACATTTGCTTTCAAACGTTGTACAGTCACATTTTAAAATAAGATACTTTTTTAGCTCATTACTAATTGTCAAGCAGTATCAATTATTTTTGTAGCATTTCGGTATCTTGTACATTCACTAAAACGTTTGACAGGTTTGAGAAGGAGGTAATAATTTTTCTCAATCTGCTCACCCGCCAGAAGTACTTACATGGCGCCCATGATCTGTATTATACTATATAGAATTTAAGGAGATATCTTTAGCAAGTAAAAAAATAAAAAGTAGAAGGCAGGTGAAAGAAAAGAATTTGGAAAATAAGAATAAATAGAATAATAATTAAAGCTTAAAATGTCTATAATGTCATGTCGCGAAACAGAAAATCGGATGATTTCAAATGGACTCTCTCTCTTTTTTTTTTTCTTAAGCTTCGTATTAAATGCTTTATTTTGAGGTTCAGGTTTTATTTTAAGTTTTTAGGTTCAGATTTTTATTTTAAATTTTTAAGTTCAGGTTTTTATTTCAAATTTTTAAGTTTAGTTTTTTTGTGAATATTTTATAAGGATCTGAAAGGGCTTTTGATTGGTTGACTTTTTTAGTTTGCAACTTTCAAATAATTCAAAGAAATATCTAATATTTAGTTTCGTGATGTTTTGGTGTAAAAGTTCCATTGAGTTTCTATCTATCTATCTATCTGTCTGTCTGTCTGTCTGTCTGTCTGTCTGTCTGTCTGTCTGCTTTCTTTCTTTCTTTCTTTCTTTCTTTTTGTTTCTTCCTTTCCCTCCCTCCCTCCCTCCTTTCCCTTCTTTTCTTTTCTCTTTTTTAAGAAACGCTATATTGAATTTTGTATAAATAAACTATACCTCAGTGCCACATTTTTTTTATCGTAGAACTTTCTCGCGAATTTCTTACTTAATTACTTCTTACTTTATTCAAATAAAAGCGTTGTAAAAAAGAAAGGACACAACAAATTTTAACAAAATGAACAATGGCTGAAAGAATTTATGTGTGTGAGAGCATTTGCCTCAACATTTTGTGGCTTAGCAACTGAATGGAAGCTTTGGTACTTGTTACATTGTGGAAACACGGTCACATCCTCTTCATCACAGTTCGGATTGAAAGGTTCTAATGCACATTGTAAATGTCTTGTTGCAGGACTTGCCTCTTTTTAACACATCTGCTTTTGTGAAAGTGCACAGCGCCATTTTGGTTTCACATTTTTTATTATAACACATTTTTCGCTCTTTGCAGTTGGTACAATCGGACAGAGGCTTTTTAAGGCACGACATGGTTCATATGCCCGTAAGTACAACATTTTTATATTATTTTCCAGTAGCTAAGAAGTATTTTAAAACAGATTATTAAGCTAGAATTTAGCATTTTTATGCACTTTTAGTCTGAGAGATATTGCATCCAGAAACAGAATTGGAACACTCCTTGTGAATATAGCCATTTTTTTATGACTAACTTTTTGTGAAGACTGTTTCACACGCAAAGAGTATTCTACTTCTGGTACATTATAGTTTTACAAAGAATGTAAGTTTTAAAGTTGACATACAAGCATGCTTATCATATCTCTATACAATCAAGCATGTACATAACTTTGTTATTGACTAGAAATCTACGCAATTCTTCAGTCTTGCATGGAAGAGCCTTTGTCAAACTCCACATATTATATATATAATAATTGCCACTACCCCCTGAAACTTTTCCAACTCTCTTTATTTCCAATATTTTCTACCAACAGAGGACGCTGCCGCCAGATAGAGAGCAGTAGCATGAAATGCCATGCATTGCATTCGCCTTGAGTTCACTTCAGTAGATCTCTAACAAATAATAGCGACACTTATCTGATATTTGTCGATACGCTACACACGACATAAAAAACTTACTCTCTCAAAGGTTGATACCTCTTCTCCCGATCCAGGCTACAAGGAAAAACATTCTTACCCTGCAGCCTACAAAGACTCCACCTTTGGACTTCAACCTTCACTTGTAACGTCTTCGAGTCAAGACTCTGCTCATAAACTCTGTAAATGTGATATTCCAGCGAATCCGAATCTCTTAATAACAATGCGGATTTGTACGCGCGAATCAATATCTTTGTTGTTTCTTGTTGAATACGAGAAATCCCTTGCTTTGTCTTCCGGAAAGAGAGCCCCGTTACTAGCATCGCTACTGCTCTCTTTCCATTTCCCAAGCAAATCGTTTGTATGGTCTCCTGATGTACATAATAATAAGGAATAAAGTATTACTATTACTAATCTTTAATATATTTAGCATAATGCTGCTACAATTGCACGCTTATTTTTGACGGGGTTGAGTTTTCATTTGACTATTATTTTTGTTGCAGGGTGGCTTAGGAACGAAAAAAGAACGATGTTTGTTTTTGTTTACGGATGTCTTGCTCATTACTAGTATGAAGAAAAAAAGTGCCACAATCAGAAAGCCTTCCGCCACTTCTTCGTAAGAAACTTTTGTCGCAAAAAATATCGTTATTGTCTAATTTACAAACATTCGTTTCTTTTATTAATTTAGTTTCATGTAGTCGATTGTAAAAATTGCAATAATTTTATAAGTACGTATAAAAAAATTTGTCATAATGGAAAGAATTTTCATTTTATTTATTAATTTCTATTCATCCATTTTCTAATTATGAATCTGTCGAATTTAAATTTTTAATATAGGCTTATTATAACATAATTTTTAATATAGTTTTTACGCTTATCAGTTTTGAATAGACCACTAGTTTTGTTTATGTAATATCACTTACATTATGAATGAAACTGGAACTATAATAATCACTGAATATTATAAATATATATATATGCATGCTTTTTACACGCACATACTAATTTATTTGACGTAAAGTACTCACATGTGAGATATTTAAATATTTACTATGTAGAAAAATGATGAGGTGATGACGGGTTTTGCATTACACTGATGACGTCATAACTTCATTGCAGTCACGCATGCCCCCTAGAGGCCTCGATTGACGATACAAACCAACAATAAATATTTCATAATTATTATTAATATATATATATTGGATTTGTGAAAAGTCAAAAAAGAAAATTGGGAGATTTCGAAGTCATAGAAATAAATTATTTGAATACTCGTAATTATTTTACTGTTTAGTATGACGTCAGTTTTTAATTAAAATCTTCGGCTGACTTGTTTACGGAATTATCACTTACAGTTAATTAATTAATTAATTAATAATATTTCTGTATTTTTTGTAGTGGTTCTCCTAATAATTACAATGGTCTGGAAATGAACAAGTACAAACTTCTGACAAAATTTTCATTAGATAATCTGGATATTACTAAAAGTAAGTAATTCACGAGTAACTAATGTTTATTGAGTTTTTGGAATGAAAAGCCTTTTGATGTGTTTTCGTAGCAAACAATAAGTTGAATTTAGAAAAAAGGTGTGAAAAAATAAGAAATCCTTAAATCTTCTGTTGCATAATAATATGTTGACACTCCACGGCAAACCTTTACTTGATAAGACCGAACCTATTTTCAAATTGTTTTTACTTTGGATTTAAATAGTTTTAAGTTTCTCTTACCCACCAGAACAAAGAATTTCCTGTGAATGACGGGTTCGCTACCCCAGAAATCCATCCAACTTGACGTATATTCATAGATATGAAATTAAATCATTTATTTATTTCATATTTTACGGATGGCATCACTCGCACCTCCAGCGACATTAACAAATAAATAATTATTTTATACTCTATGAATAACGTATTTTTAAAACTACAGTGTGTTAACGCACATCCAAGTTTGAGGGTAATGGAACTTACACCAGTGAGCTCGAACGAGGTAGTTGTTATCCCTTGGGTACCAAAAATATTGGTTGGTTTGTTTCTTTTCCAAATTATTTCGCTTAAAAAATGAAGAATTTTGTAGCCATTAAATAAATAACGACTTTATTTTTAGGATAGTATGTTAT
Source organism: Dysdera silvatica (assembly GCA_006491805.2). Lineage (NCBI taxonomy): Eukaryota > Metazoa > Arthropoda > Arachnida > Araneae > Dysderidae > Dysdera > Dysdera silvatica. Next base: position 161,814,996 of record QLNU02015003.1, read on the forward strand.
TAACATAAATTTGTGATGTATATACACACATGTACAGTTTGGAGACTATTGTTAACTGGATTTATTCGCAAGGTTTATATAGGTTAATGCATATGAGGATATTTAAGGAATTTGAATAATTTAATAAATAAATAAATATACTTAAAGTATTTCATTTTAAAGTCCAAGTCCCTATATATATGAAAAAGTGCTTGTTTATTATATTTTGAATAGTAAGTATAATTTCTCAATATCCTAATATTTAAGGTACAGATAGTAGTTTCAGAAGACTGTTGCAAGATATTGAAAATTTGGAGATAGACATGGACCTCTTGAGCAAGATTTCAGAACTTGCGTCTGATCTTAGTTCACAGCACCAGGTAATTTGCATTTTGACTTAGTTATTATAGTTTAGTTACTCTTACAATCTTGCACATTCCAATTTTGCAGCTCTACTATGTCCATTGTTTAACATAAACTACATAAAAGTACTGAGTTTATTGTTTATTTGGTACGTGAACTTCATAATTTGTTGTATACATATCAGTAGTAGGTTGAGTTAATACATTTACTAAGGAGGTGTCAACACTTGATATTTTCGAGACTGGCTTTATGAGACAGGTATTAATTAGCATTTGATATCTTATCTATCAACTAATACTTCGGGTGATGGTGAGAGCCAGCACTACACAACCGATTTCCTTTTCATACTTACACACCATTAAGTGTTGAAACTTTTTGTTACATACGTTTATTCCATATTTTTCCAATTTTTTGTTTGCGTCTCGTTTGAGAATGTGTATCCCTGAATATTATAAAGTAATGGAAATGTTAAATATAACTGATGTTGTGCCATGTTGTGATGAAATAGTGACGCGTTTGATTACCACGGGAATTGTCCGAGTTTCGATTGGTGCCTAGCATTTACCCTGTTTTTACGGGTCCAGGGGTTGCTTCCTAGGAGAAAAAAAAAGGTTCGGAATCTTTGGAAAACTGTAGGTCTTGGGGAAGCATGACTTTATCCATCTTTGCGCCATAAAATGTGAACGAACCTTCCTAACTAATGTTGTGTGTACTCCAATTATGCGGCTACCCCCTCACTCGACTCTAAATTGGCCACATTTAAGTGCATGCAGCCAGCTGTATTAGTCAGATACTCATGGTTTTACATAGGAAAAGTATTATTGTATTTTTTAAAAACTAGAATATGTTCTTACAGCTTGTGACAAATAGCATAGAGAATATGATAACTGTTCATGAAATAATAAGAGGTTGGAGAATTATATTCAAAGTCATATCTAATGCGTTGTCTTCCAACATCTGGGTTTAAGTCTAGGAGCTGTCTTTTATGACTGCCGATTTCTCCTAAAATGGTTATGAGGTATTTTGGCAGCACGTCTGTGCGTTGGCAATATTCTGTAATCAACTGTGTATTCTATGCTGTCACGTCTTTCAGGTCTATTTACCAGCAAGTTGGCCTTCACACGGCCAGACTCTTTCAATAAGGAGGTTCACAACTTCCCATAGCAGGTCTTCAGACCACTCGCTAATCATGTGCGTCTGAGGTATATTGCGAAAACTATTGCAACAACCACGGAATGCGAATGAACTAGGCCACCAATTGTAGAGCAATTAGCGGCGAACGTGCTACAAGACATTTGATTGTTATGTGGCTTCAGACCGTACTGTATTTCTGCTTGTACTGCCACCAAACGAGGATTTACTTTGTATTTATGTTATGTGTCTGTTATGTGATCACTCATCATCATATTCAACCATTATCTATCCACTGCTGGATGAAGGTCTCTCCAAATGCTTTCCACACAAGTCTATCCTGGGCCATTCGTTTCCACGTCACCCCAACCTCTTTTCTTATTTCATCCACCCATCTAGTTTGAGGACGTTTTCTAGGTCTTCGGTGGTCTCTTGGAATCCAGTTCAGAATTTCTGTTGTCCATCGTTGATCAGTTCTTCTTGCAATATGCCCAGCCCATCGCCATTTCAGCCCTTTTACTTTAACAATGATGTCCTCTACTCTAGTTTGCTCTCTCACCCAAGTGTTTCTTTTTCGATCTCTCCTAGTTATTCCAAGCATGCACCTCTCCATGCTCCTTTGAATTGTCTGTAACCCATGTAATAAATGCGTTTTTTTTACAAGGAAAATACACAACCATTATCAATGAAAACTCATTGTGTGTTAAGTTTCATGGTGATGTTTCACTTTCTTCGGAGTGCTTTTTTTTTCGATAAAGTGTATATCAATTAAAATGTAAATTTTATTTGCAAGATTGCTTAAGCAAAATTACACATGTTGCGATTCATCATTCAATATTTGCTGTGAAGGAAAGATTAATGTAAATTTGCTTTAGGCTCTGGATGAAGCTGTGAAGGAACTTACATCAACCGTCTCTAAGCAGCTAACTGAGAAGCAAAACTGTGATTCACAACTTGTTAGTTTGGAGTTAACTGTAACTACACAGTGAGCATAATTTTATTTTGATAATATATACTTTGGTTTTTTATATTTCGTGTGTTTATGTCTTATATATATTTTGTTGTTTATGTCTTATATATATTTTGTTGTTTATGTCTTATATATATTTTGTTGTTTATGTTTTATATATTATATGCATTATACACATTTATTCTGTATGCGTTGTAAATATTTTATATATGTGCATTGTTTAGTTTTATACTAATTCAGTGTTTATGCTTGTGCATTGTTTGTGTACATTTGTGCATTGTTTGTGTCTTTTTATATGCGTGATGTTTGTTCTTTTATATGTTAATTGTCAATATTTTATAATTGTACTTGGTGGATCTTTTATTTAACGAATATTTAATTTTGTTTACATATTTAATGCCCATGTGCCTGGTTTACAGTTATGTGTTTAACTAAGAAACAACTTTTATATGAAATTTATATGTCTGTGTGTGTGGTCAGGAAGAAGCAAAGTTCGTCCGATGCATCATATCTCGTCAAAATTTATTCATCATTTTAAAACTAGGATTTCCGAACTTTCCGAATGTGAACAACAGTACATTACTAAACGGATTTAGTATAGTTTGGCTAGAAATACAGTGCTTCTGCTGCGACTAATCTTCCCAATTGCATTCACTGCACAAATAATAATAATAATAGTACAATTTGTAATTAGAAGCTACTAAACCTTGCTAGTTAGATCTTCATTATGAAATTTATGTATATGTTTCGATTTATGAACAATATTTTTAATCTTATCAAGTTTATTATGTACTCACCGGCAACGGAAGTGGCGCACCAAGAAGAAAACATTCTACAACCGCAAATTTATGTAAATAGCTAGAGGGCGGGCTGGTACGCAAATGATCTTAGTCTGGTGTGGTTGCTCATGACCGTACACCCGTGCGTCGCGCTATAACCATGAGCCAGCGGCCTTATAAACTGGAATGTAGTCGACGTCCCAACAATGCGAGAAGTTTCGGCCAACGCAAGCGAGAATAAGCAGTGAAACGAATAGTGGATAGATGCCAGAAATACCGATATAAACAACTGATGGACTTTGAGAGAGGTCTGATCATCGGACTGAAAATAGCAGGGTGGTCAACACGCCGGGTAGCCCGTCAAGTGGATCGTTCGGACTAAACCACTATACCTTCCGACTGTGTTGGGAGCACTGGTCACGTGACGCTATTGAAACACGGAGAATTGACTGTGGAGGGATCAGGCATTCCGCGAGTAAAGAAGATCTAATGATGGTGCGTCAGGCATGTATAGAGCCCACGGCGACTCGATCCGCGATACAGGCACAAGTAGGGGCTCATGTGTGTCCACGAACCATATCCAGGCGCCTCAAGGAAACGAACCTGCGATCCTAGCGTCCCTTACGTGTGCTGCCGTTAAAACAGGATCATCGGCGTCTCCGTCTGCAGTGGTGCCCGGCCAGAGCAATGTGGAATGCCAAAGATTGGCAAGGTGAAGTGTTTAGTGATAAGCGCCGCGTCGTTTTGGGAACCGATGATTATCTTGTCCGGGTTTAGAGCAGCCTTGGATAACGCCACAATCTCAACCTCGGTATCGAGCGACACAGCAGCCTCACTACAGTCAAAATAATCTGGACAACCATAGCCGATGGCAGCCGAACCTCGCCGATAGTGGAAATTGGAACATCGACGATTCGTCGTCCAGATTCGTCGATGAGATTCTACGGACTCATGTGCTCCCATTCGTAGCTGGGATCCTAAGTGCGATATTTCAGCAGGAAAATGCTCGGCTGTGCACGGCTTGGGTCACCCAGATCTGTCTACGTCATGTCCAGACATTTCCATGGCCTTTCCGCTCCCCAAACCTTTTCCATATCGAGCATGTGTGGGACCATTTGAAACGCTAACTACATCGTTGCCACAATCTCTGGAATTCGGAATGTAACATCCAACAGGTGTGGACCAGTCTAATGCAGGACAACATCAAGCGTCTGTTCCACACCATGCCGGACCGCATTGATGCTTATATCGCAGCACAAGGCGGTGTGACGAGATATTGAGGATGACCGGGCTGTGTACCACAGTTCCCTCTATCTCTCTTCTCCTCTGCTCTGATTTTCTGATCACGTATATCATTCATCTGTATCTGCCCATCAATAAAATTTCAGGTTCTTCCTATGTTGCTTCCTTCTTGGTACGCAATTTTCATTGTCGGTGAGTGTATATTTATCTTTTCATAAAATAAATATTTGTCGTGTTTTAATCAGTTAACTCAATTTTGATCCTGTATATTCGTGATTCAATGATAGCATTCGGAATTATATTGCTTTCAGCACTCTTCAACCTGCACCTCATTAAGTGTAGAAACTTTTGCTAAGTTTGTTTATTCCATGTTTTTTCTAGATTTATGGTTGCATCTCATTTTAGAAAGTGTATCCCTAAATTTTATAAAGGACTGGAAGTGCTAGATAGTATAAGTGATGTTGTGCCCTGCTGTGATGAAATGGTAACGCGTTTGATTACCATGTAGATTGCTTAAGTTCCAGTGAGTGTTCAGCACTAGCACTTTCCACATCTTGGATATAAACCTCGAACATGTAAAATTCTAATTTTGAGTAAAACACATTTATAGATTTATTGCTTATATAGTTTAACGTAGGTAAGAAAAAGTGACGTAAGATGTACTATCACATTAGGATTAGAATATAGCTTCGAAGTGGATGAGCTTTCGCTTAATAAAGGGAACAGCAGTTCTCGAAACGTTGTGGAATCTTTTCCTATACGTTAGACCAGCAACAAAAATCTATTAATGTTACTTTTAACGATTATTATTATTATAGATCATTATCCATAGCTGTAGATATATCACTTTCAGCACGAAATAAAAGTGGTTTGCTTATAATAATTAGATAGAAAATTTAATGTTGGACAATAATTAAAAAAGTAACAAGACTTTGTGAAGTCATAAATAAAAAACAATTTTAGAAATGAGAAGATTATTAAACGATATCAAACGTAAATAATAACTTGTGTTGCCAATTTGTAAAATGAAAATAATGGTGAAATAAAACGTTCTAAAGTTATCATTTGCTCATTGATAGAACGTTTTTTCCACGCTCCACTTAGTTGTACCGGTGTTTCGAGGTTGCATATTGTGGGTGTTCTTTGATACACCCACCCAATGGGCTCTCCAATTTCTGGCTTTCTAACAGAATTCGTTGTACAAACAATTGAAAACGCAGCCATCTCCACACTAGCTCCACACGTACAAGCCATTCACTGCGTTGATGACTTTTTAGTAATCTACAACAGCTCAACAACCAACATAGCAGAAATTCAACAAATTTTCAACGGTGTTCACCCAGCAATAAAATTCACTTATGAAGACGAAAATCATTTCAATAGTTTGCCTTTCTTTGACTTATCCTTACAAAGAGTCACAGATAATCTAATAATAGGGATACGTCACAAAACAACTGAACCTGTAAGTTTCAGTGATTTTTCTTCATACAAACCAACGTCCCACGAAACAGCCACATTTTTCTCGCATTTCACGAGAGCCTTTGCATTATGCAATGAAGTGGAAAGGAGAGACATTGAAATAGCATTAATTTACAAAAAAGCCATAGAAGCGCAATATCCTACCAGAATAATCAACAGTGTATTCCATAAAGTAAAAAAACTTTTTAAAAAAAGATACCACCTCCGTACAAAAGTCAAAAACAACTACCAAATACATTGGTGCAATCCCATTTTATCCATCAATCTTTGCACCACTAACCAAAGAACTTACAAATAAAAACCTAAAACTGGCTTTCAAAACTCACCGCGCGATTTAATTAACATCAGAAAAGACAGGAATCCAATAACAATATAAGAAAGTTCGGGCGTTTACTCTATCCCTTGGTCAACAAATCAAACGAATCTCAATTATCCTACATAGCAGTACAAGAAGACCACTTAAAATTAGCTTAAAAGAACATCAAGTAAACCTAAGGCTCGGACAAAACGAAACAGGACTTACACACTATGTATTCAACAACGAAGCCGAACCAAATTTTGAATAAACAGAAATTTTAGCAACAAACGCTAAGAATGAACACTCCCTAAGACTAATGGAAGCAATAGAAATCTACCAAAGAACACCCACAATATGCAATCTTGAAACACCGATAGAACTAAGTGGAGCGTGGAAATACATTCTATCAATGAGCAATTAATAACTTTAGTACGTTTAATTTCACCATTATTTTCATTTTACAAATTGGCAACACAAGTTATTATTTACATTTGATATCATGTATCCATTTTATATAAATCGAACACTACGCAGATTAAATCAAACAACAATGTCAATCAATCAACGTTTATTGGCGTAGTGATACCAACGCCGATGTTATGGCGTGATTAGATGGTGAAACGTTCGAAAGAAAATAAATATTTCTGCCTTCGGTGTGACCTGAACCCACGCCCTTCCACTCGCCGGGCGGAGGCATCACTACGCCAATAAACGTTGATTGATCGACATTGTTGTTTGATTTAATCTGCGTAGTGTTCGATTTATATAAAATAAATACATACCTGTATGCTGCAACGTGCATTTCGATCAATTTAATACCAGTCTCTTTGCAATTTGGTTTAAATAGTAGTCTATGTACTACACCATTCTGCGAAATAACTGGCAACAATATATATACGTTCGTAAAGAGATTATATATTGTCCTTCGTAGCTCAGTGGGTAGAGCCTCCGCCCGGCAAGTGGAAGGTCGTGGGTTCAGGTCCCACCGAAGGCAGAAATATTTATTTTCTTTCGAACGTTTCACCATCTAATCACGCCATACCATCGGCGTTGGTATCACTACGCCAATAAACGTTGATTGATTGACATTGTTGTTTGATTTGATATCATTTAATAATTTTTTCATTTCTAAAATTGTTTTCCATTTTATAACTTCACAAAGTCTTGTTACATTCTGATGATGACCCTCCAGTGAAGAGTGGAAAGGGTTTAATGATGTATTAAAACTTAACGCAAATTCAACGTTGTATTTATTCAAATAATATTCATCATAAATTGCGGGTATTACCAATATTATTGAATTAGAAAAGTAATTATTCACAACTCATAATGAAAGAATAGACCCTTAATTAACACATTGAAAATTTCAAAGGTAATTATCGAATATGTAATTTCAGGTATGCTATTTATGTGTTTATTTTAGTTAATTATTGTTATACTTATTCATAAAGCGATATTGTTTTATTTACTTGAAAATAAAATTTTACTATTTTTTTATTTGAATTCTCGGAAAAAAATCTGAAAATGGTGAGAATAAATTTATAAGAGTTTTAATACATTTAAAGTTAGTATGGTAACGTGTTATTGCGCAGAATAATAAAATTATATAAAGCACTCCAGATAAAAGAAAACAGAGAAAAAAACGAATTTCAACAATGAAAAATAGGTCAACTTTTCGCAAAATACAACACGCGAAAAAATCATATTCCCTTCTGATAATAAAAAGGACTAAGAACGTTGTTATTTCCATAGAAACGCCTTTTTGTATTGCTTTCCGTTCACAGTTCACTTTCTGAAAAGCTTTGCAATTCGAAGGTTCTAGCAGAGGTTCGTATTTTTACTAAAAATAAAGGCATTCTTATTACTTTGAAGTATGTCAGATTTAGCCAACGAAATGGAAGTTCGATGGTATCGGCAAGGAGTTGCCAATGCAAAATACAACCCGGATTATCCGTTTAGAAGTTCTGAAGACGGTGATCATGGGATAGCTATCAAAGAACTCCCGAGTATTTTGGATGGAGACGGTATCAATCGAACCCCGAAGCCGTTGTTTCCAATCTTTTTAAAAGACATTGTACGTAAGAACGAAGATTCGCAGGATGATAGCAATACCAAGTCCGCTGTTCAGGAAAGTCAAGCTATGGAAACAAATGCAGGGTTTGATGACACTGAAACAGAATCTGATGTCATGGGAGATGGAAGCAAGAAACTAGAAAAATTAAGGACCATGACTCCGGAATTAAAAGAAACAAGGCTTGCTCGGGTTTGGGCAAAATCGGACAAAACTTACGATGAGCAACGTCCTTGGTTGCGAATGATGAATTTGCTTTTAGGTTCTGAATCCTTTCCAAGCGAAAATTTATGGGACGAAGAGGACTCTGAATATGAAAAGATGACTGAAGAATTAGTTGCTGAAGCAGAAGTTGAGGAATATGATGAAGATGAGGTTATAAACAAACTGCTGGACAAGGTTGGTATTGGCGAGAGAGAATTCAGTCTTTGGGAGGAGGATCCATTTGTGAGTCTGACAGAGAGTGACAAAGAACGTGTCGAGAAAGAAAGACTTAGACGCGAAACCGAAAATTTGAAGAGTCAGGAGGCATACAGTCAAGAATGGGAACTTGCAATTCAAATGCTTAAGCAAGAAAAAATCGTTGTGGATGTAAAAGAGACAGAAGCTAGCTTCGTAAGTAAAGAACAGACTTTTGTTACAAAAAGTGAAACCACGGGTAAAGAACAACAGCAAGCAGCAAAGCCTGTAAAATTGCCCCATCTCTGGGAGATTGAGTTTGCCAGAAAAAACGTAATTCTATCAGCAACTGATACGATTACTCTATTTGATTTTCCTGATTTCATTGTGCAACCAGACAATTTTGACTATCGAAAAGTTAAAGAAAGAAACGCCGAGTACGATGAAGCTTTGAAACGTTACAAGTGGGGAAGGAAAAGAATGATCGATAATGCTGTTCAGACGCGAAAGCCGAAGCAAAAAGACGAATTTGTTTACACTGGGCCTTTGCAAGAATTCAAAGATGGAGAAGGCTTGATCGATGAACAGTCCCTCTATGAAACGTATGTTGAAGGTAAAATCAAAGAAAAAGTGGAAAACCCTTTGATCAAACGAATTCAATTAACGAACTTTGATGCTTTTCTCAAATTCTTGGAAGGTCACAAAGAAGAATTTCTCCCTGTTTTATATTCTGTGGAAATAGCCATGAATCAAAACTCGTATTCAGAGTTGATTTCAGCTTGCCATAAACCTTCCGATTTAACGATTTCCAATAAAAGGAAACAGTCAGTTCTCGAGAACGAGGACCCTACATTGAAGAATTTGCTTTCTATTGCATCCCCAATTGCGAATGGTCGGCATTCAGTTACTTGCATCTGCTTTAACTTCATTTACCCCTATTATTTTGCTGCAGGGTTTGACGCCACAAGCACACAGCATTTGGTTGGGGAAACGTGTTCGCCTGGTTATGTTATTTGTTGGGATATCAGACATTTTCAGATCCCTGAAGTTATTTTCCATACCCCAGAGGTAGTAACTTGCCTAGAGTTTTCAAAAGAAACGCCGTACCTTTTGGCAGCAGGTATGCGAAATGGTTTTCTGGCAATATTTGACATATCAAAAACAGAAGATCAGCCATTAATTGATAATTATCTTTCTGCTGATCGTCCATATGGGAAAATTGGAAGCCTGCGATGGTCAAGTTCTAAAAGACATGAAATTACATGCGTTTCTTCTGAAGGAAAAATATACCAATGGCTTCCTGGTGCTGGTACACGCGCCAATACTTTGAAAGGTAGCGGAAAATCAAAAGCAGGAACTGCTGCATCGGGTTCAGATCCCGATGTCGTCTCTGAAGTTGTTCTTCCTTATCTGTGTTTGGATTTAAAGCCAGAAGATCCATCAATTTGCCTTGTTGGCACAATAACAGGGGAAATAGCTCAAAGCACTATCTTGGGCGACAACATCTTATCCCATAATAAGCACTGCGGTCCAGTGTCCGAGGTTCGATGGTCTCCAATCGTTAAGGATATTTTCCTTAGCTGTGCTTTTGATTCGTCAGTGTGTTTGTGGGATGCGTTGAAGGAAGAACCTTGTAGAACATTCTACATAAGAAAACAGGAACCGACCATAAACTTGGACTGGTCCAACACCTCTTCAACATTCTTTGGTGTCGTGACACCATCTATGGTTACTGTGTTCGATTTGTCTTTGAATAAGGTGGGTGGCCTGAAAACTATCCGACTAATCGATAATTCGGAAGCAAAATTTACGTGCTTGACATTTTTTCCTTATGGCAATTGGTTTTTCGTAGGACGTTCAGACGGTATTATTGACGTATACGATGCCATTAATGTTCCTACATCTCACGAGAATGCCGAAGAGGCATTAAGAAGTGCTTTCTTGACTTAAAATTAGCAATTGCATTATTAGTAGATGTATATGCAGGTGTTTATGAATTGAAACGAATCTTTTCTAGTACTCTCTACTTTGCATAGTCATAAGCGACTATCGAAATGTATATTTTGTACATCCTACCTTGAAGTACTGACACGAAAACATTTATTTTAATCTTTGAGGTACGAGTTTACTTAACAGTTCCATTGGCAAATTACGTCAAATCGGTGATAGAAACATTTACCCGGTAACCTAATATTTTCTCTTTGGCATTAAATAATTGTGAATCAAATACTATGTAAGTGAGTTCTTATATATACTTTATCCGACCATAAAATATTTCTGGGAAAAATTGCGCAATTGTTGTAAAAAGGATTGTACGGCGTAAAAAATAAATTTGGCATTAGTCAATGCATGGCCAACCCTTCGTTCTATATATTAAAATTTGCTTCGTGCGCGGCATTTTAATAGGTGAATAATAAATAAATCGTAACAGGTAAGTAATACATCATTGTACCTTAACAGAAAATATTATATCGCAGCTTAAAAGGAAATAATATATCGTAACTTAACAGGAAATAATATGTCGTAATTTAACGGATGGCTAATAGATCGTAGATTAATTTCTGTGTTTATTTCTTTTTGTTACCCCTCCAAGGTGTTAGTACATTGGTAGTTGACAGGGATAAGCGAGACCATAATGTTACCAAGGAATGAATGAATCAATGAATGAATGAAGTAATAAAGAACACGCCAAGGCTATCCTGTTAATCAAGAGCTCTTTATGTCCAAAGGAGATTTATTCATTAAGCGTAGTAACTATATCAAGCGACGGCAAAATTGCGTTATTTATTGTTAAAAAGCATCACTATGCAGACACTACTTTCCGTTCCTCTTGCTTCGAGTTTCACATATTCGTCGTTTATCACAATTTGAGTGCATGCAAATCATGACAAACGACGAATACAAACACCTGTGTTTGCATTAGAAATATGCAAGGATTTAATTAACGTACACAGAAAGTTCATAATTGGGGGACAAGGAGGGTTATGGGGCTAAAACTCCATATACAGTGTGCGCTAAAAGTTCGTAAGCATTTTAAAAAATCATAAAAAAGGAACGAATGATGATAAAGAAGTGCGGTTTATACGGAAATTTTTCTAAAAAAATTGCATTTTTTTAGTAGCAAAAAATGTTTAGTTCAAAAAATCACCTACAAATGGTGCTGAAAACTCCAAAAGACAATGGACAGGACAACTGTGCATTCCATCGATTTATTATTGCAACAGTTGTTCCTCAATAATTTCACAAAATTCCACTAGATAGCAGGGCGGCGCATAATAATATGATGTTTGTTTCAGTGGCGGAATTTGTTGCAGTGATGATGATGATGATAATTTGTATGCAAATCTGTGATTTGAAAAGTTGACCGTACGAGAGGTACTGTACTTTCAGAATAGGTATGGTACGAGACCATAGCTGAAGCGGAGGTGGAGACAGAGAGGGATTTTTTGGGGGGAAATTCAATTTTTTTAAAAAAAATTCGGTCGTTATATGCGGTTGGTCGTTATAATCGGCGCTCGTTATAACCGATTTCCACCGCATTTTATGGTTTTGGAGGAATTCCCTGTGGGTCCACCTCTTGTTGAAGTAGCAATAATCCAGCCTTCCAAGTTACGAACCATGAAGAGGATTTTTGAAATGTGCGTAGTTCCATGAATCAGAGAGGTAGGCCAAAGCCTGTAAGGTTTGATGAAGAAGGATAGGAGCTAGGGTATGATGAGGTAGAAATCAATGACCACACTAACTGAAAGCCAAACACGCAAGACATCAAGGCATACAGCGGCATAGAGCCAACGAACGCGAAGGGAGCGGATGAGGAAACGGAAAGGCACAGCATGGGAAACCAAGAACGGCTACCACAGCAGTAGAGGCTCCACACAGCAAGGACAAAAAAGAGATAGCAATGGCGGTCAGCGGTAGCCCACGGAATCCGAAGCGAAAAACATTGCCGAGTACTCCAATTCATTCTTTCAAAACAGATACGCAGCTACTGAAAGAGAAATCATTGGGAAAGAAAGCAGCAGGGAGAGGGCGGAAAAAGGTAATTAAACCGATTAAATCCTAACCATCGATGCAAGGCATAACCAGAGGCAATAAACAGAGCATTAACTTGGGCAAAAAGAAATGGTGGTGGTGTGTGGGGCTGAAAAGTGACAAAAAAAAGAGCAAAAAATGAAAGAAAAGGAAGAACAGTGTACCGGCACATCCGTTCTCGCCGAGAACTGGAGAAGATAAATAAGAGTTTTCCATTCCTGGTGACATCAGAGCCAGGGGCGGCCACCCGGGGCCTCGTTTGGACGAGGGCGCCAAACTGAAGTTAAATTCAAAATTTTTTTTAATTTACCCAACAGTAGAAAATCTCTCTAAAAAGAGACAAGTTTAGAGACATATTTAGAGAAATTCTTTCAGAGATGTTTGGCAACATTTTTGGGGTCTATAGCTCACTGTGCATCTGTGAAAATCTCCTGTTTCCGCCTCAGTTGGGAGGTGGGGCGCCAAAAAGCAATTCGTGCCAAGCCACCCCGAGTTCAAGATTAATCTCGAGCCGCCCCTGGCCAGAACAACTGTCAAGAGACACGAATTTAACTTTGGCAATGGGTAAAGAGCTTCATTTGTTTAAACCAACACAAAATTCATAATTCCTTTGACCTGGGTCATAGTTCATGTTAGATGAATGCTCTGAAATTTATTGGTAGGTGATAACAGAACGTTCCGTTTCAAGATTGATTTTCATTAAATAATAATAAAAATAATTCATAAATTTTAATATCGTTTAAATCTTTTTTTACACCTCGAAAGAGACAAAGAGCCTTTATTTCATTTACTGAATTTAACTCCCTACTATACCGAATTTCTATCCGAGAACTTATGGCTAGCTTATAGTAAGGTTTATTTAAATACTAAATTTATTTATAATGGCCGTAATTTTTAGAATAATCTAATTTTGGAAGCCCCACATGTTAGCGTTTAGGAGTTGTTAAATCATTTCATTTAACTAAAGGTTTCGTGGTGTACCTTTACTTAACTATATCGATTGGAGCTTACGAAATGTGCAACTGCGTCTGCTTTTAACAATCTTGATTAGTTAGAAAGCGATGCTAAAATGCATAATTGGTAAAATTAAGATAAAGATCTAGAAGCACGAATTGCCTTAGGGATTTGGTAAGTCTAATATTTTGGATTTTTGGGATTCTCAAACATAATTCTTAAAGCTAAACTTGAAGCAAGAGCAATAGAGAAGTAAAGCAGCAAATTTCGTTGGTCCATTCTTTAGCAAATGTATAATACTTTGACAATTGTTTTTCTTTTTCATATTAGCCGATGATGTGGCAACAATAGATGTTAAATTACTCGTAAAGAAAAGAATGATTTTCCGGCACCTGGTCGGACCCGAACTCACGACCTCCTGATTGCCAGTCAGTACTCTACCTACTAAGCTACAGACGTCAATCGTTTTCTCCTTTACAAGCATATTTAAGACTTTCTGTGGATAAGTTTGCTGTTTGTGTGGCAGTGCTGTGGCTACTCTATTACCAAAGCGACAAGTTAAAGAAGCAAGGATGTCCGATATGCCCAACTAGCATTAATATCATTAAATCGATTTTTTTTCTATATGCTCGTAAAGGAAGAAATGGTTGACGCCTGTATCTTAGTAGGTAGAGCATCTGACCGGCAATCAGAAGGTCGTGCGTTCGGGTCTCACAGGGCGCCGGAAAATCATTCTTTTCCTTATGAGTAATTTAATATCTACAGAAGACTTTGTTTAGCAAAATGAGTTCAAGATGTTTTTGAATGGCGTCCCTACCGTCGCTACATATCTTACGCAATCAAGTGTGTGCAGGTGCTCTCATTAAAAAAAACCTTGAAATTTTAAAAGCTAGGTTGTCAAGAAGTCTGGATTCGACATGGGTGTTTCGCATTTTTGTGTTTTAATGTATACATATTTAGTATCTCGTTTTCATCTCGTCTTTGCACATTCGTATTTGCTACACCTTTTTGCGTTTACGACCTGAGAATTTGTACTCGAATTTGTTAGTGCCTATTATTAGAGAAAGATAAAAGATATCTCGGAAAATTTTTTTTATCTTAACAGCTGCAGATAATTATGATGCGTAAGGTGACGAAATGAAACTTGTGAACAAACACAATGTGATTAAAAAGAGCTGTTGCTGAGATAAAATCGATTTTCCTTTCGTCATCAGCAGATGGTCTTGTCAGCTAAGAAGGAAATTCTGAGGAACATACAAAAGAAGCAAATAAATCTCTCTGAATAATCATCACGCTATTGACGATATTGCACATACTTCAGTGCTTACGTCATTTTCTGTTTTTAACCTTTTGTACCTTAATTAATTTAGAATTTTTTTTATACAACTTGCCGCTAATGAATATAGGCCTATATTCGGCGATAATACTGAATCTGTATTATGCGAATTCCATTTCAGACCATTGTCCTTTTTTTAAAGTGTTGAAAAGGTTTCAGTTGAGCTTGAAATTAAGAAATTTGCCACGTTTTTATATTATGCTGTAATGACATTTTTCTCAACAAATGTTTTCGTAACATTTTTTGGTCATTTTTATTTAACCACAGGTTGTCAAATAATGGAACACCTGCAGCAAGGTGAACATTGTGCTCTGCGGATTTTTAATAATTAACTCACCTCGTGCTATCGTCGCTCGTGGTGAGAGCACTTGACTGCTCCCACTTACAGATAGTGGTTTCTTACCACTGAAAAATGGATAATGAAGCAGCAAGTTTCAACTTGTTTTTGGACTATTTCACTTGCGCTAGTGATGTAGTGGCCCCAACTTACCATCAACTTGTAATAAAATGAATGTTAAAGCGAAATGTATGGGCGCTGCCTGGGTCACTTGTACAAAAGAAGTAAATTCTGTATCTGTATGTCAAATAATGTTTCAAATGTTAAACTGTTATTTAACTGTTAAACATTGAACTGTTTTCAATAATAGTTTTTCCAAATTATATTGCCACTCAATACTTCTATAATATTCTTTTGTAAATTAATTAATTAATTTATTTATTATACTATTGTGTGTGTGGATGAGAAATAGCTTTTAGTGTTATTCTCCCATCCCCGGATATGAAACTTAAGGGAGGAAAGGTTAGTCATAGTTTGGAGTCACCATTAAATCATAAGTCACATCTAATATATTAAATTAATTAAATTTAATATCCATTGCTTTCATAGGTCACAACTCCCTGTAAGCTACCTTGTGCTTTGTGAATAAGGGAAATAAACTACATTGAATAAAAAATGAACAACGTTTATTAGAAAAATCAACAGTGTTTACTATATGATATTTAATAAATGTATATTATATAATCTAACGTACAAGTATATACAATTTTTAAGTATTTTAGTTAAGACTGACTTTAAGAATAAGGCAAAAAAGTAGGCGATGTACGTTCAGACCTAACCAGCGGGTAGAGGAGGCAGGGTCGTAACACCATCGCAATAGGCAACAAAGGGACCAAGGAGTCTTTTTATAATTGTATAATAAAAAAATTACAAAAAATAGTAATCAAAAATATTTTATCTTTTAACCTAATCTGCACCTCATAGATATAGGCACACGTGGGAATGTTTTCACCTTTGGGTCTGTGATTTAAGCGCCACCTACAGGTACTTTGAATCGTGAATAGAGGAGGGAGAGACGCCACCATTCATCGGGTAATCAATATACCTTCCGATGAGGTGCTTGATTTGTTATCAGAATTGGTATCGGCATCAGAATCGGTATCGGTATTTGTTATCAGAATTAGTATCATTTGCTTTTTTCTTTTCATATTCCTGACTAAAGATGGCCAAGTCTGTCAGAAGCATACGTCAAAACAAAAACTTTTCAACCTTACTTTACGCTTATAATGTTTTTTACTTATAAATATAAAATGTGGTTACTTACCACTATTTTCTCAATGTGCACTAATGAAACAATTTGGATTCAATAATGGACATGCACAACATACGTTTAATGCAAAATTTTACATTTAGATAACATATTCGGCGCTGTATGTAAAATGATGGTAAAAAATATATTCCGTTCTCTTTTTTTGATTCATGCAGTTAAAAATGGTGATACTTTGAATCATTAACAGAAAATACCACGATAATAATATTTCAATTTTATTTCTTCACAACTATTTTTATTAGAAGGGGCATCCTCTCTTAATAACCAAAATAATTATTAGAAACAAATACATCTGAAACATAAACAAAATATATAAAGATTATATATATAAATAATAAACTAAATATAAATATATATAAAAATATAAATATATATATATAAAATATAAATATATATATATATAAAAATATAAATATATATAAATATATATATAAAAAATATAAAGATATATATAAAATAATAAAAGATATATATAAAGATAAAGAAATATATAAAGATTAAAATTCAGATTAAAATATAATGTAAAGAAAAATTCCAATTCCTGAATTAACCCTACACTGGCATATATAAATTGTGTTTCAATGTCAGATTTTTTTTTTCTTTCTCCTGCAAAATTATCTGAAAAAATACAAATTTCTAACCAAGATTTGAAATACGTAAGTTAACACCGAAATTCATTGAAACTCATTATAGAAGAATTCGTTATAATGAGATGAAACTGTACGCCTGTAGTCAACATTTTATATACTAATTTTTGAACACCCCATTCCACCTTCCTGGCTACGCCACTGTGTGCGCTCACACATTTCGCTGTTTAAAATCTGTTACCTATCAAGTAACTAAGAGTATCTATCAAGTAACTAAACATTTTTTCCCTTTTTTCTATATTATCGTGTGTTATTAGTTTATCAGTTTTGCATTTGTGGTGCATCATATATTATTACAATTGTGCATACCCTTCTTCTCTATGTATTTTAGATGTAATATATAATTAAATGACCAGTAACTAGTAAAATTTTGTCACTGGCCCAAAGTATGGGAAAAGATTCTGTAACGTTTCGAGAACTATTGTGCCCTTCATCAAACGAAGTCCCTTTGCTTGATAAATGGCACAGTATTTCTCGAAACTTTGCGGAATCTTTTCTTGTATGTTGGATCAGTGACAGAATTTTACTAGCTATGGTAAACTTTGGTCAGTTGCTGTGTCCTTTTGTTATAGTATATAATTAAAGTATAATGTATGTATAACTATATAGTTTTTGAATTGCTGCCCTTTCCATTTTTAACAGAGAAGGCGTGGAGGGCTTGACAATCCTTTTTTCATCTAAAGAGAAGAGAACAACGTGGGAATTGGCCTTTAATGAAGCAAAACAAAAATTAGGTATTTGTTTTGACAGGCTTATAGAATGTTTTTTTGTTTCATACTAATATGAAATATCCATGAATATAAACACGTGCTCATATAGAGTCATGTTGCTACAATTTAAATAGTTATTCAGGTTTTGATTTCTGCTAATTGCTTTTTAAGCGGGATGTTGTCGTCTTAGGTGACGATTTTTTTAATATTTAACGTAAAAGAAGTATTCTTTGGCCCCTGCAAATTCTATATAATGGGAGTAGTGGGGGGGGACATAGGTGTATATAAAAGTTCCATAAGGAGCTTGTGAAGGCTTAAACAAAGGTAGTTATAGTAAAAGTCTTTAGCGAGCTTGAAAGGTTTTTGTACCGTACCGTTTGTTCAGTTTAAAAGGTAACATCTCTTGATAAAAGTTAAGTACAAATTTAAAAAAAAACAAAAACACGTTAATTTTTGTTTCTATGGGGAAGTGCAAAATTAATTTCAAAAATTTTCTTTATTCAACTCCCTAGGTCCCCCAAATTTGCATTTTCAAATGGCACCCCCCCATCTTGTGATATATAATTTTAAACAGCGCAAAAAGTAAAATACTCCTGAGATAAAAAAATTAGATTGATTCATGTATTCAGGAGAAAGCGCTAAAAATAAAATCTTTTTTTTTTTTGTTTTTTTAACTCTTTCAAACAATACGACAGAGAGAGAGAGAGAGTGCTTTAACCTATCTTTGGTTCGAATGCACTGCTGAGTATGAATCTTCACGCCATCTTCGCAGAAAAACAGGTTTTTTTTTGCATGTTGGTCAAGAGCAGTAATACTCGTTCATTATTTCTTTACCAATATCAGTGTGAATAACACAAAAGAACCATTTTATTTTTAGCTTTTTCTCCCGAATACACGAATCAATTTAATTTTTTCGCAGAAATATTTTGTTCTCTTACGCTGTTTAAAATTATATATAACGAAATAGGGGTTGCCATTGGAAAATTCAGAGTCGGGGTGGCCTAGGGATCAGGGGTTGATTAAAAAAATTGTTTGATATTAATTTTAAGCTTCCCTTGGAAACAAAAATTTACGTTTTTTTTTTTAAATTTCTACTGAAGTCCTATCAAGAGATATACAAGGTGTTACCTTTCCAACTGAACACACGGTATGCAAGTCAATATGGATACTGCAAAACATAAAAGTATCATGAACTTATTAGTGGTGTTAAACTAAAAAATAGAACTGGTAGTAGGACAACATTGCTAAATTATAAGGCAACGTGTGAAATGGAAACAAGATGTCTATGAAACTGTAAAAATCAAGGTATTAAAATATATCTCATCTGCAGCAATATATTACTTCATTTAATGAATTAAAAGGTATCGTATCTTTGAAGGGTGCAGGAATATGTTTAGTATTCTTTTATCTTTCTTAGTTTCGGTCTTTAACTTAAACGTAACCTAATTATAGGATCTACTTGGTTATAGCTAGGAACGAGTTGATAGAGATTCAGGATTTAAAGGGGTGCTTATTGATATAACATGATATATTATCATCATAAACAACCATTTTTAATCCACTGCAGGATGGAGGTCTCTCTGTTTTCACACATACACGTAGTACGGTGAAAGAAATACAAAGGAAATGGCCTTAAGCGCAGAATGTTGGCCAAACGGGTTGGCAAACTGGACCTACAGTTTAACGAAGAATCCGAACTTCGGTCACCACAGCCAAAGTTCTGTGTCTTAGCTCAGAAACTTATAAACAACTCTTACTCTGAAATGTATGGGACATCCCCAAATTAGGTAACCCGCAGTATGGGTTTCTCATTGGTCCCTATTGGGGTTCTTCCATGATTCTATTGGAGGCCTCCCATTGGTTCTCATTGGGTTTTTCCATTCTGCGGGACTACTCTGATGAAGGGTTTTCCAGAAATTTCAAGTATAAAAAAGAGACAGAAACATAACATCGTCATTACTCCTGATGAAGGACTGCTGCTGATGCGTCCGAAAGCTTGAGTGATCTTTTTCATTGCTATTTTACCAGTGTTTAACCTTTTTATGTAATTTCCTCCCTGGTACCCTGTATTTTATTTCTATTAATTAAATTATTGTATTAGTAAATTAGTTCGTTTATTAGATTATTATTGAATTAATCTATTATTAAATTAATCGATTATTAAATCTAATTAACTTATTTTCAAGCCTTGTCAATTGATAGAAGACCACCTCCTGAATTCATGCATCCTCTTCCTATTAGGAAAACAAGAGCTGGCCTTCAAGTAAGTCTGATAGTCTTAAGTCTTCTTTTTTTTTTATTTTTTAAAGGGAGGGTTGGGAACATGCATTGTTTGAATGTGTTAAAGGAGGTTTCTCTAGTTAGTAACTCGATAATGTTAAAAAGAGATGCACAAGGAAACACGGTATTGGGTAAAATCAGAAGTAATAAACTTGTAACAAATCATTCACCTTTTATGTTTTCTTATGGTTATATCATTTATGTCTTCCTGTGGTTATATCATCCATATGCTTTATATGCTTTTTCCATCTATTCTATGTTTCTTCCGTGATTTTCTATGTTTTCTACTACTATGTTTACACACTGTTGTAATGATGACCTTCGCAATGTTGAATTACGACGCAATAAAAGCGTGTTGAAAAACAACGGTTACCCGCGCAAATTTATCGCTCGTAACCAATGTGGTGTTAGTGGTGGAAACAGGAATGTAGAGGATGAGACTAGGAAGACATCAGTGGTTTTGCCATATGTGGCGGGTGTCTCAGAAAAGCTGTCTCGAATTCTCGGTCGCGTGAATGTTAAGACCTACTACAAACCTGTCTACACCCTCACGTCTATTATTTAGGTTGGTTGGTTTGGGGAAAAGTGTTTATTCGCGGTTGGCGGTTGGTTTGGACAAGCGGGGAAGATCGTCGTCTCTGAGGAAGAAGCATATCGCGTCGCGGTAGCTAGGGGAGACAATTCAAGCCAGTTGGCTGAACATGTCTTCAGGGAAGGTCACGAACCAGATTGGCATTCGATGAAAGTATTACATCAGAATGTGACGAATCTGGGGAGTAGACTTTTTCTGGAATCATGGGAAACCTACGGTTTGAAGAGTCGTGCAATAAACATCGCAAAACCTCTACCAGAACCTTACAGGATTTTTGCAAAACCTCGAGTTGGGGGTGTTCATCTGACATCGTCGGGTGCGGGGGCTTTCCCGGCGAGGGTTTCCCCGATTGGGGTTTCTCCAGCTGGAAATGCTCCGCACCAAATGGCGTCAGATGGGGATTCCCAACATGCGGGTATATAAGCTTAGGACTTTCACGAACTCTTCATTCTGCCTTCACTTGACAAAGGGAGCAGTTGGCTCCCGAAACGTCGTGTTTTTAAACCTTACGCCAGTGTCGAAATAACTGTTTGTTATGGAATCTCCTGGTGAAACTCT
>QLNU02015003.1:161859101-161894776 GCA_006491805.2 Dysdera silvatica
ATGGAGTCATCCCGTATTCGGAGGTGCCAATTCGAAGGTGCTGTACAAAAAAAGACGAGCGCCCACTTGGTTCAGGGGAGCTGTCAAATAAATATAGTAGACACTAAATCCTTCAAAAAAAAAAAGGAAACTTTATAAGCAACATGGGGTATAATACAGAATACGGTAAATGCGCCAATTACGGCAATCACGTCCCGTTTCTGAGAAATATGGTAACATGCTGAATTTCTGCAACGATTCGGCCATTTGGAGAAAAACTTTATTTCTAGTACGTTTAGGGAAGGAGAATAAATAAAAAACATTTATATGGAAAAAAACTTTATTGGTGCACTGTTTATTTTAATATTAAATCAGCCTTTTACTGATTCAGGCACAGGCAGCGCTCATCGAATGTGATCTTAACGGTCGCGAAGCCACAAGTGGAGTTCTCCCCCCAGTTCGGTTCCTGTGATCCAGGTAAGCGTACTAATTGCGGGAAAAAACTAATTGCAACGTAACATTGATTCCGGGCGATTGGTTTATGGGCTGCTATAATAAGGAAGTACTCACAAAAGTAATAGTTTATATAAGAATTATGTTTTTTATTGATGAAAGATTGTTTTGTAATGGTTGTTGCCCAATTTATCCTGCTTATTGCATTTTTTCAACGTTTTTCTGTACCAAAAATAAATTGCCTTTTCAAAATGGCAGAACTGCAGTGCAGCTGCCGTACTTGACAGTTGAAAGTTGTTGTAGTTGGCGAAGTTTGCGGAAGTTGGCGCAGTTACCGTATTCTGTACTATACACAGCGACACGTTTAACCTATAAAAGAATGGGAAACAAAATTTCTTGTAGTGATTCCGTCGCTGCATGCAGTGGGTCGTTATAGTTCAGGGTTGTCCAGCATACGGCCCGCCGACAACTGTTTGAAATGTAAAAAAAAAAAAAAAAGATTTTTTTTTTCAGAAATCAGAAAAAACCGCATTGATGACCCTTTCCCATATCCTTAGCCTATAAGTAACCGGAAGAAACTCCGAAGAGAGGATTTTCTTTTTAACGAAACTTGCTGAAGCTGCTGGCCCGCGAGGTATTTGAAATTTTTTTGAGTGGCCCATTGCTCAAAAAGATTGGACAACCTTGTTATAGCTGGTGTCGTTATGAACGAGTTACATTATATATAACGGATCCGCCATAAATCCAATGAATATAAACAACCCTCCTCCGTATGGAGATAACTGTGTCCACAGTTATCTCCATACCCGAGACAAATCCTCAACTCATCTGTGAACATGATTCCAATCACTTATGGACCAATTCTTTTGTTTTTTTTCCCATATAAGGCGAACCCTTCTGCTTCTCTGTTATATATATATAGTTTTGTTTCATCTTTATGAAACCTGTAACCTTTTTTTTTTCAGTCTCCTCCTCGCAGTCTGATCAGAAACGTCCGCCCCTTTATTCTTCAAAGCTGAATTAATCTCTCTCGATGAAGAAAATCTCCGTTTTTGACATTCTTCAAATCAAATTTCTATCATCTCACTCAATCGTTTTTCTTGGTCGTCCACTTCTTAGTTTTTGATATCCCCAGTTGCTTTAAACTTTGCTACAATCTTAGAAATAGTTCCTTGGGAGCAATCAAGGTTAATGGCAATTGTTTGTTTTGCGTATTTTCCTTATTGAACTTATTAATAGTAAGAACTCTCGTGGCTTGCGTTAATTCTCTCGTAGGTGCCATGGTAATGAGAGTATCGTGGCGCTGGTGTTGATTTATGTAGCTGTAATTTACATATCCGTAAACATGTCATGATGATGATGACGTCACCACACAATTTGAGGGCTAAAATTGAGATGAAGTTGTTAGTTTCGTGGTTTCCTTCCATTATTCCATACTTTTGACCCAAGGTCAAATGTATTCCATCCTTTTGTCCCTGAACAGCTTCAGGAATTTAGATGTAATGTTTGATTCAATAAACCTTTGTCTTAATTCGTATCTAATTAATCCATGCCTATAGTGCAGTTTGTTTGATTGCAAATAGCCAATCAAAACGGGGTTAAAACAGGCCCTCTTTTATAAAATTAAATAAAAAATACAAGTACTCTATACTTTCGTCCTGGGATTGTAGTTACTGTCTTTTTTCTCCTTCTGCTGGGTATAAATTTCAGTAAACTTGCTCATTATCAAATATATCGTGATTCTGCCATTCCATTAAATCATCTTAGATGATCTATTTTAGGCACATAGTACTGAAAACAAACGTAGTAAATTACTCGTAAAGAAAAGAATGATTTCTTAGCACCTGGAGGGGACCGAACCCACCTCCTCTTGACTACCGGTCAAGTGCTCTTCCTATTGAGCAACAAATGACGATCAAACACCCATTTGCCAGCGAATATTTTGGGTTCGATTCCCTCCAGTTTTCGAGAAATCTCTCGCTTTCCTTTGCAAGTCATTTATCATCTAATGTTATCTTATCATTTAACGCTACCATATTATCGGCTATGATCAGTAGAACTTTAATGATAATAACGCAACTTTAATGATAACAACGTAACTTTAATGATAACAACTTTGACAATAACACGAGTAGAACTTTAATGATAATAACCATATTTATAATGATCCATGGAGAGGAAATAGTTGTGTCATTGTACCATTAAAAATTAAAGGGAAAATTCTGACGTTTTTAAAATCTCCACAAATGATTACTCCTAACACTATAAATTATTAATAATAGATCTAATTATGAGAAATCCTGATTTAGCCTAAATTTAATATTTTATTTTTTAAATTGAGGGAACAAACGATGGAATTGATTGATTTGTTGGCGAATGTGTATATCTCATAGGCCCGTTCACAAGATTAAAAAAAGGAGGTGGAGGGGGGGGGGGAGTTGATAGAACTTTTTTTTCTCTTATAAGAAATTTGATTTTATAGCCAACAATATTCAAATGGAGGTGGAGGGGTTAATCCACAAAACCCATCCCTGTATACGGCCTTGATATCTTGATAATTGCTACTAACTCTTTTTCCCAATTACAATAATGTTACAGATTGGAAAATATGTTTAAACAACTGGCGGAAATGCCCTAGATGTCTGGTGGATGGAACTATAGCCCCCAATGTTTCGTATCTAGAATTTATTTCAGTTTTCTTGGGAGGGAGTTAAATTTTTCTATAGACGTTATGAACTATCCTTAGCGCCATTCCTGGTTACGCCAATAGTTGGCACAAAGTTATAAATTTGTGGACTGACTTATTATTAGATATTGCTTTCATTGTTATCGATTCATCACTGGAATTGAATGCTTACGTGTTTTTAATTTGCATTCTGGTGTTTGGTTCCCAAGAAATAGAATTCCGGATTCCTCCGACGGGCGCCACGTGATCCATGTTGTCCTTTTGTTATAAAAAGAACAAGTCAGTGATTTAATTTCATTTTGTGAACTCGCATACATCATGTTTGTACCAATTGATTAATTATTTGATTGATTTTTTATATGTGCGTTATATCCAGTGCGTGGGCCGCACTGGACGTTTTGTGCCACACAAAGTGAAGTTGCACTTGCCATTCATCTTCATATTAACAGTTATATTGTTTGTTTGTTTTGTGGTTTTACGGCTCAAAGACTACAATGGTCATGCTGCGCCGGGACCTACTGTTTTCCGAGGAATCCGAACCTCTTATGGCCTAGGGAACCAAACCCCGGACTACAGTGAGCAGTGCGATCTTTTTATGAGATCTCTGAGTAAGCGTTCTTTGTACACTGTTGGGAGTCGAACCCGTTACCACACTGCGCCACCGCAGGGCTATATTAACAGTTTTAACAGTTGTCATAAAAAAAAAAAGTTGCCAGAAAAGTTGTCTAAAAGAGGACATTCTTAAAGAAAATCATGGCTTCACAATAAGGGTTTTAAAGTTCTACGGTGTGTTCGTAAGTAACTTCAGATATCAAACAATTAGGATCATATACAGGGTGTGTAGACCGCATAGTTGGAACATTGAAGGCGACATAAATAGAACATTGCAGACAACACAGAATGCTGAAGACAACATAATCAGAACATTGAAAATAACATGTTTAGAATATTAATGACTTAATCTAGTTTTGAATGTCACATAACTGGAACGTCGAAGACATAGATAGAGCTTCGAAATTATGACTAGAATATTGAAGGATTAGATGAAACATTAAAGACTAAATTGTATGTTAATGATAATATTACTGAAATTTTGATGACAGTTTTAACGTTGAAGACATAGTTGAAACATTAAAAACATAATTAAAACGTTGTAAACGTAGTTTGAACCTTGAAGATATATTTAGAATATTGAAAGATAATTAAGACGTTGCAAACGTAGTTTGAACGTTGAAGACGTAATGGAAAGTTAAAAATAATATAGCTAGAACTTTGAAGATTTAATAATACGTTGGTGATAATATAACTGAAACTTAGATGATAGTTTTAGCATTGAAGACATAGATAGAATGCTAAAACAAAATTAAGACTTTGTAATCGTATTTTAACCTTTAAGACGTACTTTTAACCTCAAAAGCGTTGTTTAATCTTGAACACGTTCTTTTAATCTTGAATACCTTGTTTTAATCTTGAAGGTAGAGTTAGAACGTTAAAAAACATAATTCGGACTCTGGAAACATATAATGTTAAAAACATAATTAGAACGTTATAAACATAGTTTGTACGTTGAATACGTAATAAAATTAGAACGTTGAAGACATAATATGATGAATACATGGCTAGAACACTCACATCACGTTGAAGTTATAATCGTTTCCTGAAAATATAACCAGAGTTTGTAACTGACTTCTTTTTAGTCAGGCTCTGAATATTAGCTGGTAATAATTTAATGATTATTTTTTACTCAAATATGATTAACTTAGAATTTCCGCATCGCAAGAACTTGTATCGTACATTATACAATACTTAAATTCGGTAATCCATTGCGGGGGGTACAATTATTTTTAAAATATATCGTTTCACATATAAAGGAAACAGTAAAATTTCAAATTTTTAAAACTAATAATGAAATAAATAATTTTATTACATTGATAAAGATGTCACCCTCCCGGTATTACGAGAAAACTTTCGTTCAAATCTTGGAAAAGTTAGAAAAAAAGAAATGCCAAAATTGGGCCTTCTTCCTAATTATTTAGGTCGAGATTAAGAATTGAGAATATGTGTCTGTGCTGTGGTCCGTCAGCTCTTTCAAATATTCATTAAAGGAGTTTCTCTCTCTCTGCCTGTTTCCATGACAACCGGATGCGTTGGAGCAACAACAGGCGATGGTACATCTCGCATCAGTGCAATAAATACAGTATTTCAGGAGTTCCAGCTTTTGAACGCGAAATTTTGCTAGTGCCGTTTTCTTATTTAGGGGAAGAGAGAATTTATGGAAAACGATATATTCCGGTGAATAAAATAATAAAAAATTATACCAGATGAAAGTTTTTTGCAATAAAATGGTGATTCACTATGCAAAAGCTACGATTAATAGTAAACAACACGAATAATACAACTAAATTGAATGCAAAAGGTGACAATTGTTTCGACAGCAAAAATGGCCGTCTTTTTTATTGTCAGCCTTTTGCATTAAATTTAACCTTATTAGTCTTGTTTTTTATTGTTAATCATACTAATGCTTTTGTTTAATATGAAGCTGTACAGTATCAGTCACTGATTAAATAAGCGAAGACACATGAGTTTAAATGATCAAGCGGTGCACTATGCAACCTTAAATCGAAATTCATACAAACGCAGTTTTTTTATGAGTTAGTGCGTCGTGTATACAACTGTTTCTGCAGAGATGTCCTCCTTCTTCAGAAACGGCTTCAGTGACCCATTGCCACTAAACAAGGCCTATCAGCGTTTTGAAAGGTGAGTCATTGTAGAGATACGTCATGCTGTTATATTTTAGAACTACAATAGGTCTGATTTGGTGGCAACGCATCAGTCTAGAAGGATTTTATGATGAAGGCAAGGGGCATTCATTTCTGCAGAAACAATTGCATTATATAAATTACGTTCTAGCTTACAAAAAATTGAATTTGTGTGAATTCCGATTTAAATGTACGAATTTGAGTATCGATAATAGGCGGGTAAAAGTATTCCTACAGATCCCGCTAGTAAGAGTGTCACAGCACCTCTTGCCTGAATATTTAGAACTGTGCAGAGTTTTTTCTTTGTGTGTTTGAGCAAATTGGTTTATTTTGTTCATTTTAAAAATGTAAAACATGTTTAAACTTGAATGGAACGGAAGAAGATTGAATCTATCATGCATTGCTTCTATTGTAATCGATAATTCTTTTTGATAATTGATTGAATCGATAGTCGAATGAAGCATGAGCGCCCTCTGCAATGAATTCGGTTTTTCTACATTTAGAAAGAACGTCGACATATTTATCATATTTCCACGATAAATTTGATTATATTATATGTCGGTATTAAAAAGAAATAGATTAGTTGATTCAATTTATTTCTCGATTTCATTTATAAAATCTAACTAGTTTTGGAAGTGTCAATGTGAAAAAGAATATTTCAATTAATTGAAAGATTCTTAATGAGTAAAGAAACAAATCTACATTCGAAATGTAATTTTTAAAAATACCGAAGTTTAATTTTACAAAATGCGGGGGCAATTCTAAAAAGCAAATGAATGCCAATGTGGTAATCAAGAAAAGGCTAATTCAAATGTGAGAATCGGGCATAACCCTCAGTAAATATTGATTACGAAGACTATACTCATCTCTTAGATCAGTCGCTGCTATTCGCAGAAATTGACAAGCAATCAAGAGTTCCCAACTAATGCGATTATGAAAGATCAGTGTGTTTTGGGATAAAGGATATTAATTTTTTAATGAATTGTTCGGTGTTGCAGTAGGCAGTTTTAAATTAAGGAGGATAAGATGAGAGAGAGAGAGAGAGGGACCTGATCTTAAGAGCAAGGTGGAAATGGAATTTTTAAAAATTGAAATCATTAAAATAAATTCATATTTCTTTTGCATGAAAACGTGGTATTATTCCAAAAATTGAAAGCTAACTAATCTACAGTTATCGCAATCTTCCGCGCGTTATTCCTAAAGCAAAAGCGTATTATTTAAAATACTTTTGCGTAATACGAAATGAGAGAATTCTCATACTGTCCTGAAGTTTGTCAGTACTTATTTAATCCGGTACAAATGTGTATACCTCATATTACGTGATTCGTTTCGTTGTACATTTATTTTATACTACATAAATTTTCAAATAAATTTGAGTAACTTACTAATCCTCTACGAGGAAACTAGTATTTTGAAAACCTTACATTTTATTGTGCGCGCTAGTGGTACAGTGGTTTTCTACATCATACTCAGGGGGTGTTGATGGGGTTGTAACCCCCCATTGCAATGAAATTTTGTATATTTAACATAGGAATATGTGAGTTGTAGCTCTGTAACCCCACCTCATTGGGCCTATAACCTCCCCCCTTATGAACTTCCTGTGTACGCCCCCTACTCCGGTAGCTTTGGATCCAAATCTCAATCAAACAGATCTAGATGCATTATAGAGCAAGACAATCTCCTATTATTGTGCTTCTATGCAATAGCGTAGCAGCTCAAAACTTAGGAGGATTGAAATGGTTGTGGGAGGAGCCAAGTGGCGTTAAAGAAGATTATGTGATTCGGCTTTAAAGAAATTAATGTGCTTTGATATTCAGTAGC
Organism: Dysdera silvatica; assembly: GCA_006491805.2. Classification (NCBI taxonomy): domain Eukaryota; kingdom Metazoa; phylum Arthropoda; class Arachnida; order Araneae; family Dysderidae; genus Dysdera; species Dysdera silvatica. The sequence continues at coordinate 161,866,800 of QLNU02015003.1, forward strand.
TGGTTTGAGACCCTGAGCTGCTAATTCCTACGCTACTGATCCTACGTCAAAACCATCGATAACTATTTGCCTGTATCTGGCAATTTAAACTACCAGACACCGGTTGGATAAGCAAAAGTGGTTAGCGTTGAGGAAGTGTGTGGTTGGGTATATTAACAAAAAGGTTGTAAGTTTCAAAGTCTTTGAACTTTTATATTACTATCCACGTTCTTCAATAAATTTATAATTTTTGTTTACTTCTTAAGTGCTTTAAGGAGAAGCAGGATCGGAAATTTCTCGTAGATTGCAGTATTCAAAGTTAGGTAGTGGCAAAACGCAATCACATCTTAAATGTGATTATAATGTCGGTGTCCCAACGACAATCTATGTCCACCTGATTGTACATGTATTTCTTAATTTGCATCAACTAATATGTATATTCTATTGTGCAGCCACTACAGGTGCACTAGATTTTTCACAACCAATCAATGAAAGATTATGCGCATATATTGTAAATAGGCATACGTGTTTCTCTTCTAGGAAAACAGTGTCGTATTAATGGACAACTTTCCCAAACTATCTTGAATAATCAACAATAAGCAAACTTGTTCAGTGGTTTGGTCATTGAACAATTTGGCACATCACTGGTATTCATTTCAATCGAAACTATCATGATGGCTTACTAGCTTTGTTTTGAGGTTGGAAAGGTTTCTCGTGACTCAGTAAAAGGCCTTATGATGTCACACAACGCCATGTTACGGAATTTTCACGGATCTGTCGCGCCATGTCTAGTACGGGTACGTCGCTTTACATTCTGTTCAGCTCAGATCAGTCAATATATCCACACAATGTGGGGGATGCGCGTTTGCATCAGTGTACAATTTCGATGGATCCATCAGAGTGTGATTTCGATGGATGCATCAGTGGGTAATTTTGATGGAATATTCGTGCTCTTGCCGTTGAGTTTTGTTCGGGGGAAATTTTGCGTCGAAATTTAAGAAGTTCCACACGTAAATTTAACCGAAATCTTATTTCGTTGAAGGTTTAAAATTGATACATAAACCATTGTCCTCTGCGATTCTTACTAGAAAATGAACTTCAAATTCCATTTAAATTTAGATATAGGAAATGGTTTTGAAAATAAGTTTATCATTTTTGATGGGAAGAATTTTATCATTGGCATGGATCTCTTAATGTTGTTTAGCGTTAAACGTTCAAATTACATAAAGGCGATGAGGTGATGCAGCAGTAACGCGTTAGCCTGTCATGACGCTAATCCGGGTTCGACTCCCAACAGGGCCAAAATAGAACGATCGCTCACATATAAACTGTCAACTCTGATCCGGAAGTTGGTGCCCTAAGAATATAGGGATTCAAATTTTTCGGAAAACTGTAGGCCAAGGCTCAGTATGACATTTGATGTCTGCGATATAAAACAACTAATTAATAAATAAAATTATATAACCGTTACATACAAAAGCATGTGTTGAAATTTTAAAAATATCAAACGGTTATAAGTTGAAACAAAACAAGTTTTCCTGTTGCCAACTTGTATACTAGTGTTTCCCAAAGTATGGTCCATAGTAGCCTGATAAGTGGTTTGCAAAATATTCAGGAGAAATTTTAGGAGTAAAATAATAAAATAATGTATTGAACATCACGGCTTGGAAAAGTTCTTATTGGCGACGAGGAAAAAAGAAATTCAGTACTGACAACAAAATTTCCAAAAATGGTGTTTTCACGAATGTCTCCCTAATTTAAAAAACGCATATTAGCATGTAGGAATGTGAAACACGATGCTTTTGATAGTTTATTAATTATGGATGCACACAGAAGGAAACTAATTAGGTTGAAACTGATAGTAATCAGTAAGGCTTAATATTATTAACCTGCATTGATTTCAGTTTTAGATGATATATTATTTATCATTTTTCTTCTAATCGAGGACCCAGACCTTTCGTGGTTCGTGAGTGATCAGAGTTTGAGCAACACTGCTCTAAACAATGATTTTTATCGTATTTTGAAACAAAGATTTTTATCGTATTTTTGGAACAAAGATTTTTATCGTATTTTTGGAACAAAGATTTTTATCGTATTTTTGGAACAAAGATTTTATCGTATTTTTGAAACAAAGATTTTTATCCTATTTTTGAAACAATGATTTTTATCGTATTTTTGAAACAATGATTTTTATCGTATTTTTGAAACAATGATTTTTATCGTATTTTTGAAACAAAGCATTTGTCGTAAGCTTATTAGAAGTTCAATCGAACAGCATCAGGGCCGATTTCAAAACTTTCTTTTCTCTTTTTCTCTTTGTAATTTAATAACGATTTAATCCGGTATAAACTAAATCGATTGAACTCGTGAATTCGGTATCAAAATACATTAATGTTGGCGAAATTGTGGAGAGAGGTTAAAACACCCATCATTTGGTGTAAATAAGTTAGAGCTTTTCATCGTAATTTCCTATTGATTGAAAGTAATATTCAACTTATTAATATCTTTAGTGTGAAAAACTTTTTTTTTTTCTCGGAAAAATGCTACGTTCTTCCATCATAAAATTCTGAAACATTTTCACTAATTGGCGAAATTTGGCAACTAAAACGGAATTTGATGCCGAATTGACATTGGAATGTAATTTTTTAAATTGTACGTACTAATAACGTTTTTAATGGTAATTTATTTTAAGTTTTATGTAGATTTTTTTAACCTGTTTTATTTACATTTTCACACGTTTATTTACCTTTTTTATAAGTTTATTTATGATTTTTACAAGTTTGTTTGCTTCTTTTACTAGTTTATTTACTTTTTTCACAAGTTCATTTGCTTTTTTCACAAGTTTATTTACTTTTTTCACAAATTTATTTGCTTTTTTCACAAATTTATTTACTTTTTATATTTTTCTGAAACTTCTGTTCTTTAATTTTTTGTAAGCTAGGCGAATGAAATTTTATTTAAATTTTTTTTCACATTTTAAAATATATTTATAAATCATTTATAAATAGCAAAAATGCAAAGCGCTGTTTCTTTTTCAGTTTATAAGAGAGATTGCATCATACTAAGAACGCTAAGGCAGCAATTCGCAATATAAGACATAATAAGGCATAAGGCGATCAATAGATGAGGCAATAATAAGGCATAAGGCAATCAATATATAAGTTATCAATCTCAGAAGTCTTGTTTAGCACTTTTTTATTTATAGTTAGAAGTAGCTAATGTTAGAGATATTAAGTTACAAGCATTATTAAGTAGCGTTATTAAGTAGTAGCGTTATTAAGCATGGCTTTCTTATTTAATGTCCTTTGTTATTATAGTACGGGTACATAATGTGTAAATTCCTGAATATTATTGTGACATTATTTTTAACTAAAAAGTTGTTATTGCGACATTATTTTTAACTGAAAGGTTGTTATTGCGACATTATTTTTATCTAAAAAGTTATTATCGTGACATTATTTTTAACTGAAAAGTTATTATTGTGACATTATTTTTAATTGAAAAGTTATTGTGACATTAGTTTTAACTAAAAAGTTATTATTGTGGCATTAGTTTTAACTAAAAAGTTATTATTGTGGCATTATTTTTAACTAAAAAATTATTATTATGACATTATTTTTATCTAAAAGTTATTATTGCGTCATTATTTTTAACTGAAAAGTTATTATTGTGACATTTTTAACTAAAAAGTTATTATTGTGGCATTATTTTTTTTAACTAAAAAGTGATTATTGTGGCGTTATTTTTAACTAAAAAAAATGATTATTATGTCATTATTTTTAACTAAAAAGTTGTAAATTTGAGTATATTTAATAAACTTGAAGTAGCTTAAGGTAATGACATTTTTTCTATAAGTGGTATAATGTACGGTTTTATTTGTTAAAATTACAATAGGAATTTTATTATCTTTATTAAACATGCATTAAAACAATTAACTATTAAATTAAGTTGTTCTTTATCGAATTTTTTTAAAAAACAGAATATATATTATCTTGAATTGGGATTGGTTCTTTAAGGCGAGCTCTAAATCATAGTATATTATAAGCAGCTAAGTTTATTTTCACTCCGTCTAAACAAATGGCCCATTTCAGCTCTGAAGACCCACTGCAATGGAAACAGCTATTAACGATAACTAAGTATCAGAAATGAGTATTAATATAAATTTCTGTTAATTGTGAAATAATGTGAAAATCAATCAGAGCTGGGGACACCCTAATATAACAAAATCGATGAAGGTTTTTTGTCGTTCGATTGATCGATACGATCGTGATATATCTTTCTGCTAGCGTGAAAAGATGGTACATTCTGGTTTACGTAAGTGACGGTTCAGCGAGGCATCGCAAAATGATGATCTCTTGGGGGGCAGAAATTGCAAAATAAAGCAGCATCCACCACGGGTGCTCCCACTCCCCCCTGCCGCTTTTGCTGATGATACAGCGAGCATGATCTCACAAGTTGGGTGGGCTGGAAGAGCAACGAGAGAGGGGACAAAAGATGAAGATTGGGAGAGGAGACATCAAGGGTGATGGATAGTCTCCTGTCGCAAACTTATCTCTCTGCCGGGATGGAAATAACGGCACTCAAATTTCCTCAGAGTTAAAGATTTCTTTAAAATACTTTTCTAATCCTTTTGCATTTCAAAATCCTGGTTTCATACCAATTCAGTGACAATTGTTACTAAAAATAACTTCCAATATGCAAAAAGTTTGAATCAGCTTGCTAGTCCCATGGGATTACCATTGAAATAAAGACCCAACAAGCAGCGTTTAAAAGCTGCGATTTCACCTTTCTAACTTTGAAATTCGATGTGAAAATAAATACAATAAAATATCGTATAATATTTTAACAATACATAATATTTATTTTGTGACATCAGCAGTAAATAAAATTATTATTCTTTATGTGCATTTTACTATATTGGTACTTGATTCCACACATTGGAATGAATTAGCGACTATATCATATGTCACATATTTTAACTTTATTGAGTAAGCTGCCCTTCGCATGTGTTATCAAAAGCCCAGTATGTTAGTATTGTTTGTGGATATTAAATATGAAACTTACATAAAATTAGCAATTATTTACATTACATTAAACCAAGACAAAAATATTAATAGACAGTGAATTGTTAAAGAATAAGAAAATTAATAGTATTAAAAAAATACCAGAACACGAGCTATTTTTTCCGACTTACATCTTTATTAATGTTTCAAATACTGCACAATATGTACTGTCTCCCTTTGTTTGGTGCTGATTGGCGCTGATTGGCCCTTTCTATCCTTATGCCAGAAAAATACAACTAACCACCAAAAAATACTGCATTCAACTTTATAATAACCAACCTAGAAATGTCAAGTATGGGATTTGTATTTACTAGTGCTTGAAATATATTTTCATTGCCGCCTTTCAATTCATATGTTTTTTCAAAAAATGCCTTAATAATCATTTACTTAACATTTACTAATCATAAGCATTTAAATTTCGGAGAGAAATCATATATCTGTTGTTACAAGGAATAAGTGGGTAAGTCAAAAAATAGCAAAACTAAGTACACTGTGATTTCAGTGCACAGTGTTTTAGAAAATTAGTTATTCTTCAAACCATAAAATTTAGAATGTTATTCGAGTCACATTCATGTCAGCCAAATACATTTTTTTTTTCAAAAACTTTATATACAGAAAAAGTTCTAAGGCAAAAAAGTGCCGCCCCAAAAAATTGCGATTTTATACTTCACCAGAAATTTCCTGTGTCTACATATATGTATCTGGAATACTTAGGCTTATTTTCATACTGATTCTAAGAGTAATAATTATTACTATACATGGACAGCTGAAAAAATAACTTACAGCTACAAGAAAAGTTTCGTGGTATTTTGAAAATTACCCCTTTACCAAGCAAAATGTGGAACCGATTATGTTGTAGGAGATTGGACGATTGACAATGAAGGCGGTGAAGTTTCCAAAGCTCAAATTATTCCAGGTTTTTCCCAAGGGGACGCACGAGTATCCACCATCGCCCGATAATATTCCCTATCCGTTTTTCACGTACTTCGGAGTTACGAATTGAGTGTTTTCAAAGGTGCTATTCCCCCTCTCTCATTTTGAAATTGAAAAAAAAAAAAAAATGCCACTTAGAAATATTATGACGATTCGAACATAAAAGTACGACATGTGCTTAGTTTTAGATTATATTTGCAGTTATACTGAGTTCGATGGGTGTTCATCTCAAGATTTTCAGAAGAAAAGGAGGTTCGGAGGTTAAATCTACCCCCTGTTTGAATAGTACTATTAGTTGTAACATACTTTATACAATTTATGGAGGAGAATTTTACTTCCATCAAAACCCCTCCTTTTTCATCAATTCTCAATTTTTTATTGCGCAAAAGAAAACAGATTTTGATAAAAGGAGTCGTAATGTATGACTATATAATTCCAGAAAATAACTGATCAAAGAGAAATGAAAAAGGCGGTGCAAAAATCCCCCTTTTTTAAATTCTGAACATCGGTCTGATCCATTGGTCATAGTGTGTAAATTGATTCTTCGATATTAAATGCAAAGAAGATGGGCTGATGGCCTGTATTCTAAAAAACTGTCAGCATCATTTTCTAAACTTGAGAAGACTTTATGATCCCAAAAAAAAAGGGAAAGAGTAACCCTATGTCTCTCAAACACGTTTACGCCCTTCAATGCCTATTAAGGAAGGCTAGTACTGTTGTCATGAATAACGGCACACGCTGAACGGCGGACATCTGTTCGCAGTTGAGATAGCATCTTACAATAGGAATTAACAAGCACATCCGACCCTAGAACGCGTCAATGGGCCAGTCCCTTTATCATAGTGATCTTGATGTGCGTGGGATGATCGGACAACCGTGGGATAAAGTTGGATTGAACTGAAACTCTAGAACTTCGAAATTTTGTGGATGTCTCATCGAGTTCTTAATCATCGCTCAAAGGCTTTAACGAACTTACGGCAGTTATTATAATATTTATACAATGGTTAAATTATACATTTAAAATATAAACTATGTGTGCATATACAAGACCTATTTCGAATTTTATGAAACATTGTTATATTTCAGATGGTAATATAGTAAAATTGGAATGAACTATAATAAAAGTGGGATATAGAACGTAAAGTAGGAAAGAAATATGAGGAACCCATGGAACAGAACCTTTCCAAGAGAAATGCTTGTCGCTATGAGTTTAATATTTAACGTTTCGATTTGACACCTTACTTATGCAAAACTTTCTAAACTGATGTCCTAAGTTTTGCATATGCAAGGTCTCAAACAGAAACATGCAATATTAAACTAATAGCGACAAGCGTCTTCCTTGAAAAAGTGTTCTCTTACGGGTTTCTCACGATCAATTTCGTAGTTTAGTCTTACGTTCTTACTTTACATTCTATATTTCACTTTCATTATATTTCATTCCAATTTTACTATATTACCCTCAGAAATATAACAATGTTTCGTAAAATTCGAGAAATTTTGTGTATATACGTTATAGTAAGTATATTAATTATTTTCTATCGTATAAAAACATACTTCACTTTGTAAATAACTTGTAAATATACTTCTGCGATGCAAGTTTTGCTATGTGATAGCACAATTATTTTATATTATATCTGGACTATTCATTTGATAGTGTTAAAACTAGTGGTTTGTACCTATTCACATGGACTTTTCAAAAATATCTTGCATTATTTTCACCTTACTAATTATATATATATATGTATATATACATTTTCCAATTATATTTTGTTTCTGAGAAAATTTAATTTACTTTAAAATTTAGACTCAGTAGTTTATAATATTATCTGCGTGAACATGTGTGAGTGTAGGTGCACATGTGTGTTTAAAGTGTTGCTTGCACCTTTTTTAACAATATTTATCTTTTATGTGAACTTTTGTGCCACTGATGTAATTTCATACTGAAGGATTTCAACAAATTTTACCAGCAATCGAATACGTCCGCTTTGGTTAGCCAATAATAATTGATGAGTGCTTTAGTGTGAAATTAAATTTTTATTTACAACAACACAAGGTTCTTAAATTTCCATTTCATGTTGTGTTGGGAGGTTATTTTCACAAACTGAACAGAACTTTTCTTTAGATACGAACAAAAGCAGGCAAGAAAAGAAAAGGTAAAAGAAAGAAAAGGCAAGAGAGCTAATCAGGAATAGGTCAGACTTCGCGGGAGCCTGCAGTTCTAGACTTAATCCCCTTGCGACCCTGATGCTTCGTAGAGTGATGCCTACGTCATGTTATGCCTGGGATTTCGAAGTGCCAGGGATTGCGAAGCTTCTCTCCTCTCTCCGGAGAATCGCACCAATCAGAATCTGGGAGAGAGCTCTCTATGTTCTGATTGGAAGAGGTGGAAGGGTGGAGCCATGAGGGTAAGTGGCGAAAGATGGAGGCAGAGGAGGATAAATTTCGATAGCGATGAGGATTAGCTGTGGAAATGACGCTTCTCAAGCCATAGATTTACAGCTCTTGTTAGACACCCACTCGCTTTGAAAAATGCTGTACTTTATCAACTTGTATTCACACCACTCTATACAAAATTGCAGCTGGAGTTTAATACAAAAAAAAAAATTATGAAAATCCTGAATTTAAAATATACAGTCGAATTCGGTTATAACGTACATCAAGGCAGCGGAAATTTTTCATCCTTATAGTCGCTTTTCGATATAACCATGCATTGGTTATACATTAAATCAAACTAATTTAAATTATTTGCTCTTCATAGCCGTGAAATCGTTACACCAAATTCCACTTTAATATGTATAATGTATATGTAATTTAATGTGTAATGTATATGTAATTTAATGTGTGATGTATATGTAATTTAATGTGTAATGTATATGTAATTTAATATATAATGTGTTTTTAATTTAATATATAATGTGTATGTAATTTAATGTATAATGTAAATGTAATTTAATGTATAGCTCATATAAAGTAAATACAGAGTATGTATAATTATAAATAATACACTATCTATATTAGCTTCTGTCGGTACGCAAGTAACTACGTACGTATAACTATAAGAATAGATTATTATATACGGGTAGTCTTTACCAGGGTGCCTGCCAGAATATTTGCTTAGAGGGGTGTCAAACTTCGTTTTGGGGGGGGGTGTCAAATTTACCTTCAAAATTTTAATTTTTTTTATAAAATGTACTTACCAGAAAAGAAACGAAATAAAATATTCGGTAGCAATGAAATAATTCGTCCATATTTATATAAAAAAGTTCATTCTTTTATTCAGAGGAAAACAAAATTCAAGCATTTCTTCTCAGACATTTAGTCTATTCACAGACAGTTGATAATTTTTGAGGTGGCAGGATTTTACTTTATATGATACCTTCTCCCTCCTTATATCCCTATCCATATTTTTCTTTGAAAAATTGCTACATATAAAAGATTATTACAATTTACATATGCAGAAAAAGTATAGAAAAATAATTTGCGCAATGTTTTATTTCCTTTCTTGTAATTTGAATATTTAGCGGGTATATAAACTTCGAGTTTTAAGGATGTGTATCAAGAAATGTGAGGGGGTTATGCCAAGAAATTTTTGAGGTGTGAAGGGGTGTAGTAGACGCCTTAGTCTTCACATAGAAGATGAAAGCTAAATTCCTTTAAACAAGGAATAAATTCCCGTAATAAAAATTAACGCCAAATTGTAAATTCTTTATCCCAAACTTTTTTTTTGTGACTAGTATTTCATTCTGACCATATATTTTTATATGATAAGTTTAGTTTCTATTGTAATTTGTCTAGATTCGCTTAGTTTATTGAAGCCTGCTTTGTAAGCTCTAGCGCCAATTGCCTTAAAAACATTTTTTTGACCCATCAGGAAACTCCCTAAAAAACAAAATAGAGTATAGTGGGATTATTCAAATAATTACAAAAAAGTGTAGTACCAAAACTTCATCGTATAATAATTGTTTTCCTTCGAATTCATCTGGTTCGCTTACCTTTATCAATAAAAATGTATTATTTCCTACCCATTACGTTCAAGAGGTCGAAGAAAATAGTTAATGATTTTCTACGACTTTTTTGAGAAACTGCATATCATCTTCATAATTTTCGCTACCATGATAGATAGACAAATAGACAGGTAGGTAGGTAGACAGACAGACAGATAGACAGATAGACAGACAGATAGATAGATAGATAGATAGGTAGGTAGGTAGGTAGGTAGGTAGGTAGGTAGATAGACAGACAGACAGATAGATAGATAGATAGATAGATAGATAGATAGATAGATAGATAGATAGATAGATAGATAGATAGATAGATAGATAGATAGATAGATAGATAGATAGATAGATAGATAGATAGATAGATAGATAGATAGATAGATAGATAGATAGATAGATTAGAGAGACAGATAGATACTGATCTTTAATTATTCGAGGGGAGGCGGTGCAGAATATTTGGAGATGTACACTTCTAAATTCACGCCACTCTATACTTATGTGAATAAGGATAAACAGATGTGAATACCGTGTACATCAATATTGATAAATACAAGATAAACCATTGTCGATGAATACGAATTAATGCATCTAGGACAAATATTAGAATCATTAATACTGATCAATTCGCTTTACCCGAAAACTGATATAAAGAGGCACATTTCAGATTAAATTATGCAAGTATTTTGTTTTACTGATATAACAGGTTGAGTCATAAAATTAGCCAACATTTTGTCAGAAGTAATTTTGGTACATATGAATTAAAATGTTTTAGAAAGGGCAACAGTTTTAACGTAGAATAATTTAATTTTAAATTTTCGATGATATTTTGACACAGGCATACGCCCGTCTTCTTCGAGAGTAAATGTAAACAAGGTGGTGTGTTGCCATTCTTCGAAAACGTTTTACAGAATTTTTTTTTCACCGGTGAATTTAAGAACTGGGGTGGAGGTATTTTCTTGTATTAGAATAAATAAAAGTATATAAGAGGAAAAATATAGGGTGTCTACTAAAAATAAGGAACACAATTACTTGACCTTTCCATAATTATGTTTGTACATTCCTTGACCTTAAGAAAAGTTTCTCAACTTTTTTTTAAAGTTCATAAAATAGCTGTATAGAAAATAGCTGAAAATCACTAAATATTGGTAAAATATGATTGAAAATAGCTGAAAGTCATTAAAAATTGCCAAATCATGACAAAAATAGCTGAAAAATCACAAAACTGGTAAAAAGAAGTCGCACGATATGTTTTACGATACGTTTTTTTAAATATCGTACAAGAATTACAATATGATGAAAAATGATTATGGCAACACGGTGTTTGCTAAAGAAATGCATGAATTCGAATTATTAAAAATTATGCAAACATTAAATAGTAACAAGGGAGCAGGCATAGATTAAATAGGTCTAAAATTGGTAAAGGAAAATGCTGAGATTTTTCTCGAGCCATTGTTCATAATTTATGAAATCATTGAGTTGGAAATGATTCCGGAAGAGTTAAAAATAGCAAAGATAATCCCAATATTTAAAAAAGGTAAAAAGGATTTAAAATCAAATTATCGACTAATTTCAATCTTGTCAGTATTTGCCAAAATCTTCGAACGACTAATATATAACAGACTAGCCGAATTTATCAAAAGATTTAATATTTTGGATAATTGTCAACATGGTTTCATGAAAGGCAAATCAACAGAAATCGCATTGTTAAATGTGGCAACGGAAATACAAAGATCTTTAGACACCAGTTATATAGGCATGGAAATATTTTTCGACTTAAATAAAGCGTTTGACATAATTAACAGAAAACTGCTGCTAAAAAAATTAAATCAGTACGGTTTTAAAGAAAAGATGAATAATATATTAAAAAACTACCTTCAGGGAAGACAACAATTTGTCCTTGTAAATAACATAAAATCTGATTCATTGGAAAGCAAACATGGAGTTCCCCAGCAATCAATCCTTGCTCCCCTATTGTTTTTACTGTATGTAAATGATATTATGCATGTATCAGACAAAGGTACATTAACATTATATATAGAATAGTGTATTTATAAGAGAAAATAACATTGAAGAATTGATAAAAACTGGACAGGAAGAAATTGGAAAATATGAACTTTGGTTTAGAAGTAATCACATGAAAATAAATGACACTAAAATAAAAATATTAATTTTTAAAACGAAGAAAAAAAAATTGGTAAATTGAGGGATTTAGATAGAATTTATATTAATGGAAAAGAAGTTGAAATTGTCAAAGAAATTGATTCCTTAGGAGTAACATTAACGAACGATTTAAACTGCAATAAACAAATTGAAAAAAAAAAAAAAAATCAGTTCGGGAACAAGAATTATAAAGAAATTGTCACGTGCAGTTCTTAAGAATGTGTTACTGAGTCTGTACTATCTTTTTCTATATAGTCACCTGATTTATTGCAATTGTATATAGGAAAATTTGAATAAGAACAACATGAAGGTAATTAAATCCGTACAAAATAAATTTTTAAAAACCATCGAACGAAACACCAGCTTAAGTTACATTACATTATTTGTAAAATATGGTATATTACCAATTGATAAAATCAATGAATATTGTACGCTAGAACTAATGTAGGAAAGGATAATAGAAGGAAAACATTTTGGATAATATTGATATCCAATATCACGAAAACAATAGAAATTTAAGAAGAAGCAACCAAATTAAGCTACGAGAGATTAGAACGGAAATGTACAGAAAGGAATTGAATATATGGGAATAAAGCTTTGGAATGAATTACCAAATAATCTTAAAAATATTAATAATATAAAATTGTTTAAAAAGAGATTAATTGTATACTTATTAAACGGAGTTTGTGCGCCAGCGGATTAATAGGGTCCTCAACCGGTTAAATTTTATAATTTAAACTGGGGACCCATCACGGGGAAATGCAAATTGTATTGTCTGTTCTAAACTGTGTGAAATTTATTATACTTAAATTGAAATTCAAGACTGTATGCAATATGTAACCCTTGTGACAAATAAACATTATTATTATTATTATTATTATTATTATTATTATTATTATTAACGCATGCGTAAATTGAAAAAACAGGAGCAACCATGACTTACAACATTGATTTAGTTACCGTTTCTTGACTTTCGTAACGTTTTTCTTATTTCTTGGCTTTTCTTTGACTTCCGTGACTTTCATGACCTGGCAGACACCCTGAAATAGCATAAATCACTGTGGGATTGAATTGTCGAATAAAATTCCCAATCAAATAAAAAAGATAAAACCCGAAATTAAATTTAAAATTAAAATAAATGATTATTTACTTGAACATCAAGAGATTCAGTTGCCACTGTTGCAAGTGTTTTAAGTATAGTAGCTTAACTTGTGTCTACTGTATATCTATAGTAGTGTTTGATATGCGTAAACATGGGCGTAGAGGTATGTGAGCTTGTGAGGCCCGAGCCCCCAATAATTTGAAATAAATTGCAATTTTACGTATATTATAATGTATAAATGTAAAAAATATGTGCTTTCCCCAATAATTTTGAAAACTCCACGGTGATGTGGATAAATAAATTTACTTTAATTAACTGATTGATCCATTGATTGAGAATCGCCCACGTACGACTGAAGTATGGAATATATTTTTGGCCATCGATAAACTTAAAGTTGGTTTTAATGTGGAAAGTTTCAAAAAACTTTAATTCAAGTGGAGATTTCGGTTGAAAAATTATGGAAGGTTCCAGGAAATTAAATTTATGGTTGTTTTCCCAGCAGTGGGCTGCGATAGAGGACTTCTGAAACTCATCATTTTTTTTTACACACATTTGATGTCCGCGAAGTTTAAATATTAACGCTTGCTTTGTCTGGCCAATGTAAGAACGATTACATTGGCAAGCAATCTGATAAACACCCCAATGTTGGGTAAGCATAAACTATCTTTGAAATTTGGGAAAGCAATTTTTTTAGAAGACTAGAAAATGTCCTCGAAGTCAGCGTTTCGAAGAATTTTTGCCGCCGCGAAGCTAAATTTCGTGGAAACACAACAAAAAAGGGAAATTAATATTGAAAATTCTCTCTCTCTCTTTATTATGGATTTCAAGTTTGTCAAATTTGGCAAGGATTGGCAAGAAATATCTAAATAATACAATATAAATAAATAATACATAAATATTATAAATAATACAATATATACGTAAATCGTGACGAAAAAATGTTACAAAAAATCGTGGCAAATTTTTGTGGCAATTTCCTATGTTGAAATGCCATCGAAAATTTAAAATTAAATTATTCCATGCTAAAAAATTTTGTTGTCTTTTTTTATATATTCTTTGTTGTCTTTATTGCTTGTACTTTGTTGCATTTGTTGTCTACGCTTTGTTGTCTTTATTGCTTGCACTTTGTTGCATTTGTTGTCTACGCTTTGTTGTCTTTGTTGCCTGCACTTCGTTGTCTTTGTTGTCTACGCTAAAAAACTTTGTTGTCTTTTTTAAAAATTTGTAATTTATATTGGGCGTAGTATTGTCACTTTTCGATAATTGTTACATACGAATAATTCACAATATATTAAAAATGAGTTAAGATTGATCCCAATCACAAAAACAGTCAGCGAATAAAAATTCAATTTATTGAAAACAGAATGAATTTTGTGGCACAGTCAACGGCACAGTTCAGTTGTGGTTAACATATAAGTATCGGTAAAGTTAAGTCAAAAAAATCAATTCCTCTCTTTGGTTCAGCTTCTTATGGAAGAATGAGCTTCCGTTGTATTTTCCGGAAGTGGACCCATTCGTTTTTGAATCAACTGGAGGATACAAGAGAATTCATTTTCGAAAAATAGATTTGGCGACGCTGCTAATATAGGACAATTTCGTGCGAAACGGGTCGGAGAAAGTCATAGCTGACACAGGACGTCGTAAATGATGAATAACGGACGTGGCAAGTATGAAAGTTCCGTATTATGATACAGTTGGGACGTATATTGTAATAGCGATAATCATGTAATAACTATTTACAATAGTTCCCACAGATAGCAAGATAAAGATGTATCCCGATTGGTTAAGTAAAATTTACATATAAAGATTTGATCTCCGTTCGACTTATTTGGTCATATAAACAAAACTTTTTTTTCATCTTCTGTATTCAAGTGATATACATTTGAAGCCAATGAGGAATTTAATAAGACATGTGTAATCATTTCGTTTACTATCTGTGGTGTTTTGGAAAGATAGGTGTAAGTTATCTGTGGATCAGAAGTTCAGCAGTCTGTGTCCATATTAAAGATGGTTGCTGTCTCAAAAAATGTTAGCCTTTGAATCTACTGGTGGACTCAGCGGGAAAGCTAATGGGAATGTGGACGGGGTGGAGGGCGAAAGTAGAGTGGTATGGTGATGGTGATGTGCAGCAATATGGTGGTGATGACTGGCAGCTTTCTGGATAATACACGAAGGACTGGACATTCCACTTCCCCATTTAGACTCGACCACACTCAGAACGGATTTTGCTAAAAGGAAAAAAATAAACGTATAAACGTTATATCCTTTATTTTGTTATATACTATAACTACGATATATATACTATTTTGTAGTTGTCAACAGCTGTTTGTTGATTAACTTTCTTAATATTTCTTACTTAACTAACATTTCTCACATACACTTAATTACACAGCTAAACAGATTGAAGGCTTGTTCACACAATACAAATTTTCATGTTTTCGTGTATTTAATAAGTTAATTAAGTTAGTATTTAGTTAAACATTTAACTTTTTATTTAAATAAATTAGTTTTACTTCTAAAAGCCTCACTAATATTTTCTAGTAAAGATTAGAAGAGTAAGATGTTTGTTTTTTGGTTTTACGGCTCAAAGACTACAGTGGTCATGCTGCGCCGGGACCTACAGTTTTCCGAGGAATCCGAACCTCTTAAGGCCTGGGGAACCAAACCCCGGACTACAGTGAGCAGTGCGATCTTTTATGAGATCTCTGAGTAAGCGTTCTTTTTGCACTGCTGGGAGTCGAACCCGGATTAGCCGCGCAATAGGAGAACGCGTTACCACACTGCGCCACCGCAGGGCAGAAGAGCAAGATGAATTAGTAACATTTCGCCAACATTTCATAAAAGAAAGATGACGTTTATTAATGTTAACTTACTACTCTACAAGTAGTATGTTACAGCAGTGAACGTTACAAATTTTCTTTATTTATTTTGGCTTTCAAATTCGTTAAATTTGGCGAGTTTTGGCGAGAAATTCAGATTTTTTTTTTTTTTTAAAGTAAAACTGTAAACAAACTTAGTAAAACTGTTAACATTAGAGAACAAGCAAGTGAAAGAAAATTGCCTAAGGTCGATATTTAAATTTAGCAGGTTTCAATTAACATTAATTTGCAAATCTCTAATCCGCAACTTACTAATTCGCAACTCTCGAATTCTCAATTTTCTAATCCGCAATTCTGTAATTCACTATTCAACAAAAAATTAAATTGGTTCATGTATTCGGGAGAAATAGCTAAAAATAAAATCGTTATTTTGCGTTATTCGCGCTAATATCCCTTTAGAAATAAAGAATGCTGACTTCAGTATTTGTGGATATCTCCTATTAGTATCACTGCGTAAGAACAACACGCGAAAGAAACCTGATTTTCTGCGCAGATGGCGTGTAAATCAGTTCATTCAATCCAAAGACAGGTCAAAGCGCGTGCTCTCCTTCTCTCTCTCTCTCTCTAGTATTGTTTGAAAGGGTCAGACAGCAATTACATTTTTATCACTTTTTCACGAATGTATGAAGCAATTTCATTTTTGTTTGCGCAAAAACATTGTACTTTCTACGCTGTTCCCCCATGATGGACTGGAATCATTGTCCCTCAGTTGAGACCGGAGTGTTTTGACCGCTAGACCAACGAGGACAGGAACAACGATCACTTTCTCCGTATATAAGGATGTAAGATATTATTACCCTTCTCAGGGATAACTCAATTGCCAAATAATGGTCAACACACAAAGCCACCGGGGCGAGATTTTTGTGAGTTTTCGTGAGAGAATTTATTACACAATAATTTTCAGCACCCACGTATAAATAGCTCAAACTAGAGCTTTTTTGTTTTAGGAGAAAAAGAGACGCCGTCCCCATCCTGGATTTGAACCAGAATCCCTCCATCAAGCCTGGAGTGTCTTGACAGCTGGAAAATTATATTATTATTAGTTATATTATTAGTAATATCAGTAATGTTTGTTTACCCGTAAGGCTTTTGGCATCAAGTGGAGGCGGAGGTGGTGGGGGCATCAAGGAATTTTGCCCCTTGACGTCTTGGACGTTGGAAATAGTGGATGAAGAATCTTTGGTAGGTGGCGAACAGCTGCCACTTAGGACGTTGTTGATGCTATTGTTACCGTTGTTATTAATGCTGTTTGACGTTGTGGACGTTGTTGTAGTGATGTTGGAGACGTTCGTGCTGTTACTGACGCTGGATCCGCTGTTTCCGTTAGGAGTGGATTTTTGTGAGGACGATTGTTGTTGCTGCTGCTGTTGCTGAGCTTGTTTTTGTTGATTCAATCTCTCTTGCTTTCGGAATTTGGCTCTCCGGTTCTGGAACCATACCTAGTATAAATAAAAAACTTTTAAGGTACACTAAACTGGCAACAATAAAGTGACGACTTCTTTGTCTTGCCTATTTGACACTTTCCTCCCACTTCTTTTTCTCTTTCTATCTCTCCCTATCTCCCTTAGATGCAACATCATTGGAAGATTTTAACGTTTTATTTTAATTACTATTATAAAAATGAAAGATTTTAACAGAGTTAATAAAACTCAAAAATATTCAGTCTTTAATAATTAAACGTATGAGCACCAGCGTAAGCAGAAACTTCATAGGGGGTTGTATATAGCTACAATTATATATATTCATGCGCATACGCACGAAACTTCATCGAATTGAGGGTTACAACCTCCATCAACACCTTCGTGCGCACATCAATGCGCATGAAATCGACTACACTTTACACCAAAATTTCATTGTAGTTATTTTAATATAACTGCCCTTGTTCAGATGACCCCTTCGGCCAAATATTAACATTTTATTTCCATTATTTTTTCTATGAGTATATTCTCATCCATCAAAAATTGCTTTTTATTTCTTGATATATTTATTAGAAACGGAAAGATTATAGATTTTAGTAGAATTTATATTAGTTGCTTTAAATAAAGGTTCGTATTTTTTATATCGTAGTTTTATGAAGATCTGCAGAGTAACAAACCAGAATGTTATGAAAGTAACCATATCAATACAACAAATGTATATAAAAACGATTGCCACACTTATAATATTGTTTTTCAAATAAACGACATTTTAAGGGAGAGGTTTTACTTAAAAACATTTTCGTTTACATTGTTATTGCTATTTACAAACTATATTTAAGATAAAGATGTCGAAATTTCATTTAACTATATATAGAAAATTTTGAATATATAACATGAATTTTTCAGTTGTTTTATTCCTTTAGTTTACAAATAGTGGGTAAAATATAATAGTAATTTACAAATAGTGGTTAAAATACAATAGTAGTTTATAAATAGTGGTTAAAATACAATAGTAGTTTACAAATAGTGGTTAAAATACAATAGTAGTTTACAAATAGTGGTTAAAATACATTAGTAGATTACAAATAGTGGGTAAAATACAATAGTAGTTTACAAATAGTGGTTAAAATACAATAGTAGATTACAAATAGTGGGTAAAATACAATAGTAGTTTACAAGTAGTGATAAAATACAATAGTAGTTTACAAATAGTGGGTAAAATACAATAGTAGTTTACAAATAGTGGATAAAATATAATAGTAGTTTACAAATGCCTATTAGGGCGGGGCAGGTTGGAAAATTTTCAACGTTTTTTCCCAGAAGTATAATTATTTTTTAAATAAAACCTATCCAGATTAGAACTTATGTCTATTATTATAGGTGCCTTAATATTTGATATATATATATAAAGGGTATTTTCTAATCATTTCTATTACATGAATAATTCAGCGGTATTTCAAATATTTTAAAATAAATAAAATTCACATTTAATGAAAATAATTAGCATTTAATAAATTAAATTCTAAATTAATTTCATCATCTATGTAACAATATAAAGAATTGCGTTTCCTTTTACTCTAGTTTTCTTAGATGGTAGACTGTGAAACTTTATTTATTAATTTTAAAAAAATCGATGCTCAGCAAATATGAAAACTTAAATAAAGAAATTAGGTTTTTAAACAACAGATTCTGTTTTAAAAAATACGGAAGCCAACTATAAATTTCACTGCCTTTATAACGAATTTTACAAAACTGGGAAAAAGTTCATTCTATGCATAAAATTATCATACGTCTGCGTTCGATTTACCTTTGCTATTCAAAGTCGGCCAGTCTCAAAACTTGTGCTCTGATTACGAATTCCTAAATCTTATTCTAAGCAAATACCCAAAGATATAGCTTGATAATTAGCAAAATATTGAATGAAATAAATGTGTAAAAAACGTTGAAACACGCCGTTTCTCCAATTTTGATAAAGTCATTGTTATTCTGCACAGAGGCTGGCTTCGCCTCCCTGACTCAGTTCTCCACTCGTTTGCACATCAGCCTAAGGGTCAGTGCTGTCCTTTTCCTCAATCTCCCCCCTCTTTTCCCCGAATCTTCATTCGATTAAGGTGTAATGCAATTACAGTCAATTAGGAGCAGTCAAAAACGAGGAACTTTTCTGCAGGGGAGGGGATGTGTTCCCCTCGTCATGGGGGAGCCTTCCTCCTCTGGGAGATGTATGAAATAATCCAGAACATCCCCTCGCTATCTAAACATTGATCCTCGGTGATTGCTTGATGGACTAGAAAAGCCACCAACCAGCTATTTTTCAGTACCTTGGTACAAGAGCAGTTAGCTTGTGTTCTGGTGCTTCCTTTCTTTAGTGATCCATAAATATTATGAGTGTAAATTTGGAAATATAGAACTGACTAAAATATATGCACTCATTAAAATATTTGAATATTTCAAATTTCTTCAAGATATGTATTAGTAACGATCTTAATTTTGCTCACAGAATTTTTTGAAAAAAATAAAAGGCTTTAGAAGGTGGTACAACATACAGCTCTGCATTGAATTAGAAGCATGATGAGCCTTTGGCGAATAAACTCCGGAACTATTTTTTCCACCAGGAAGACATACATACCTTTGCTGTCATTTTACCAGTAATCAAGTTGGCTATTTGGCTGACTAAATCAACTAATAATTAGCTACAGCTTATAACTACTCATTGTTCATTGGCTGACTGCATCAACTAAGAATTAAATACGGCTTATATCTGCTATCTATCACCATAATTTTGCTTTTACCTGTCTTTCTCAAATTTATGTTAACCTTTTCTCTCTTTTTATATTTTCTACTCTCATTTATTATTTTTTAATTTATTTTATTTTCCCCATTACTACTTTCTTTTCTTCCTTTCCTTTTTATTCTTATCTCGACTAGCAATAAAATTATAGTAGTTACAATAGGCCCTGATTCCATCTTTTGTACAGGTTTGTCAATATCAATGGTATTATTACACCATGAATATCTTTGAAACATAATAATATATTAATTACATATTATATTACTAATAATTGCAATATTATTATCCTGACATTATGAGAATTTTTATATGGTTAGACCAAAATGGGTGGCTCTCATCAGGGCCGGTTTATGGTTTTGTGGGGCCCCTAGACAAATTTTTCCGGGACCTTGTAGTATAAATTAAGCCTATGTAATTATAGTAGGACTCGTATATATATATATAATTTATATAACGAAGATTTTAGAGACCAACGAAAATACTCGCTATATCCCATCGTTTGTTATATCCGTTCTGGAATTTAAATTTTAAACTTTGAAAACGAAGTCGGTACAGGTAAAATATTTACGTGCAACTTACATGCAAAAAACTATAAACTTCGCGGAAATTTGCGCTTGATAAAATCAAAGACACTTGAAACCATGGCAACTATATTGTTTGATTTTTAATTTTTAAGTAAAAACTCCTTTATCTTAGTTTTAAATCGTTTTTTAGCTTTAATTTCCTTTTATTTGTGTGGGAATCTTGTTCCATATCTCGATTCCGCAATAATTCATGTTGTTTTTTTCCTATATTTGTTTTTATTTTTATTTTGTTTATGTATATATATAAAATTCAGTTTTATCTCTTGTGTTATAATCATTTAGCGTTTTGTTTATTAATGTCGAGTTTATATGTTTGGTTTCGTTTATTCTTTTATAAGTATGAAATATTATTTTCAGATTATGTATGTCTTGTATATTTGGTATTTTATTTTCATTTATAATCTCTTCTTTTACTTTTCCTGTATTATAATACAGCTTTTGAATTATTTTACCAAATAATTTATCTAATCTATTTAAGTTTGAGCTAAATTCGCCAAAACAATATTTCCATAATTTAAATAACTAAATATTAATGTATAATATAAATTAAATTTTATATTTAGTGGTATCGTTTAATATAGATTTGTTAAAATTCCGTTCGATCTTCGGAATATATTTCCATTTCAAGCGTTTGAAAATTCTAGCTTAATTGTTCTTGTATTGTTATTCCTAGAAATTTAATTGAGTTAACTCTTTCTATAATAATATAATTGAACTTTAGTAGGTTTGGTTGATTAAATTTTTTAATTTTTTGGATGAAAAATTATATATTTAGTTTTATGTGTACTAATTTTTAATTTAGTATCGTCAAACCATCTTCCAAATTGTTTTAATTTTTCATTTGCATTTTCTATTATTGAGTTTATTTCGTTTCCCTTTGATAACCAAATAATATCATCCTCAAAAAATAATAGTCCTTCGTCCAAACTAATTAGATCATTTATTGCTAGTAGGAAAAATAAAGGCTCAAGGATTGTTCCCTGTGAAACACCTAGCTCATTTATTAATGATTTTGATTGAATATCATCTATTTTAACAGTTTAGAGTCTGTTTGTTAAGTAACAATCTACTAAGTTAAACATTAGTTCTCTTATACTATAGTTAAATAATTTCACCTTCAAAATGTCCCTATTAATTACATCGAGAGCTTTACTTAAATCGAAGAAAAATCCAAAAATTATTTTCTCTTCAAGATGGTTCGGGTGCTAGTTATAGCTCTTAGTAATAATGATTGATTTGTTTTTTGGAAACCGTATTGGTTCTAATGCATTATATTATACTTATTAAAAAATCAATTAGGCTATTGTACAATATTTTTTTAATTAGTTTGGAAAACACAAGAATAATTTCTATTGGGCGATAGTTTTATTCTTTTTAAATATTTATTGCCTTTTTTGTAAATTGGTTTTTGTAAATTATTATTGCTGTTTTAAGTTCGTGTGGGAAAATTCCAGTTAGAAAAATATCACTTATTACCATTTATGGAGGTATTATAAGATTTAAATTACTGCTCCAGCTACCTGTCTAGTGATAGGGTTTGATTAGCAATGATTTTTGAAGTAGATTTGAGTCTTCACCGGGATGGGGCCCCCCTCAGAGAGAGAGAGAGAATGAGAGAGAGAGAGTTAGACATTTGTCTTGTTTATATATGCGATAATTCGGTCTTGGCTCTCATCCCAGTTGAATACATCCTCATACATCATCATACCTAATCTAGGTATAAATGTGCGCTCCCAATGTCTGTCTAGGTTTATAACTGATGATTAACTTATACCAGTGGTTTAAGTTAAATTTTAATAAAGTTCTAAATAAAGTTTAATTAGTTTTCGTCGCGGGCCATTTTGGATATTTTTTTCGGTCGGCGGGCCAGAGGATATGAAAAATAATTTATCTTACACGCTATATAGATATTGGCATGACCAGGGAACTGGTTCGTGGGCTTATCCACCTAGAAATTTTCTGATTCAATGAAATAGCATTGAGGTAAGAGCTTTAGCCCCATTTAGAAAAAATTCAGCGCTGTACACTGCAAGGCTAGTTAGGCCTGTGTATATAGATGAGTATTAGAATATTTTTGAAACCAGTGGCGCAGAAAAGTGGGGAGTGGGGCTCAAACCCCTCCCATTACGTATCAAGCATTGCACATATATATAATAAATACTGCAAGCGATTTTTGAATATAAAAAGTGAATTTCGCAAAGAAACAGAAATTTGAGTAATTGAATGCACCCACAAGTAGTCAGTTATAAATGTATATACAGTTATAAATGCATATACAGTTATAAATGCACTTTTCAATACATCTTGCTCCCTTTTCTTCTAATTTTGACTGTATTTGAACCTCCGTCTATAATTTTTAAATTACTACTCTACTGTGTGACAAGAAAACAATTTTTTTTAAAGTCACATTTAAAATTTTATTTCATTGGAGTTAATGAATAACGAAATATTCTTCTCAGATCTAAAAACAAAATTATGCGATAATAGAGATCGACATGATTCCACAATCTGTTTGAAATCTGGAACATAAGAAATCATTACGGAAAGATTAAGAAAAGAAAGATTAAGATTAAGAAAACATTAAGGCATTCTCCAGGTGAGCACTGGTTAGTTCGTTTTGGCAATTATTCTTAACATTTTTCATATCAAAAAACGATGACTGGCAAATGTAAATTAATTGAAAAGACAACAAATTAACACAGTTTTAAAAATTTAATCGTTTACAGACTGTTTCAATAGCCCTGGGCTATTTTCGTCAAAACGGTCGACGATATATACACAATATGTAATGACAAATGCGTGTTACAAACGGCGGTTACAGATTACAGGTATAATGAAATGAACGGTAAAAATCAATCAAGCACATGGGTTAGGGGAAATGTCTCTGGTAATGGAACATTAAGTTTAAAGAAACGTCTTTATATCCACACACGGTTAAAAAGAAAATTGCTAATTTTTTACATTTGCTTAGTTGGTTGCATTTTTATGGCACAAGGACAACAATGGTCATTCTACGCCCCCAATTTTTTATAATTTGGAAACATGGTCATAAATGTTGTCCAAAATTCACATGAGGATTCGCCCTTAAAGTTTCATTTGAATTCTTCTGAACCTTGAATTTAAATCAGTTCAAATTTTTTAAAATTTTATAGCCTGACCAGTTTTCATTATTCGTGGGCCGGATATAGCCCATGGCCCGTTTATTGGGAATCATTGACTTATACATTTGGCACTAATTGAGTTATTCTGACAAAGCAATACTCTTTTACTCATTTTACAAGTTGTTAATGAAATGATTTGAAATTTATACAGATATTCCTATTATGTCTTCGGATGTACGATTATATAATTATATATAATAATATATGTTTATAATATATATATAGGATAGATTATATATATATTGTAATCGAACGCAGATTGAACGGAATTTACTTGTCTATAACAGCGTCTGGAGTCGGCCGCTGAAAATTAGGGAGAATTTTACCCAGGTGTACTAAATATATGAGGAAAATTTTCGTGACCTAAAGAAATTTAGGTCAATTTTAAGTGTAGGTCAAAGAAAAGTGGTCCAAATATCCATTAATTATCATAAATCGATGGATTATCCACTGAACCTATAAAAATGTATCTTGAATTTACAAAAGCTTTGGGAAAGTTTTGAAATGTCACTAATTATTAATCTCAAAGCCAGATCAGGTAAATTCATGCTTCGAATCTTGAATGGCGTAATGAGACAATTTCCTTCAAAGAGATTCGTCAAAATCGAGACTATCATTAGCACTAATATTATAACATCATATATGGGATTAACTAACTTACAATATAAAAGAAAATTTCTATTCATAAGGAAATCTTCACTGGATTCCGTAAAATATCTAAGACAGAAAATAAATAATACTTTTAGTTCGCTTGTCACGTTAAGCTAACGACCGTGTTTCAAATAACCCACTGCTATGTCTTGGAACGTAAAACGTAATAAACAGTTATTTCGACACTGGCGTAAGGTTTAAAAACACGACGTTTCGGAACGGGTTTTCGTGTCGAAATAACTGTTTGTTATGGAATCTCCTGGTGAAACTCTGTATTGTTTCGTTATAAAACGTAACATAAACGAACCATTTTAAAGATGGCTGCGAAATAATCTACAACAACAAAACTAATATAGAAAAATTAAGATAAAAATCAAACTGAAAACAAAAAATAGCAATGCTATTTTTTAGAGAGACGATTCAGCGCAGAACGTTGTATAAAATCGTAACTAGTTCAATTTATTTTCCGACTGCGCGATGAGCGTTTTCCCTGCAGTGATAGAGTTCTTGTGTTGAAGTAAAGGAACTCTATGTAGAATGACCATAACAGTTTGTAATGGTCATTCTTTCAATGTAGCGTGTGTATGTGTGTTTTTACATAATTTTTCATGGCAATTTTAGCACTGCTATTAACATGGGTATGTTGTCATTGCTACTGTCTTATAATCCTCATATCGGTTAGAACTAGAGACGCACGTTCTTGTCACTAAACCGGCAATGGCGATTGAAGCGTAATTTCATTAGGGCTTGATTTTGAGAGAGACATAGAGGACGGGGATGCTTGTTGGTACAGGCACCAGCAAACACCTGAGACTTGCGGGGTTGGACGTGTTCCTCATCGTTTAAGTCAACACGCTTCTCCTTTCTTGTTCTTTGTTGACAGGGCAAACAGGCTTGAATCTATGTAGCGATTTTGAATAGCAGAGGAATAAAAAAAAATGTCGTGCGGGGAAACATAAAATAAGGAAAGTGGGGGAAAATAAAAAATCACCGAAAAACTAAAGTAAAACTATTTTGCAACATTGAATATTCAAACATTAACTTTCCAGTTTTTATTATTTCATAATTTTTACGAAATGTGTGTTGAAGAATATGATGGAGAAGATACTCTTTCGTGTGTGTGTATATATATATTAAGTAAAATGTTTTTGTGCAAAATTGCTTTTCTAGCCGTAAAACTGCAAAAGAATCTTAATTTTAAATTATTAAATTAACCTACAAATAATATTAAACTGCTTTATGCATTTACTTATGAATTTTTAAAAATTACACAATAGCAATAAAAAATAATAATCTTTAGTAACAAAATACCCGCTAACAGGAAATGTGCTTCAAACAATTACAAAAATAAATAAATAATACAAACTAAAATAGAATTTCAGCAATTTTTAGATTATCTGTAACATTTTTTGTTCCTTTATCAAAGTTCGAACAAAAATCCGAAAAATAACGTTTCAAATTTCAACATGTTGGCAGTTATTATTATTATTATAATATTACACTCTTTTGCTAATTGATTAAATGCTGTGAATTCTACAGGTAGCTATACTACATCATTCAAAATTCATGTTTTTCTATTTATCTTAAGTGTTGATGAATCTTTCTTTCCTGCTGACTAACATATTTCCCATATGGTGCTAAGTCGATAGTAGGACTTATAAGACAAGACAATGATAAGATTTAGAATTAATGTATTTACTTATACATCTTATTTGGGTAAAGCTAAGTCAAATTATCTTACATCGATGGTGGGATTTCGCAAGTTGTAGGAGAGTTATCGACTCAAATTAGTAGATCCAAACTCTAGCAATACTGATGCTCGAAATTTTTATAACGACGTTAGAATGTATCAACAATATTTATAAATAAAAATCAACGCGAACAAATCGGCCGCCCTTCTTCGGGATTGCACGAAGCTAAAGTGTCAACAATCAGAGGTGAATCCATTCACTTGGTCGCATAATTGTCATTGCTATGGTTTTCTAGAAAAATCGATTATTTCTAGAATACTGTGTTAGTTGATATACGGCCAAATTTCCAAGGATGGAAAACAGTAAGAAAACGTTTAAAAAAAACCACTGGAAAACAGTTTTATGGTAAAGCGAGAGGAGCTGGGAAAGTGGAAGCAGTCTGTGAAATGAATTTAAGAAGATATTTCCAGGCGGAGCTGAAGGAGGGTGTGGATCTATGATCGTTCATTATGGTGTCTTGAAATTTGTTGATAAGGCTTTAACACAGTCGAGTTCGATAGGTGATCTGGGTTGGTGAATTATGCGAGGATCAGAGAAGTTGAATTTATGGTCTTGTTCAAGGCAATGGACTGTATCCACGATTTATGGACCTCTTCCTTATCGATGTATCGTTGGTATTCTTTTAGCCTATGGGTCAATGCACGTTTCGTTTGACCAATGTATGAGAGTCCACACTGACAGAAAACTTGGTAGACCCCCCCAACGTTGAAAAATACTGATGTTGCCCTTGAGTTGTGAAGGACGGATTTTGTTTACTGGCGAAAAACAGCTTTGAATTTTGCGAGTCGGAGACGTTTGGAAATAGCCCCGCTTAGTTTGGGGAAATATGGAAGTGTGACCATGCCAACACATTCATCTATGGAGTGTTGAACGAGGGAAGAAGAAATTGTGCGTCTGGAAAATTTTGTGATGGCGGCCTCAATAATGTCGGCGTTGTATCCCCGATTCAAAGCAATGGCTTTAAGTAGCTTGATTTCTTGGTTAAAAGCCGAATCGGTGCAACAGAGTCGTAACGCACGGTGGACGAAAGCGTAGTAGGCTGCCATTTACTGCTGATGGTGGTGATTAGAGCTGTGGTGTGGTGGTGGTAGAGCGACGCTGAATGGTTAGCGGTAGACAGACGCTTTAAAATTGAGGCCAACTTTCTTGATCAGGACGTCCAGAAAGTGGATTGATTTGTCTTCCTCGATTTCAAGAGAGAAATCAAGGTTGTTGTCAAACGAGTAGGTACGAGGTAGTAAGAATGGACTTGACTTGGTTAGGTGGGTCATCCCACAAGATGAAGATATCATCAACATAGCGTACCCAAAGTTTAAACGCAATATTCTCGAGCAAACGGTTCTCAAAAAAATGCATGCAAATATCTCGTAGCACCGGAGAAAACAGATTGTCCATTGCTATGCCACGTGTCTGTTGATAGTGTTGTCCGTTGAGAACGAAGGACCTGAATCGTACACAGATAGAAGTAGGGTTGACTATTTCGTCAATTTCCGGTTCTGTGAAATGGAAC
>QLNU02015003.1:161898884-161933334 GCA_006491805.2 Dysdera silvatica
AAATTGTCGCCAAATTCGCCAAATATCTATGCTAAAAGTTCATTTTTCATATTAATTTTTTTATACTGTTTAAATTAGCTGAGCCGATTTTTTTTATTTTTATCCGTTAAATACGATGATCCTTCATAATCTTACCGACTTCAAACCTGTTTTTGCTCACATACAGTGCGATTAAAAAATATCAAACCTAGCGAAAAAAGTGACATTTTTGGACTTCAAATATTCATAAAAAATTGTCATGTCATTTTTGCAGACAAATGATTACATACTTGTGATTAGGAAGTCTAATACTATCATCTCCTATAGGTCTGATCTCAAAGTGCAGTGAACAGCGAAAGGGGTTCCCTTGTAAGTAGGGCTTAATATTATTAACCATAGTTGGCAACCTTAATTTCAGGCAATATATATTTTTAATGGGGGGTAAATTCCCCCGGTGGTCCGCTATAAATAAACGAATGTTTAAAGGGGTCCGTTAGTGACCAAAGTTTGAGAAACACTGCTTATATGGATAAAAAACTTCATATTTTGTTTACTCTGAATAAGACGGAGCAAAATAGAGTTCGTTCATCTATCGAAGGAAATTTCAGTTACACGTCAGAAGTTGCCAACGCATTTTTTGAAGCATGGCAACTGAAACTATTTCATATAGCGTGAGGATAATCAGTTGCGAATATTCCTTTTACATCCGAATCATTCAACTTCGAAAAAGCAGACGAATTGTTTCAACGCGCATTCGCAATTCAGATGGCGCTGCACATTGTTTTTTTTTTTGTTTTTTTTTCCGTGAATGAATTGCCGTCGTCTTATGAAACACTTCCCATGTTTTTCCTTTCCTCTTCGCTTGCAGTAGATTTAGTCCAAGAAAGAAATGAGTTATCTGACCTCGCTTTCCGTTGAGCTGTCGTTAGCGAAGAAAGTCCAGCAACAGAGACATCATTAGCATTATTAAGATATTTAAAGTATATATTACGTCTTTCATATAAGAGATGCAATCCATGAAGAGAAATACTTGAAAATTTTTTATAGGGAGAACGTTAAAACCTTTGCCTTTAATCATCGCAGAATTTTGTTCCACAGACAGAAAAGTAGATGGATATCCTCATGAAACACGAACATTTCGGACAAAAGACTTTCAGCAAAGTCTTTTGTCCGAAATGTTCGTGTTTCTTCCTAGTTATTGAGTTCATAGTGGCTCCAATACCGAAGTCACAGTTTAGAGTTCAGCAGATTGATTGTGAATTTTTTTCTTTTGATTTCGTTTATTAATCAGGAATGAGCCCTGCAGTGGTAGCGCGTTTAACACCCAACGACGAAAAAGCTTCCCTCACCGTAACACGGAGGTTGGTTCCCTAGGCCTTAAATGGTTCGAATGAAAACCGTACGTCCCAGCTCAGAATGACCGGTTCTGTTCTGGCTCAGTAAACTCATATATTAACCAGGAACGCAAATAGAGTAAAACAAGCAAGTGAAGGAAAATCGTCAAAGGTCGATATTTAAATTTAGCGGGTTTCAATTAACATTAACTCGCAACTCTCTAATCCAGCTCTCTAATTCGCAACTCTCTGTTTCTCAAGTAACTCGGTAGGTTTTCAACGTTAACAATAGCTATCATTATTGCATTTACGGAAGACCTTTACCTTACCCTTTTTAATGCGCACAGGCAGGCAGACCGAAATCAATGGCAGGTTCAATATCTATTGAAACCCGCTAATTTTCGGGTGTTGAAAAAAAAAAAAAAAATAGGTGGTTTGAAGAAAGACCAAGAAAAAAGTCGACAATCTGTCTGTCTGCTTGACAAGTCTTGGAATGGTGGTAAGCTTAATCATTTGGAAGTATGTTGTGGTTGTGAAGCCATGTTAAATTACCTATCTTATTCCGTACGGCTAATTAAGTGATCTGTGAACGATAAATTGAAATAATCTATAATATAATTTGCAATAGGAATGACAGATAAATATTTATTTTCAATGTAAAAAATGATAGAATACTTTAATAAGTTCAAGCCTTTCAGTTCTCGCATTCTGTATATATCTGCATATGCACGGCTGGTCAAAATGAAAATGACATGCATAAAAGTCTATTTAATGAAGTGACGACAGCAATTAAATAAACTTTTTGCACGTTACATTGGATGCACATCATGTGTTACATTTTGTGCACTCAAGAGAGGTTACAAGATAGGCACAAACCATTGAACTATGAACTTGGTGGAAGTCAATATATATTTTCCCTTAAATAATGTTTGCTTCTCCTCAAAAAAAAAAAGTTTATTGCTTTAATTCTATGAATACCATTATACACATAGTATATTTATATGAAGTAAATATCTATACACGTGTAAGAAGAGCCTGGAAATTAATTCATATATCGAAAACTTGAAATCAAAAACTGAAATATTGAATTCAT
The DNA here is from genome assembly GCA_006491805.2 of Dysdera silvatica. Taxonomy (NCBI): domain Eukaryota; kingdom Metazoa; phylum Arthropoda; class Arachnida; order Araneae; family Dysderidae; genus Dysdera; species Dysdera silvatica. The sequence continues at coordinate 161,901,291 of QLNU02015003.1, forward strand.
TCATCTCATCTTCATTACAATTCAAATAAACCCTTTGCATTATAATACTGTACTTATACACTGTCGTGTTGCAGAAAAAGGAAAAAAAAATGAATTTCTTAAATAAATATAAAGAAAGATTGCAACTACAACTGTTGCTTTATAATACAGTGGAATCTCTTTATAACGATACTGTCTATGTTTTCCTCTGTGCAAGCGCGGACACAGAAATCTTTCAATGTGGGGCGAGCGATTTGTCTCCGATTCCCATTTGTAGACAAGTGTCCGGTACTTCACATTTCATTTTCCATGTCATCATCCCGGCTGATGGGAGGAGCGATCGCCCCCCCCCTTGGAACCGCCGGTACCTCCGTCCCTGCATATATATATAGAATGCATCATGTTCAACTCAGGGGAGGACACATACTTTTATTTTGGGGGGAGTCAAGGACAGAATTTGCCATGGTCTTGGAATAACACCCTTCATTTTTCATGAAAGTTGGAATTTTTTACAGTGAAAAAATATATTTTTGGGATGGGTCACGACACCTGTAACCCCCCCGTTTCCGCGATGGGTTCAACTTTAGCTATAACAATAAATTGTCTATAACAAAATCATTTCCCTGCTTCTTGCGTATCATTCTAAACAAAATTCAGTATAAAACCAAAAAAGAACAGGTTTATTGCGTTTTCCAATCATCTGTCAAAGCAGACTTTATAAATAGTTTTAAAACAATTAAGCTTTTTTCATTCTTATATTTGAGAGTTCGTTCCCTTTCTGTCTCCCTATTTCGTCAATGAACTTTAATTTAAAACATTAAATAAACTTTTTGTCCACAAAATGATGTAAAATGGATAGATACACTTTATCAAAAAGTTGACAGTTGTCCTTGTGAAAATGCGTGGACAACGAATCAGCTTGACTATGTTATGCGATCTGCCATACCTCGTCGAAAAATTTCGTTTTGTTTTGAAATAAACCTGATCCGAAGGACGCAGATGCTAATAATTATGCAAGCGACACTATTTCGTGTCAGACATCAATTTTTCCGAAACGTGCGTGTAATTAGGACAATTATTCTGGTCAGTTGCAATCATTTCATTGTAATAGTTTGCGAGTGAATTAAGTCCACATTATGGTAATTGAAAAAACATTATCATTCATAACCGTGTAGCAAAAGCACGCATGCGCAATGAGTACATTATGTAATATTTTTCACACTAGTTAAATGTATAGGTAGAGCTTATATAATTTGTATTTAATTATTCATGAATGGATACAGCTATTAAGTTATTTAGCTTTTGAAGTTCCATTTTACTTGCGATATCTTATTGTATAAAACAATAACTCGCTTTCATGGAACTTAATTTGCCTTTACTTAAACGAACTAACGAGATTATTTGGCAGAAAATTCTATAGCGAAAGTACTTTCTTCTTCTTCTTGGGCATTTGTCCATAGAGCTTAAAGGTCATATTAGTAAAGGAGCGAGTTCCGTTAAAAAACTCGTTTGTCAAAGGACACGAACCACATCACAGACCATGTGAACGTGGTCTTTTCTAATTACTTACGAAGAATTTTTGGTTTCTGTCTTGCACGAATGAATATATTATATTTTTATAAACAATTTTAAAAAATATTGTTATTATTATTAGCCTCTCATACTTTTTGTTCAATAAAGAAAAGCAGTTTCTAGTAGGATCTTAGTTCTAGTAAGATGCTAGATCTTCTTCGAGATGTAATTCTGATGCCAACCTTGTATCCAAATTTTCGTTTGCAGTTTGGGCTTTTCCACGAAGCGGATCTTGGGGCGTTCGTACCTTTGACTCAGAGTCATATGTTAAGCGGTTAGGGTTTTACCTTCTTGATTAAAATATCTCTCTCGCTTTTTCAATTTTGCGATAACTACGAAAGTATGAATTCTCTTAGTTGCCATACGAATGCTTCAGTTCGGAAAATCCACAGTATTTGAACATCCGAGTGGTATTTTCCATTGCTTTCAAAATATTCCGAATCCGAATATGTGTTTATAATTATTGTTTGCTTTATTATAGCATTAATTTTCACTTACGTAGAGACAAATTAAGTAGCTCACGAAGGTAGAAATTAGTCATAGATAAAACTAAAACCTTTCAATATGTGGTTCTCAAACTAAGAGTATTTTTTACAGCATTATTAAAAAAATGCTGGGACTTTTCATGCTGGGAATGCTGGGAATGTTCATACTGGACTTTGGTTTACGTTTACACGTAACAGTGGACATCGATTGTTCTTGTATGAAGTTATTAGTCACACGACAAGAAGGCACACAGTTTATTTAAAAACATGCACCTCGGCAGGGCCATCAGAGCCCTTTCTGGGTGGTCGACCGCCTAGGTGCGAAAACGGTATCGTCGCCCTTATTAATTTAATATTATTTAATTGACTTTTAAATGTGCAATGTTTACTTTTATATAAAAATATACGCAGTTTTGAATAGTTACCACGTAAAAGAGAAATGTTCTTTAATTTTAATTTTCATAAAATAAAACAAATGTTCTTGATATTATCATTGATCCAGTGAACAAAGACAGGTTAAATTTTAGAATACGGTACAGGTTTCTCGACAAATTGGCGACTAAGAAAATAGCCGCCAAGCAGTGTTTTATGTGACATGTCAAGATCTATTTTTTATGCGCTTTTTAGGTTTCCAGTGATTCATCATTATATTGATACAGGGGAACTTGAAGACTACTCAAACGGGCAGAGAGGGTGAAGCCCGAAGTGGGGGGGTCTCCCCCACTTGCCCTTCACTTATTCAGAGAAATTAAATTTCAGAAAAATTCAGAAAAATTTCGTATCGACCTTGTCCGTTATCAATGAAGGTTGCCAAAAACGAGAAAAAGTCGCCAAAACACTTTATTGGCGGCGGTACCGTGTTCTTCAACTCAAAGGTAATATAATAATATAATAAACAGTTTGTAGCCACTCAGGTGCGGGAGTCCTTTCTGTTCCTTCATCAGAAACTGTCCTGAAGACCATTGTACGATTTGAATCAATTTAGACTGTAGAAAGTACTCCGTTGCTTCACAGTACATTAGGATTTAAACTCAATTTTCTGTACGTCCTAGAATACATGCTTCCTTTGCATGCCTTACAACGCATACCTCTTTTATATGTGTTAAAATGCATGCTTCGTTTGCATGCCTTACAAAGCATGCTTCCTTTGCATGCCTTACAACGCACGCTTCCTTTGCATGCCTTACAACGCGTGCTTTCTTTGCATGCCCTATGGTGCATGCTTCTTTTGCATACCTTGCAGTGCATCGGAATTTAAATTCAAATTTAGTTTTTTGGTATTGCAATGGTAACACTCTCACCTAGTGTGCCATTAATCCAAGTTTTACCTACAACAGCGGGAAAAAATAACTTACTAACTATATTCATGTCAAAGCTAACCTGGTACACTGACAAGGCGCAGAGCAGTATGATTCCGCCAGTGCAATATAGTTCGCCCTTCCGTTAATAGAAGATACATTTCGTACATAAAACATTAAAATAGTGTGCAAATACATAATGTGGCGTTGTTTTCAACTGACAAAAGTAAAGACATGTACTGCGAAATTATATACAAACATGATTGCTACTTACAGCAACCACAGTAATATGCAAATTTTGAAATTTAGCGCATTAAAACGGTGTGTTAATTTGTTGCCCATATGCTTTTGAGACAGCATTTTTTAATTTAAATTTTCCACAAAATATGTGTGAATCTTAAATGATATTCAAATATTGCATCATATATATATCCTTTGGTTTGCTGTATGCCTAAAATATTTTGCATTCGTTTCTGTGTGTAATCCATCTGATATTCCAAAAAAATGGTTGTCCATAAACTTTTGGGGCCCACGCTATATATCGTCGCTGTCATTAATTCAATATATTATAATTTAATTAAAATTTTGATACGCAATGTTTACTTTTATATATATATATAGTATTAAACAGTTACCATCTTAAGAAATGTTTTAATTTTTATTTATATTAAATGAAACGAAGGTATTTAGGCATTGTTTCTGCTCCAACGATCTCAAAGGCAACATAATAATAATATAATAAATGGTCTGGGGCTACCCCAGGGTTTGACCGCCAAAGTGCGGAGCACTTTTTGCACCCCGCGAGGAGCGGCCTTGTACGTTTGTTCTCTGAGTGAGTGAGTGAATTATGCAAGGAGGGTCATGGGAAGGGTGGCCGCCGAAGGTGGCAGCGCTGTATTCCCAGACAGGCTTTTGTCATATGATATGACGACCAGTGGACCGAGAAGGGACACTGGGGGGGAGGGGGCATTGCAGGGGATTGTCGATCGAAACAGGCGTACAGAGACGCACAGCTCACATGATTGTCGTCATTCAACGTCGACCGGAGGCCATCCACGATCAGTCCGCCCCGAAGAGCGGCCGAAATAGATGGATGGCGCGGAAGAACACCCCGGGCCGGCCGGTACTCCTACAGGAGACCACCGGACACCGTTGAGTGGGTGAGGTGCCGCGAGCGGCAGCGAACAGGCGTAAAACATTCCCCGCAACCAGGGCGCGCGAGACCAGCATAGTCCGGACAGGCATTACATACCAAATTATCATCCACTGTTTGCGAAAGCTGGCCCCCAAGCGATCGCAGCGGACGAAGACAATGACGAACGCCCGTCATGGACAGAAGGCCAAGCACGGCCCTAGCGACGAAGTCCGAATTACGAGGGAGGGCGGAGTCCGGTCCCAGAATAGCAGAAGCAGGCATCCATCCACCGCCACCCGGCGGCCAAAGTGAATATCCCAAGCACTCCGTCTTAAGCGAGCTGGAACCAACACCCGCCAGCCCGGAAACAGACATCCGCACGCCACCAGAGCTGAGACCGAACTCCCGTTTTGTTTCTCTGAAATGTTCTAAATAAGCCAGTTTAACCTCTTACGAGACATCTTGCAATTTAACAAGTGGTGGCACTCAGAGGTGGCCATTTTCACCAGAATAGCAACAACCAAGGATTAGTTGCTATTCTGATGAATGTAGCCACGTGCTATTGAAACAACTGACAATGGTATTACAATTTAACTGCGGTAATTTGTGTTGTTATGCTATTTATTAGAGGATAACTCCAGTCATGAAAATAAAAATAGACAGTGCGTATATCCATAATAATAATAATGATAATTATTGGTGTTACCTGGATGCAGGGCCGCCGTTGGGGGGAGATACAGGTACCACAGTACCGGGGCCCGGAACTTTTAAGGGCCCGAGACGCTGATTTTTTTTTACTCGTGCTCGGAGTTTGTAGAGTTCACGATGCTGAATACGTTTTTATCAGAGGCCCCGAGGCCCGTTATTGATAGAAGTGGCCCAGCCTGAGGGTTCTAGGTAGGCTTACCCCCTCCAAAAAAAAAAAAATAAATAAATTAGTCATCACTCTAGGAAACTAAAAATTTCAACTGAATGCTATATGCCGAACATCGGGTTAAAGCTATAAACCCTTGACCTAGAGGCCAATGACACCAATGAAAATAATAGTAATTAAGATTGTAATTGTACGAAAAGCGAAAAATTAAAAAAAAAAAAAAGGTTTTGAAAGTCTAAAAACGTTCTTTAAATTTTCTAAATCTTTTTTGAAACGTGCATAATTACTGACTTGAGGTATTAAATAATTTTATTCTATATTTTATAAGCAAGGATACATAGATGGCATCGCTGAAACTTTCCAAAAAATTTAAGTAAAATATTGGCCGATGGATGGCAGCACGGGTAAAAGGAGCCAGTCGGAAAGTGGAAGTTCACGAGCGGGAAAATCTCATTTTCAAAACCAGGAAACTAGAAGTTCTAGAAGTTCAGATACTGAAAGTGAAAATCGGCGTTTTGGTGATAAGGCTTCAACATCTCAGCGTCGATCCTTGGATTTTGGCTGGGCGAAACAGCCACATATCCGGTAAGTAGTGAATGGACAAACCGGTTGTGACGTCTAGGAAAACCCTGATAGCTATTATTATTCGAGGTTACCATATTTTGGCGATAAAAAAAAGTTCACTGTGGTCGAATTGGCTTTCTTTAACCAATTTTTCACGACGTAAAAACACGCAAATTTTTGTATGATTGCACGCGCGTGCAACCAAATTTACTGCGTTCTTAAGGAACTTAAAGGTTTTTTATATTCTAAAGGAACTTAAACCATTGTATACTCAGTACTCATTATTTGATTTCTAAATTCCGTTTTTAAATATCCTTCCATTATGAGGCCGTAGACAAGGAAGGAGCTTAGGCAGTGCCGGATTTACGCATAGGCCAAGTAGGCCGGAGCCTACTGGCGCCCCGTGATTTTTGGGGCCTCTCCTCAGAGACCTTGATGGAGCTTAGTATTATTTAAATTTAATTGTTATTTTAATCTTGTTTATTTTCAAAGGTCCGAGTTTCATCATTGACAAACCTGAATATCATAGATAATAAACTTCGAAGAAAAACTCATGATTTGTTGACAGAATATCCCGGGGGGCCACATTCTTCAGGGGCCCATTCTATTCTTCCGACCTAGGTCTCATATGGTCCTTAATTCGCGACTGGATTTAGGGAGTAACCTCATCATTTGCATTGGCGCCGACGACATAAAAATATTGGGGGGGACAATATACCAGTAGAAGGCATTTTGTTTGAAATTGAATGGGGATTTGGAACCCTAACACCAACATTGGGAGGACGGTGGAGACCCGTCCCCCACTAACGGCGCCCGTACTTATTTGAGCAATATCATTAACTATAAAATGAAAGTCGTGAAAAGGAATTCATTTCCATCAAAACCGCTCCTTTTTTCATCAAACACTCCTTTTAGAAATTCTAGACACACAGAACTGTATGCTAATATTTCGTCCATCCGTTTGAAAGGCAACGTTTCCTTGAAAGCCCTAGCTATTTGTTTTATTTAGACGACTCGTTCTCTCGATGTGACACAGTCAGGGTCGTTTCTGCCATTAGGCCAGAGTAGGCAAAAGCGTAGAGCGACAGAATGGCGTAAAAAATTAATTTTAAATCAAACAAAGAAAAAACTGAGCAAATGAGGAGAAAAAATGAAAAAGAAGAAAAATTAAAACATCGAATTGTTTTCAAAAGCATACGAAACAATTACTTAATAAGTCTTTATTTTGACGAATGTAAAAATGTTTGATGTGTTTCATTGTTTAATTTTGCACACAAGTTCTTTTATATCTAATACATTTAAGCCTTCTAGCTCTGATAATACAACGTTGTGTTTTGAAATATTACTCCTTTAATATTTCAGTTTTCAAAAATATAAAATGTTGAAATTAAACAATTATAACATGTAGCAATTGTTTTACTATTCACAATACGCTAACATTATACAATAACTAATGCAAGTTTAAAATATAAATATAATTAAAACTGTTTAATGATTAAAAATGTAATACATTGTTGTACCACTGAATCTTGGTGGTGGTAGAGAAGAGGATATAGGCGAAAGAGTGATGGCAGTGAAAAGCTGAAGGCGGCATTTTTCAATTCTTGCCTAGGGCGGCAAAACACCTAGAAATGGCTCCGGACACAGTCACACCAGTGCCATCATATTGAAGAATTTACAGTGAGCAATTTAAATTTCGCCTTAAAGTATTCTTGTATTGATTTTATCCCTTCGTATATGAGTATTCTATGAGCATATGAGCTGATTGAAGAGGGCTTGAGTTAATGATGACTGACGTCACTCTTCGCTACGTCACAAAATAAATATTATTTACATGTCAAAATGGCGATTCTCAACTGCAATGCACCAAATACTTTTCCCCTTCAAAGGCTTATAGTAAATTATTAACTTCTAGAATATTTTTCCGAAGTTACTTCGCATATATTTCCATGGCAAAAATATTACAGTGTTTGCACGATTTTATCAGTGTTATTTCTCAATAAGGACACCTATATGACCGGACATTTTTTTCCTTAAATAGGGGTGTCCCTTCCTCGGAGGTACATGTGTTGATACATACATATACAGTCAAAAGAGTCAAAAGGATTAGGGAACAGAAGAGGAATCGTCCCTTACGGGAGGCACCATATATACACATACAGCAACAAAATAATATATAGTATTAGAAATGTATGGGAGGGCATGGGCGGATTTACCATTTTGCCGCCACCTCCCAATCAGTGGTAGGAACATAAAAATTGTTACATTCAATATACGCCCAAAACTTTTATATTGACAGTAAATATTTAAAAAAAAACAAAATCATGAATTGAAACATAAACATTAAACAATATTAACTTATATTGAAGTATTATTTCTTTTTGGTATACAGGGTGTTTATAAAAGAAGTATACAACTTCAAATTTTATTTGCATCGAAACTACAATAGCTGGAAACTTTATTCTTTTTATAAATTACGTGGCAACAGTCAAAGTTTTTTTCAGCACATTTAGAATATTTCCATGTGTCAAACAGTGCATGTGCGTTCATAGAACGTAAAAAAAAAAAGAATTAGAAACAACAGTAATGGCATTGGAGCAGCATCTGCATTCTTTTCAAGGCTTTATTTCAACGATGAGCCAACTTTTCATGTGTCCGGCGAAGTTAACAAGCATAACTGTCGAACCTGGGGCACTGAAAATCCCCATGTGCTCATAAAACACGAGGAAGAGATAGCCCAAAGGATAATGTTTGGTATGGTGTAATGGTAAACAGTCTTAATGGACCCCCTTTTCTTTGCTGAAAACGTGGTTACTGCCAAAACGCATTCGGACATTTTGGAACGATTTGCAATTCCACAACCTCAGGATATTCCAAACATTTTTCAGCATGTCCAAATGCGTTGTGATAGTAACCACGTTTTCAGCAATGAGAATGATCCAATCAGTCTGTTTAACATTATACCACACTAAACATTAACCTTTGGGCTATCTCTCTCGTGTTTTTTTGTTGCTTTTTATACCACATGGGAAATTTTAATGCCTCAGGTTAGACTTGACAGTTATGCTTGTTAACTTCGCCGGAAGCATGAAAAGTTCTCATTGCTGAAATGGAACGTTGAAAGAAATGTGAGAACTGCTTCAATGTCATCATTGTTATTTTCGGTATATTTTACGTTCCATGAACGCACGTGCAGTGTTTAACACAGACATTCTAACTATGCTAAAAAAACCTTTGACTGTTTCCACTTAATTAAAAAAAAGAACCAAGTTTCTAGCTATTATAGTTCTAATACAAATAAAATTTCAAGTTGTATATTTCTTTTATGGACACCCTGTATAATAAATCAAATTCAATTTTATTGAAATAAATTTTAATTTTAGCAAAAAATAAAAGCCTATCGAAACAGGTATTTAAATGGAAAGCATGACGTCTGGCTTTCTTCTAAGCATCTGATTATATCATCGTCTGGTATTGATTTTGTTCTATCAGACTTAATACACAAAATTTTGCCGCCCTAGTCTATAGCCTAGTATAGCCTATTAGGAAATACGGCACTATGTGACGGTTTGGGTGTGCCAACGTCTACTTTCGACTTCAAATGTTATTCAACACAACGCAGTTACTACAATATGAATTTGTTTTCTACTATTTGCATTTATGTAACTAGCCCCAAATTTTGGGGTAGGATTGTAACCCCCAACCCAATGCTGGACACATCAGATTCAATTGAAATTTTTGATTTTTTAGTGGGCTTAATCCACTAGAACCTTCCTGTTTAAGCCAATGTGGGATTGGGGACAGTTTGCCTTCCATAATCTTCTAAAGAGGTCTTGCGTATAAACAAGTCCAAACGCGTCTAGGACAGTGGTTCTCAAACTTTTTATCCCACAGGACCAGGTCTGTAGCCAGGATGAAGGGTCAACTGAGGCAAGGCAAAGGACACGTGGGGAATATATTGTTCTATGTACAATATATTGTATATATTGTTCTATATACGAGGGCGAATCAGAAAGTCTTTGCCCCTATTTTTTATTAACCAAAATAAGGTACCTACAGGTAATTACAAATATACGTACCTTACACTATTTTTCCACATAGTCCCCACACCGGTTCAGACATTTGTCCCATCGCAGCACTAAATTTGAGATGCCCCTGTGGTAGAATTCGTCCGGCTGACTGTGGAACCACCGTCGGACTGCTGTCTTGGCTTCATCGTTGCACGTGAATCGCTGTCCTGCCAGGAACTTCTTCAGCGGACCGAAAACGTGGAAATCACTAGGGGCGAGGTCCGGACTGTATGGTGGGTGGTCCAGACTCTCCCAGTGAAATGACCGGAGCTTGTCGGCGGTTCTGATTGCATACAGTCCGGACCTCGACCCTAGTGATTTCCACGTTTTCGGTCCGCTGAAGAAGTTCCTGGCAGGATAGCGATTCACATGCAACGATAAAGCGAAGACAGCAGTCCGACGGTGGTTCCACAGTCAGCCGGACGAATTTTACCACAGGGGCATCTCAAATTTAGTGCTGCGATGGGACAAATGTCTGAACCGGTGTGGGGACTATGTGGAAAAATAGTGTAAGGTACGTAGAATAGTACGTATATTTGTAATTACCTGTATGTACCTTATTTTGGCTAATAAAAAATAGGAGCAAAGACTTTCTGATTCGCCCTCGTATGTATATAAATAGATCGATGGGGCAGCTAGGACTGGGCCCTTCTGGCCCCGGTATGTCCACAGGCTTGCATAGAACCCTTTTCTTAAAACATGCGCAGCCACGGAACCCCTTTATAAATACTTGAGGAAACCCCAAAGCACTATTATTTATCACTATTCGGATATAACCGTGGACATAATAAATATACCAGTATAAAAAACAATAATGCTTCTCTATTGCTGTTGGATATTGGTTATGGTTAGTATAGGTAGTTGCCATGGGAAAAGTTGTAAAATTCACAGATTTTCATGACATCATCGGCGTAGACGGCCATTGCGGAAGACACTTTGAGAAATAATGGTCTGGAATAGGGTTGGAACCTTTTCATGTTGGAAGGCTGCATTAAATTAGCTGTTAATATTAGAAGGCCGCATTAAGTTAGCTATAATGTTCGAAGGCTGCTTGTGTTTTGATTGCGTCAGTCAATCAAGGAAGATTATTTCGTTAAATCTGCTTTTACTCTTTTATACTTTACTTAGGTAGATTTTAAGATTATAACATAAATATAAAAGACAAAAAGAACCATATTAATAAAATGAAAGGATTTTTCTTTAAACTTTTAATTTGGTCAAAAAGCCGCATCTAAAGGCTGTGAAGGCCACGGGTTTCAAACCCCTGGTCTAGAACTAGGTTCTCCGAACTTTTCTGTGCCTCGGATCTCTATAAAATGTTGGATTAGTGTTCGGAACCCCACAAAAGTAATAAAGGGCCTGCCGTTAATATATTCTATATTCAGGGTGTTCCAAAAATAATGGAAGAAACTTTTGGGGGTGGTAGAACACACCGAAGCAAACACTTTTTATCATAGAATGCACGGTCGCAAGTGAAGAAGTTTCACGCTAGAGGGCGTTTTCAGGTGCTAGAGCAGTGGTTCCCAACTCAATTGAAGCCGCGGATCACTTTGAAAAATTCTTACGAGTTGGATGCAAGACCTTAATAAAAAAGGGAGGCGAGTCCTTTTTGGAGTCCTTTTTGGTGTGAAATGTGTTTGTACAATCGTTCTTTGGTAAAAAAAAAAATAAACAGAAAAAGAAATAATAAAATCTAACGAGAATACGGTCAAACCTCGTTAAGACGAATTACTTTTAATACGAACCGTTTTCTGAAGTTGCGCCCGATTGTAGAATATTACAAATGTGCTCTCAATTTCATTTTTATATTTAATTTTAATATTTAATAATCATTTTTATAAGCGTTTTTATTAATTATTATTTCTTTTTAAATAATGACCCGTCTCGCGGACCATTTGGGACTCTTTGGCGGACCACCAGTGGTCCACGGACCATCAGTTGGGAACCACTGTGCTGGAGGGATCCTTCAAAGCGATAGTTTTCGTATGCAAGGTCATTGGCGACTCGCAATGAAACAGTGTAGCAATGTGGAGAAGGTGGACATGCATTTTGTCTAGGGTCTCGCCAATGGTAATGGCAGTAAAGCGCAAAGATTTTACCAGGAGCGTTTCCCCAACAGGCGTGTTCCCGATCACTGAATGTTTTCTCCCTTGCACTGTAGACTGTCCGAAAAGGAATCATTCATTGATGTTATGCACGATACAGGTCGTGGCAGAAGTGTTAGAACGCCGGCCACGCCAGAAGAAATTCTACATGAAGTAGAAGAGCATCCTAATATCAGTATGAGATCTGTAGGCCCTCACACAGGTGTATCTCATACCACACTATAGCGTTTTTTACGTCAACAACTACTTGACACATAATATAGCGTTTTTTATGTGTCAAGTAGTTGTTGACGTAAAAAACGCTATAGTGCGGTATGAGATACACCTGTGTGAGGGCCTACAGATCTCATACTGATATTAGGATGCTCTTCTACTTCATGTAGAATTTCTTCTGGCGTGGCCGGCGTTCTAACACTTCTGCCACGACCTGTATCGTGCATAACATCAATGAATGATCCCTTTTCGGACAGTCTACAGTGCAAGGGAGAAAACATTCAGTGATCGGGAACACGCCTGTTGGGGAAGCGCTCCTGGTAAAACCTTCGTTTTGTCTAAAATAAAGCTTTGTTTTGACTTTTTGTTCCCATCCTGTTTTTCTATTGCGTAGGACCGAATGTGCGTGGAACAATGGAAAGTTTCCTGTAACACATAACCTCTTAACTTGCGACCATGCCACCTATGATGAAATGTGTTTGTTTTGGTGTGTTCTACCACCTCTGAAAGTTCATTCTGTTAGTTTTGAAACACCTTGCAAAATGCTAAAATCAGCCGCCGTTTAATATATGCAAATATCCAGAAAAGTATCCAACAGCGCTGCTTATAAAAATCAAATAATTTCGGTAAAAAAAACCTAAGAACATAGCAGCTGTGCAATGAATCATGGTCAAGTCTATATTGTTAGTTCCTTAGAATCCCTTTGTAATGATTTAGCTAAGTATATTAATATACTTACCTTATTTTGGCTCAGAACGGCCCTTGCTGTCCTTGCGCTATAAAAATACAACCAAACAACGAACTAAGTTGATATAAAAATCGTTTTTAATGTTAAAAAGGGATTTTTTTTTAAATTTTACAAGTGATGGAAAAATTTGTTTATTGTGTTAATGTGCTTAATCTGTGGGTTAAACTTTTGTGCGCATTAATATGACTAGCTTAACGTTCTATTGGGAAGCTATATTCTGAACGAATAATAAGCCCCAACTCTATACCCGGCTCATATAGTGTTCAATTATAACAATTTACTATGGGAGGACTTAGCTCCTCCTAGCCCCCACCTAGAAACGTCACTGTTTCGGATTAAATTGCTGTGGTGGGTATCTATATTATAAACGCATATAAATTTAAGTCACAAATTAAACCTTAATGAAAACTGAAAATTTTTTTCCATGTTAAAAAAAGTCTAGAGTCCTCTTTTAACAGCAAGCTATCCTTATTTGCTCATTAATAAATTTTAATTGCATTTTCGTCCACGTACTTTGAATTTTGCGTGTTTTTGTAAATTATTCACCCAAATTTTAGCATCAGTGTATCCTTAAAATATGTCTTGTATTTAAATTTTAAAACTAAATTTTTTATAATTTAAAATTTGTATTTTAATTACGATAATGTGGTTCCTCTGATTTATAGCATCGCAGAATTAGTTTTTATTAATATGCGCATTCACCTTTGTGACCAAAGAATAGAGATGGTAAAAGATACGAATTACCATATGTTTATTTGATGATGTTCGGTCCATGTGGGTTTCACTTAGAGACCTGGGAACTGTGCAAATACCTGCTCAGTAAGTGTGCTGTGTCCAAGTAAGGATGTTTCGTGTAAGTTTCCATTTGCAATATCATCTATTTTCAATTTATTCGTCAAATTTCCTAAGTCTGCTGAAATGACTTTTTTTGAGAACCAAGGGCTATTGGAAATATAGTTATGTGCTTTAGAAAAAGTGTGGTTTCTATTAAAAAGACACAATATTTATCAGTAGTTTGAAATTTTGTTTCTTTAATTCTATTATCTCCAGTTATCGCGACTTCCTTTTAAAAAACAGCTTCCTCTAGATCACTGTGATGTCTAGTGTATGTTATGCTCTATCTGTCAGTCTGTAAATTTCATTATTAATAAAATTCACAAAATAGAGAATGATATATAAATTAAATCAGATCTTTATCTGGGGATAGTGGATCAGTTCAAGATTTACGCAAAAACCATGAAACTGTCAAATTTTTTTACACATCATTATTATTGTATTAAAGTGTTGCAGTACGTTAGATCACATTTATTACATATTGTTATTATTGTATTGCAGTCCAAATTACAATATATTTTCTACATATTTTCATTGTAGTGTAAATTACATTACAGATATTGAGATATTGTTCAAAGTTCTTAGAATTTCACCCAGTGTGTTTATGATTTTGATGATGAGTTTTGCTTATTATTAAGAAATTAATAATAAGCTATGATTATCGTTAAGAAATATTATAATTAAGGCATCATAAGATAAAATTAAATCAATGAGCCATAACTGTGAAATGGAACTAATCATGAAGTGGGATACATTGACTTTACGGGGAAAATCCACAAAGTTTGTCATGACGACAAAACGGAAACTTTTTGTGACGGCTGTTTCATCGTGCGATGTCAAGTTTGGTGCCATTTTTTCAACCTTTTGGCTCAGCTTCTTCCGCGTTGGCGATGTTTCCATTTTCAGTTATGCAGGATCTTGTCCTGTAACTTCTAAATGATGTTTCGAAGAGCTTCATTCAGGACACTGCGGCCAGTTAGTTCAAAGAGCTTAGTTTCAGAACGCTTTTTTTAAAGTGAAAAATAGTGTTTTATAGGTGAGAAAATTTTATTTGATCGCGTCCATTGATGTCGTATTATTTTTACGCGGAAATAACGTTTGTAAAAAAAAAATAGATACTACAAAGCGAAAAGTAAAAGTTACGGTTTCTGATTTGTGTGAAAATTTTATTAAGAAAACAACATTTGATTGGATAGTTTGAGGCAAAAGACGTCGAAGAACTACACCTAAACCTTGAACGATGTTATAATTATTTTAAAATAAATCCAAACATCGTGAGAGAGAAGAAAAAAAACGTGATCAATGAATGGTTGAAATAATAAGAGCAGTTTTTGCAAATAAAGCTTCATTCTCTTTACCAGGAAATTGACAAATAATTGTCATCAATACTGCTAATTATGGGAAATATTATGCATAATTTTAAACACGATGAAACCGACAGGGAATTGACTATCCTTGTGACAACCGGAGATCGCAAAGGTGCCGGAACGGACGCAAACGTTTGGATTATTGTCTATGATGAAAAGGAAACCCAGACCGAGAGGATCAAATTGGGCCATACATTCCGGAATGACAATGAAAGGGGATCTACTTGTAAATTCACAGCCTGCTCCGGAAATGACTTCGGAATACCGTACAAGGTAAACTATTTTTTAAGTTAAAAAAAAATTTCAGAAATTTTTTAAAATGATACATTAAATGATGTTAGATATTATTACCCTTCACAGGGATAACACAATTGCCAAATAATGGTCAACACAGAAAAGCCTCCGGGGCGAGATTTTTGTGAGTTTTTCATGTGGGAATTTATTATACAATAATGTTTGCCACCCACGTATATTTAGCTCAAGCTAGAGCTTTTTATTTTTTGTAGTAGGTTAAGACACCGCGGGCTCAACGCGGGGACCCTGGTTCGAATCCAGAATGAGGACGGCGCCTCTTTTTCTCCAAAAACAAAAAAGCTCTAGCTTGAGCTAAATATACGTGGGTGGCAAACATTATTGTATAATGATACATTAAAGTTCAATCGAACCATTGATTCAAAAATGTATAATTATTTTTATTATATAATATGATTGTAGACTGAGCAGTCAAAGCAATTTTTCTGAACCTTTTTACCTGTGAAACAATTAGGGGTGGAATGAGTCCTCTCAAAGGGCGCAAGTTCTATCGCCATGAGGACCCACCGGCCCGGGGCCGGCTACCCAGCCCGCCCCTGGAAACAATCAATTTTTCTACTCGAAAAATAATCGCTCTTTTTACCTAGAAAATAATTACTCTTTTTACCCGGGAAATAATCACTCTTTTTTTCCCGGGAAATAATCACTCTTTTCATCCAGGAAATAACCACTCTTTTTACCCAGGAAATAATTTTTTTTAACTTAGAAATAATTTTTAAACCTTAAAGAATTCTTGAAAAAGGTTTATTCGTGGAACTTGTGTTAAAGAACCTTGGATCAAGTTCCCTAAGCACGACCGGATAAAAGAGTATAGGGCCCTAAAGAATTTTTTCTGGGCCCCCTTCCAGCGTAAATTAAGCCCATGTAATTATTCCTTTGAGGAAATAAGAAAAAAAATGTTTTTTTGTTATATAATTTCTGTATTGAATTAGGGTTTAATTAAAAATATGCATATATACCTCCAAACATTAAAAAATAAATAAAACAATAATGTGAAACTTTTGGTTATAATATATTTACAGTAAAACCTCCCTACAACGATATCCGATATAACGATAAATCCCTCTACAACGATAATTTTTCTCGGTCCGTATAATAGTGTTGTAGAGAGGTTTTACGGTACATTAATTTTATTTATAAGAATCATAGAATTTATATTAAAATCCTTTTCTCTGGCTCTCTTCTCAGCAAAATTATCAATTATTTACTCACAATATTGATTTGAGCATATTTTGCTATGCGTAAAAAATACTAAATGTTACATTCAGACAATTTTAATTGATTTAAGGAATTTCATAAATATTTTATCACCCAACATACCATGGAAAATAATTTTTTCTTCAGTTTCATTTGGAAGGACATCTGCGCCGGCAGCATAAAAATATTGGAGGGGGGGGCGGTAATATACCAGTAGAAGGCATTTTGTTTGAAATTGGAGGGGGATATGGAACCCTAGCACCAACACTAGGGGGACGGGTCTCCTTGTCTCTCCCAGCTAACGGCGCCCGTGTGGAAGGATGTTTAGTTTTCGCAGTTACGGGCCACTCAGATAAGTCAGCCTTAGGCTTTTGACTTTTTTGTTTGCGTTAAAATTCCGCCCTGGCTCTAAATTATGAATGAGCAAAGTTAGGGATTCATAACTCATAAAGTCATCTTTTCTTATTCAATGTGCCACAGAATTTAAGTACATTCGACCAGACTCTATCCTACTAAGCCAGGTTACGTGTAGCTGCACCCAGGTTCGATCCTACTAAGCCAGGTTACGTGCAGCTGTACCCAGGTTCGATCCTACTAAGCCAAGTTACGTGTAGCTGTACCCAGGTTCGATCCTACTAAGCCAGGTTACGTGTAGCTGCACCCAGGTTCGATCCTACTAAGCCAGGTTACGTATAGCTGCACCCAGGTTCGCAAGTTACTTTAAGCTGTTGCACCGTCTCAGATCAGCCGTCGGGCAGAGGCGGATTTACGATTTTGCCGCCTGCAGGCTCTGGTATATTTCGCCGCCTAATTTGACCAAACGTAACTAGACGCTTAACATAGTGTTTGACGCTTTTATCAAGTTCTTAATTTGACACCCATGGCAGCTCTCTCTTTGTCAATATCTAGTTACACCTCTGAAGATATCAATTCAAAGTAGTTAATTATTTAATTATTAATTATTAGTTATTTAAATTAGTAATTGAATTGGCGGCCAAAAAATGCACACAGCCCCGCCTTTGAACAATTCTCGACGCCAAGCTTTTCGTGGATAATTTGCCGCTGTCAAAAATATGCCGCCGTAGGTTTTAGCGTACTTAGCCCGTAGGTAAATCTGCCACTGCCATCGCGTAGTCTTGAAGCGAAACATTTCGAATAAACCATTGTTTGATAACATCTGAATATGCATAATATCCTCCGTGGGGGGGGGGTAATTTTACTTTTTCCAGAAGGAGGGGGAAGAGAAGCACAAGCATAGGCTTACGCAGAAAGTTAATAAGGGGGTTATAGGCTCGATGGGAGAGTTACAGAGCTACAACTAACATTTTCCAATGTTAAATATACAAAATTGCAATGGGAGTTACAACCCCCACCAACACCCCCTGCATACGCCAGTGAGCACAAGGTAGTGTCGAGAATGAGCTTTATGGGCCCCCCCAGGCAGCTTAGCAGATCGTACCACAAGCTAATTATATTTCGATAAATAATGCTCTGATAAGCATAATAAGCGCAGTTGTAATAATTTAATTAAATTTCAAATGTTTTTCAATGGCTTTCAGCTATCGTCGGAGAAGCGCTCGCAAAAGTAAGCGTAGAAGCTGGTACAATGGGTAGGGTTCAGTTGAATAACTTTCAGTTACCTTCAATGATAAACTATATTTCTTATATTATTAAAGATCGATCCGGGTTCTTGAGTATTCCCCACTTTCCCTAACATAGCTAATGGATGAAGTTCGGGAAGAATTTTAAATACTTGCTGTGTATATCCCAAAGGCCGGGAAGTAACTAATCCTTTCCCTTTTCGTTTCCACTTTTCATGCGCCCCTGATATTCACAGGTGCTGTCTGTCTAACACAAGAACTTCTTCAGCCGCTCCTGTTTGCTGTTGCCCATTTTCAACAGGGGATGCTCGAAGAAATGTATTCGGAAGTGACGCCTTTCCTTTTAAAAATGAGCTAATTCCCATTTCTACGTCAACAGGAAAGTGTAGAAGATATCGAAAGAAGGAGTGCTTGTTATAGACAGATTATAAAGTGTGCAGAAACCTCTTTAAAAGTCTGTTTAACTGACAGTAGACTCCACAGAACTGTACTAAACTCTCGCTTAACTGACTGTATATTAAACTGTATAACAGTTCAATGGGTATTTATAAATAAACAGTTTCAATTTATAAAGAATTTTAAATTTTGCAGTAATATACGCACGTGGCAATTTTTGAGCGATAAGATATGAGGTATCATAACTTAAACAATCCTTCACCTTGAGAAGATACCTGCTTTGAATACATTATTAGGAGTGTCAAAACTTGATAGATCTTTTCAGATAAGACGTCCTTGAGTTTTTGTTGCATTCTACCATCAAGTGTCATTTAACATCAGCCTAAATATTTGGTTGAGGGAACAAAATGTTAATTTTAAATTTCGTTACTTATAATCTAACCGAAACCGAGCAAAATTGTGCTTCCCTGTCCGGAGACAAGACCCTTGCCTTGGCTATGACGTCGTAAAATTTCCAGGAATTGAGGTTTCATGTCAAACTAAATTATTTTGCTTTACATTCTAATATGAGGTCATTTTAAACTTCTCGTAAATATCTTTCCGAATTTTGTCTTCCCTCTTCTTCTGCGTTAATAATTGTATATTAAAATTTCTAATTTCTTCTTAAAAAGTTTGGTGACCATGAAATTCATTATTATATTAAATTATATTATTATATTATATTAAATTATTATTATTTATTAAATTAAGAATTTCAAATATTTGATTTCTTATTGTGATGGCATGTATTTTTTTTCCCAAACTTAGGAAAATCGTTGAAATAAAAGTACATACACGAGACCTAAGAATGTCAGTTTCAAAAACAAATATTATGCAACAGCATTTTAAGATGGGTTATAGTAAAGGGGGACCTATAAAGAGATTTGGACGTGAGAATGTAAAATACAATAGGAAACAATTATAACAAGCCCGAAGAAGTTTCCAGATATAATTAGTAAAATATGGATTTCGTTTTTTACAATAATTAGATTCAATACAATTTAACCTTTTTAGCGAACGAGTCTTTTTTTTACCCTAGATTTAAAAAAAAAAAATTAAAATAAAATAGGAAATCAAACGTTTTGTAAAAGTTCCGTCGTTGTATACAGTTGATCTTTATAATGGGCTCGTTATAACTGATTTTCACTGTATTTTTGTGGATTTGGGGGAGGAAACTTTCATAATTCCTCCCCCATGGATCCGTTACTGGTTACAGAATCACAGAATCAAAAGTTCGACGTTTTAACCGGAATTGACTGCATAAGGAAGACTGCTAAGCAGATTTACTTTAATTTGAAACAAATAGCTTGCTGATGTATTTTTTTCCGTATACCTACTATCTTAGGTATACGGGAGTTACAACGTAATGGTAATTTGCTAGGAAAAATTCATTTTTCCTAGCAAATTACCATTACATTGTAACTCAAGCAGTTCATAAGCATTTCTAAGAAATTACGTAGAATGAATTTACGTATATGGTGATTATCAAATTGAACTTTATTCCAGGCGAAAAATACATTAATTATTTAGTATATATATCCTGAAATTTGCACTGCTTTTGAAACGTAAAGTACAGAGAAAATTATTATTAACTTCATTACAATTAGCAGTCAATCTACATTCCATAATTAATCATTGCAAAACCTAATGATATATGAGGCGTTGAAAACAACAGTGGTATAAGTCACAAAAATTAAATTTTTGAGTTAAGTCCATGGAAGTACCCTCTGGGGTTGCCTTGTTGCTTGCAACACTAGTATATGACCATAGTGTAATAAGTTGTTGCAGGATAGCACCACGTTACTATTGGCCAACACGAAACTGGATGGACGCAAATCCTTTCTTATCTCATTTTAAGCAAAAATGGACTTGTACCATTGTTGTTTCCAAGGCCTCATATGTAATTATGCTTCTGCTAGGTTGAATTCTGGAGAGATTCTTTTGGACTTGCACACAACTGGTTTCTGGAGCGAATTGAGATTATTGACAATGTACATTCTGAACGGCATGTGTTTCCAGTGCACAGATGGGTCCGACCGGATCGACACTATATCCTTCGAGAATACGATTGTTGCTTACCGCAAGACGAAGAACACCAAGAACAACGAAGGCAAGAGCTGAAGGAGAACAGACGAATTTACCAATATTCCTTGAAGATAGGTGAAGGAGGGCCTGTCCAGGTAAATACAAGCACATATATAAACATAAATTTTATTTCTTTCATGTGATCATTTACCGCATTACATCACCACGCCACGTATTTACACTATAAATACACCACATACAATAAACATATTGCTCCATACATAATGCATACATACATGGATTACGAGGTAAATTTAACCTGTTTTCCTGAAATTTAACTGTTTAAACAAGGCAAATTATACCTAAAGACTACATAAATGCGACACGTATTGTGATCACCGAAACGGGTCATGAGTAAATACCTAAAATGGTATAACGAGTTCATGACCCTAATTTACTCAATAGGTGGTCAGGAAGGTCCATACATCTTAACTACCGACCATACATCATACATGGTCCACTACCATACATGGTCCACTACATACATGGTCACCACTACATACATCACACCACTACATACTACATACATGGTCCACTACCGACCATACATCTTAAAGGTGTGTACATGCACCGAAAAGTTAAAATTTTATTGCACAAACATACAACTGAACATAGTAGCTCTGTATTAATATGCAATTTTACAGGTATGTAGAGCTGTATATTGATAGTCAATTTTACAGGTACGTAGAGTTGTGTATTGATATGCAATTTTACAGGTATGTAGAGCTGTGTATTGATTTACAAGATATATACAAATCTTGGAAAACTCTATTAGGTTGCAAATTAAAAAAATAGATAATTGAAGTCAAGTCATAAAAACAGTCGGACATTTCTGAGACCACTGGTCTCTGTAAGTTGCGAATTTTTTAGCAGTTAAATTCTGTTAGATTCCATCAAAGTGTGATAAAAAAAATAGCGAATGCTTCATTTTGATACGAAGATGTGATTTTCAATTTTAAAAAAACACCCACCCCGAGTGGGGTGGGTGTTTTTTAATTAAGACACACACCGCTTTTAATTAAAATTTTATGTAATGAGTCCTTGCTTTTTTTCTCTTATTTTTTAAAGGAGTATTAATCAATAAAATATGTGTCTTAATTGTTCGGGTGCAGGTGCATGATTTTCAATTACCTGAAAATCGAAAAGTGGAAGAAATAGAACAAGAAAGGTTAAGAACCTCAGATCTAAAATTTCATCACAGGTGCTGTATCTGTGAAGAGTGATACGATGTGTATTTCAAAAAGTAGGAATACCAGTTCGAAAATTCGTATTAATACGTGTTCGAATATCATTTTGCAGGAGCTGCATAATTTCTATCGTTGTCTGACATTTCGTTCCGGTTAGTGCTAAAAACGTTGGGCATCTATAGCAACATGGGCGCCCATATGGGGCAGGGGGGCCGAGCACCCCCTAGAAGTTCGAAAATGTTGTTTTTCCAATTCTGCTATGCATTTACTTTCAAAAGTTTTACAAGCACATTTTAAAATAAGGTACTTTTTAGCTCATTACTAATTGCCAAGCAGTATCAATTATTTTTGTAGCATTTTAGTATCTTGTACATTCACTAAAATTTTTGACAGTCTTGAGAAGAAAGTAATAATTTTTCTCAGCACCCACCCCCCCACTAGAATTACTCATATGGGCGCTCATGTATGGCAACTAGATATCTGCCTTGTAAAATTTGAATTACATGCAGAGATATAAAAAATGTCCCATATGATCTAAAAAAAATGCTGGTATATAAATTCAGTACTCACTTGGAGATTAGATAATAACACATGTGTCAGTGATATTATATAATTATCTGTCCACATTGCCTTAAAAAATAAAAACGTGCTTGACATTTCAGTTACTTTTTATTCCTATATTAATGTCTTTATTTTGGTTACTCAGTTTTTAATAACAGTACAATGCTGTACAGAATGCAGTACAAAAAGAAAAATCATAAAAAATTAAAAATTCAACCGAACTAACACATCCCAATGTACTGCTTGCAAAAGTTGTAATTAATTAATTAATTAATTAACATCACTTTCCACTATTTTACATTATCGTTTTAAAAAATATTTCTGTATACAAAACCGTATTCTTGGGTGCAATTTTTTGCTATAATTAAGCGCAACTTTACCTTAATAAAGAAAAAGAAACAGAAATTACTGTATAATTAAAATGGCATTATTAATAATTATTCTTATACCATTTTGCAACATTGAATGCAACTGAACATATTTAATGTAAGTGGTCTGAAGTAAGTGACATGAGATTTGAACGTTGATGATTTTTAGAAAATTAACATATTACAATACATTTTGTTAAAAACGACGACATGTCTTTAACATCGACTTGGAGATTTAAATGAAGAAGGAGAATTCGAGGATGAGCAAACTTGTCGTATTTCGTTTTTTTCGGAAATCTTCAAAGCAATTTAAAGTTGAAAAAAGGTCAAAGTGAAACCTAAAAAAAGGTGTGCTTCTCAATGTTTAAGAGCTTGTAGTCCAGCAGTAACCCAAACGACCTCCGTTTCCCCAAGGCCGACAGCTTTTCGTCGATTCTCTGCAGAGATAAGCGCCTGGAAATTTCTATCAGCTTTGCAGACACTTGGCACAAGTGCTTGGTATTTGTACTGCGTTCTTCCAAGAATATTGAGTCCATGAATAACCTGAGAATTCATTTTTCTTTTCACGTCCAGCGCGTGTAAGGAAGAAAAGAGGCAGTTAATTTTTAACTTGCAGTTTGGATTCAGTGCAAAGGCTTACACAGGGGGGAGGTCACGGGGGTCATGACTCCCCCAAATATGTTTTTCCGCTGTAAAAAATTCTGTCTTTGACCCCCAAAATGAAAGTCTGTATCCGCCCCGATTCAGTGTCCATTATTTTTAATGAGCATCCACATTACCTCTCCAAGCTATAACCATGGAATTCAATGAATGAGCTCAGGAAGGCAAACATTTGCTGAGCTAAATATACCAAACGTAATTAAGAATTAAATATGGATTAATTAAGTTAATATAATTAAGAATTAAGGCTTGCTTCCTTTTTGGTTTTACGGCTCAAAGACTACAGTGGTCATGCTGCGCCGGGACCTACTGTTTTCCGAGGAATCCGAACCTCTTAAGGCCTAGGGAACCAAACCCCGGACTACAGTGAGCAGTGCGATCTTTATGAGATCTCTGAGTAAGCGTTCTTTGCACTGCTGGGAGTCGAACCCGGATTAGCGGCGCACTAGGAGAACGCGTTACCACACTGCGCCACCGCAGGGCCAATTAGATAAGGAGTACTCTTATTACGCTCATTATAAAAGCATAATTAATTAAGGACTCACACTTGCTAAATCAAATGGTGTGCTGCCAAACTTAAAACGATGGATATAAATAATTTCAGAAGAAATTAATAGTATTACTTGTATGCTGCAATATTAAATATTTACAATAATATTACTTACGTGCTACAATATTAAATATCTACCACGATATTATTTATCTACTATTATATTATACTATTTCTCTACTACGGCACCGTTTATCTACTAAAATGCTATTGACCACAATACTATTTAAAACAATACTATTTATCTACTACAGTGCTCTTCATTTACTATAATACTATTTATATACTACCGTACTGTTTAGCCACTACAATACTATTTATATACTGCAGTACTGTTTATCTACTACAATACTATTTACAACGATAGTACTATACATACAACTAACCGAATTTACACTAATGTATGTACTCTTTAATCCCCTCTGCCGAAGTGCAGTGGCAACACGCTCGCTTAGCATTCACTTATCCCAGGTTTGGCTCCTAACTGAGCCAATAAGACGAATGCTTACCGATTGACTACTCACTTCAGTCAAAGGTTCGGTTCTAAAGTATAATTCGAGCCTACATAAAGGTAAATTTCCCCAAAGCAATTTGTATTTCATGTCCAAAGTCATAAGGAATAAGCTCGGCTTAACCTTTGCTGTCCTTGCGCCGCAAAACTCAAACAAGCCAAGTACTCTTTAAAGAAGAGGTTGCCAACCTTTCGGACCTCATGAACCACTAAATTCATAATTTTAAATCCCGCGGACCACATTTTGTGAATTTAGTGCAATATAAAGGTGAAAATTGTCATTCAGAATATGAGAATTTCTTAGAATATTATTTTTGTTTTATTATTAATAAATCATTAAAAATGCAAATAATGTCCAGATTTTTCTGCGGACCACCAGTTGGAAACCACTACTTTAAAGTGTTTGACGTCATTTGTGGGTCTTGCGCGGACGTTTTTCTGCACTAAATTAATATAATTTGGAATATTTCGCCGACGAGAGGAAGAACCGCAATTTGAGAATGATCTAGACTTCCGAGTTTATTTGCGACATTTTCTAGATAGAATTTTCTGCAGAAAAATGGCGATTCGTTTAGGAAATCCTGTTTACGTATGCTTTCAAAATGTACACGTGTTCGAAAGGATGCTGCTTCTCGTTAAAAAGTATAGTGGTGTGATTTTCCTCGGGTTTCGTATCACTATGCAAATATCCTTTTCGAATAAATCACTATTATACATACAGTGGACGATTTACTAAGCGCCATTGTTAATACAAATGTTATCTAGCAGTGGTCACAGAAAGGTACCTTGTGTAACAACCCATTAAATAGAATACGGTCCCTTGCTAGACATGATCCCACTCCACTTTCAGTTAATTTAATACTGAAAAAATAATCTGTAAAAGCAAACACCATTTACGGATTTGCTAACAAAACATAATATTGTAAGTTAAAATGATTTATTATAACATACCTCAAGATATTCCATGAGGAATATAATCTTGAGTGTAAAATTTCTATAAATTATATAAATGCGCCCCCATTGAACCAATGGCTACAGTCACCGTCTTTGAAGCCCCTGGGCTGGATTGAACTTCTGAACCGCGTTAGCTGATGTGTGTCTACCACAAACCTCCCCGCCACCAGGTTGCTTGGATCAGGACCAAGCAACCTGGTGGGGGGGGGAGAGGTTGCTTGGATCCGGACCACCTCCCTCACTGCAATCTTCTTTTGGATTACAGCTCCTATCGTTCGGCCAGCTTTCCCAAATCCTCAACTTACACAAATCATCACCACCAATTGATGAGAGAAAATGTATCGTAGTAGAAGAGTCGCACTAAGCCGACGGTCTCGGATGACTCATAGGTCAGTATCGGATCGTTAAATATGCATATGGTTATGCAAATGGGAGTAATAGCAACAAAAATGCAAAATGTTCCACATAGCGTTCCAGCAACAAAAATGCAAAATGTTCCACATAGCGTTCCAGCAACAATGCATCGCATGATCTTCGTTGACACACCTTTTATAGAGATATTTTCATAGACGTCTTTCATGGAGATGTTTTCAGAAAGACATCTTTTCCGTAGAGATATTTCCTTGATGCATCTTTGGGAAGGATATTTTCAGAGATATCTTTTCTATAGAGATATTTCTTTGACGCATCTTTCTTGGAGATATTAGCTTGACACACATCTTCAATAGGGACTCCACGTATTTCTTTATGAGACTGTTAATATATTTTCTAAGTTTACATACTAACTGAATTTTATTACATAGATTAATTATGAATTTTATAAAATAAGCGCATTTGTAAAGTCTTTTCCCATCTTTTAAAAACTGAAAAGTATAAACAATAATTGGTTTTTAATTTTGCTAATTTCAATTGGATGTCATGTTGCTTTGTTTTGTTCTTTTTCAATGTGTATCATTCGTTTATTCGTCTTCTACAGCGCAGGGGGGGTACTAAGGTCATACTGCGCCGTAACCTATAATTTTCATAGAAATTTGAACCTCTGTTGCCCGGGGAACCAAACCCTGGACTACGATGGGTTGAAAAAAAAAACAACGACAAGCATTTTACGCTAAAACTAGAATCGAAACCGGGTTAGAGGCATGTTAAGCGGCGGTTTTACCTCTTCGCCTATACAGAACTCAATATAGTAGCTCAGTATTCATTATCATATTATTATTATGTACACATCATGAATTTATTTTTCATCATCTTTAAAAGGGAAAGGTTACTAAGATTAATTCGTATGCAAGACGAACTATTTTCTTTCATCAGTCTTCTTTTTATCGACCTTCCTTCTTTCGATCTTCTTTATTTCTTTCGTCAGTCTTCCTTCTTATGTGGATATTCTTTCTTTCGTCAGTCTTTCTTTTGTCGATCTTTTCTCTTTCGTCAGTCTTCCTCTTTTTGTCGATATTCTTCCTTTCGTCAGTCTTCCTTTTGTCGATCTTTTCTCTTTCGTCGATCAATGTTTTGTCTGATAAAGTGGAATATTTACATTTCCTTTCGAAGGATGTGCTTCTTGTCTTATTGGAAATCGTGCACAGACAAATAGACCACAAAATTCTCGCTACGGACTGATAGAGATTTATTCCTTTTCCTTTCAAGATCATTCTTTCCTGCCTTGCACTGTGAATTTCTCCCTTGTGCATTGTGTCTTCCTGCTCATAGTTGGCAATTTGTCTAATTATTATGTTTTCCTTTATCTGAGCATCGATGTATTTGCGATCGTGTTATAGCATAATTTTAATTGTCCCGTGCTGAGATATGACTGAGACGTACACACACATATTTTTTTATTTTTCTATTATGATTCACTCGACTCATAGTATGTCACTTTTTCTTCTATGACCTAGACCTTGTCTATTTCGTAATACTATATTCAGTGCCGATTGTCTTTGCTGGCACTGGCGTGTTACTCTGCACGATACGTTCCGCCCAACTGTCGACGATTGTCTACATCTGTTTTTTCTCTTTTTGTGGCATTTCTCGTCACTGACGATTGCATCGCTTTCTCATTGCTCAAAGTTCTATGTACTCTGGAAATTACAGCTGCAGGATAGGAAATTGGGATTGAACTACTTGTCATGTCTCAGAGCAATAGCAATACGGAAAATGCAAGAGAGAAAGAGAAAAACAGGAAAGACAGAGCTACGTCACTTCCCAATATATATACAGGGTGCGCCAAAAGTTCTCAAAAGCTTTAAAAAATCACAAAAAAAAGAGAACAAATTATGGTAAAGAAGTACGGTTTGTATGGAAATTTTTCTGAGAAAATTGGATTTTCTTTAGTAGCAAAAAATGTTTAGTTCAAAAAATCACCTACAAATGGTGCTGAAAACTCCAAAAGACAATGGACAGGACAACTGTGCATTCCATCGATTTATTATTGCAACAGTTGTTCAATATGACCTCCAAAACATTGTATGACAGAACTAAGGCGAATAACACATGACACGTGGCCGTTTCTCGTTCACCATTCAGTTGTTTGACGCTTGATTGATTTTCGCAACGCAGTGGCTTCTAATTCAACATTCAGGTAGAAGAACTTCACAACCGACCCTTGATCTAGCAAGGACAACATTCTCCAGCTATGAAGTACTGTTGGATTCGAATGAACAGTCCATATTCATCCAGGATTTTTATTACAAGTATGCATTGCATGCTTCTGCTGAATACCTTGCACCATCTGCAGGTGACTTTTAAACTAAATATTTTTTGTGACTAAAAAAATCAGATTTTTCTGGAAATCTTTTTGTACAAACTGCACTTCTTTATCATTATTTGTCTATTTTTTATGATTTTTAAAAATTTTTAGGAACTTTTGACGCATTCTATATATATATATATGGCCTGCAAAAGGGTTGCTGGTATCTAACTGGAAGGAGACCCACACGCTGAACGTATGTGACGATGTGTGGAACCGGCCAGGCCAGTAACCTAGTGTCCTACCCCGCCTTCAAGTGGTGCAGGCTGAGCTTTCTATTTATGTGGCAAATTAATATTTGCTACACGGATAGAAAGGCGGAAGGGGAGGGCTAATTCACCAACCCGTCTAGCCAGCGTGGTGAAATTATGGCTAATTCCTCCATTATGTTGACACACCAGAAACCATGGCCCCTAGTCTCCAGGTGCTGGAGTGCTCCTGATCAAGGCAGCGGTCAGTGTGGCATGAAAGCAGGGGGTGCTAAGAATCACTGGAATGGCCCAGGCTGCCGTTTGTTATTGACCTTGGCTACGTTTAATGGACGATCCCTTGCTTCTGAAGCAAAACTTCAGGAATTGGAAGAAGAACTTGACAAGATCAAATGGGACATTGTAGGACTCAGTGAAGTTAGAAGAAAAGGTGAAGAGTTGGTGGAACTTAAAAGTGGACATTTGTTTTATTATAGAGGAACGGAAACTGGAAGAACAAGTGGTGTTGGCTTCTTAATCAACAAAAGAATTAAAGACTACCTTCTTGAAGTCGAAAGCACGTCAGATCGAGCAGCGAGGCTCGTTGTTCAACTAACCCAGCGATACCAACTTCAGATAGTACAGGTATATGCACCAACATCAAGCCATACCGACGAAGAGGTTGAAGAATTTTATGAAGAAATCAAAGAGTTACACACCAAAGGGAAACAACATATCAAGCTCATCATGGGGGATTTCAATGCAAGAATTGGACAACAGGAACAAGGAGAGACATCGGTTGGTAAATACGGATATGGGGAAAGGAATGAACGTGGCGATCAACTCATCGAATTTGCAGAAGCTGAAAATCTTAGCATCATGAATTCATTTTTTAAGAAGAAACCGCAAAGAAAATGGACATGGAAACACCCAAATGGGGGAACTAGTGAAATTGACTATATCCTGGCAAACAAGAAATCAATTATTGAAGATTGCAGTGTACTGAACAGATTTAATACTGGAAGTGATCATCGAATGGTGAGATGTAAAGTGCACTTAAATACTAAATTAGAACGACAGAAGCTCATTAGGAAACAAGTAAGTAAGAGGGTGGATTTAAAGAAATTAAAAGAAAATACCGAGGCATTCAAGTTGGAATTAAAAAATCGCTTTTCTGCACTGGAAGGACTTATTGATGAAAGTGATATCTCAGAAGCAAATGAAAACATTGTTAAGACAATAGTTGAAACTGCTGGGGAAATTGGTGGTGTAACCTGTAAAAAGCACAATAGCAAATTATCTGAGAAGACGAAACAGCTCATGAAAAGGCGAAGAGATATGAAGGTGGACAATCAAAATACCAGTTCCAGGATTGAGTACATAGAACTTTGTAAAACTCTGCGCAAAAGCATGAAAGAAGACATAAGAAAATTCAACTGTGAGCTAGTAAGGAAAGCCATTGAAAATAACAAGAGCCTTAGGGTTGTTAAAGGAAGTTTATCTGTTGGGAAGAAACACATCATTGCATTAAAAGGAGAGGATGGCACCGTAACAAGAAATAGGGAAGAAATACTTAGAAGAGTTGAAGAATTCTACAAAAATCTATACGAAAGTAACAGTGGATTAAACGAAGACATTGAAATAGTCGAAGGAACAGCTCCTAAAATCTTAAAAGAAGAAGTTTCATTTGCAATAAAAAGTATGAAGAAAGGAAGAGCCCCTGGTGATGATGGTATTACATTAGATATCCTAAAAGAAGCTGGAGAATATGTAGAAGACATACTTGCAAAATTCTTTACCAAATGTCTTAACAGCGGTAACATACCAAACCAATGGGATTCTGCAACAGTAATTCTTTTGCATAAAAAAGGTGATAAAGAGGATTTGAAAAATTACCGACCAATTAGCTTGTTACCTGCTATTTATAAAATCTTCACAAAAGTGCTAACACATCGCCTGCAGAAAAAATTAGATGCAGCTCAACCAAGAGAACAAGCTGGATTTCGAAGTGGATTCAGTACAGTGGACCATATTCAAGTATTAAGAGAATTAATTGAAAGAACACATGAATATGAACTTCCATTGTGTGTGGCATTTATTGACTATGAGAAGGCCTTTGACTCTATTAAAACATCAGCAGTCATCAACTCTTTAAGATCAACAGACATTGAGGATGTGTACATTGACATGGTGAAACGTGTGTATAAAAATGCAAGTGCAAAATTTCGGTTACATAAAGATACCAAAACTATCAAAATTGGTAAAGGTGTGAGGCAGGGAGATACCATTTCTCCAAAACTTTTTACTTCAGCTTTACAGATGATTTTTCAGCAGATAAATTGGAATAACAAGGGAATAAAAATAAATGGTGAATATTTAAATCATTTGCGGTTTGCTGATGACATTGTTATTTTTTCAACGAACCCATTAGAACTCCAAGACATGGTACAGGAGCTCTCAACTAGAAGTAAAGAAGTTGGACTCAAGATGAACCTACAAAAAACTAAGATCATGTTCAATAATTTCGTAGAGGAAACAAAAATACAAGTTGACAACATTGAGCTAGAAATTGCTGATTCATATATTTACCTTGGCCAGCTGATTTCAATGGATGGCAACATTATGAAAGAACTCAACAGACGTATTAAACTTGGCTGGAGTGCATTTGGAAGAAACAGTTTTATCCTGAAGGGGAAATTGCCTTTGTGTCTAAAAAGAAAGGTCTTCAACCAGTGTGTATTGCCAGTCCTCTCTTATGGATCAGAGACATGGAGTCTAACAGTTGGAGCAATACGAAAGTTACAGACAACGCAAAGGAGCATGGAGAGGTGCATGCTTGGAATAACTAGGAGAGATCGAAAAAGAAACACTTGGGTGAGAGAGCAAACTAGAGTAGAGGACATCAT
This sequence comes from Dysdera silvatica, assembly GCA_006491805.2. NCBI lineage: Eukaryota > Metazoa > Arthropoda > Arachnida > Araneae > Dysderidae > Dysdera > Dysdera silvatica. The sequence goes on from QLNU02015003.1 coordinate 161,932,793, forward strand.
TGTTAAAGTAAAAGGGCTGAAATGGCGATGGGCTGGGCATATTGCAAGAAGAACTGATCAACGATGGACAACAGAAATTCTGAACTGGATTCCAAGAGACCACCGAAGACCTAGAAAACGTCCTCAAACTAGATGGGTGGATGAAATAAGAAAAGAGGTTGGGGTGACGTGGAAACGAATGGCCCAGGATAGACTTGTGTGGAAAGCATTTGGAGAGACCTTCATCCAGCAGTGGATAGATAATGGTTGAATATGATGATGATGATATATATATATCTCTATATATATATATATATTGTGTGTATATACGTTCACACGTTTAAATATACACGTTCAGGGCGGCCGATGGATATATTCTTCCATGTAGTAGATCGATAAATGACAAAAATAGTGGTGGTAATGTGTTACCACCACACGATATACGGTGAATAACGCATATATTATGGGAGATGCATCTGGAAATGAAAAGAATACAGTCGTTTATATGTCAAAGAGAAAAACATTACTGTTTTTTTTTACTCGGCTATTCCCATTTATTTTCG
>QLNU02015003.1:161938083-161952375 GCA_006491805.2 Dysdera silvatica
AATGCACTCAGGATGGAAATCTTCTCCAATTCTTCTCCATACGTATTTTACGCCATCACTACCAAACAGTGAGATTTTGGTCTCATCACTCCAAATTACACTGTCCCATTGTTCCGTTGTCCAGTTAACATGGGTTTTAGCCCAGTTTAATCTTTTCAACCTCTGTTTGACAGACAAAAATGGCTTTTTTCGTGGAATTCTTGCATTTAGACCACATTCATGCAGTCTGCGCCGAACAGTCCTTGCACTTAACTTCACATTGCATTGCGCCATTTCACCTTGTATACACAGAGATGATTTTTTCCTGTCACCTAGGCACTGTCTTTTAATTCTTCTATCATCACTTGCTGTTGTGCACCTTTTTCTGCCTTTACCAGTCTGGTTTTGTAATGACTGAGTCTCCTTATACTTCTTCAAAAATTTAGAAATGCCACCTTTAGTTAAGTTTCCCCCAATATTTCTTCTAATTTCTTCATAACTGTAGCCTTGTTCACTTAATATTACTATTTTACATCGCTTCCTAGGTGACCAGTCAACTCTTTGCGCCATTTCTTTAATTTTATTACGTTTTACAAGCACACTAAATCAAAGAGCACAAAAAAAAAACAACCAACTTGATAGCAATTACAGAACACACTGATAAATGTCCTGTAACCTGTTGGCTCATTGCCAAAACAAGAGAAAACATGATTGGCTCATTGCCAAAACAAGATGACACCTGATTGGCTCTGTAAACACTCATGCTCATTGGCCACATTCAAATGAAGGAAAGCTACTTCATATAAATGTAAGCAAGCTGTGCTTCTTTTTTCTGGTTATTTGGCTATAACTTTTGATAGAATACAGATAATTGAACAAATGTTATTGCATTACAATCTTTATTAAATTACCTTTCTAATGATATATAATTTTATAGTATTGGTACAAAAAAAAGTGGTGTTATTAGCCATCAAACCTCTAAAATAAACTTTTTTCAAAGGGTTTCCACAATTTTGTCCACTACTGTATCTTACGTAATAATACTGTAACAATGCCTCGCCGAAAGATTCATGCTCATTACGAGCATATGTCAGAGTTTGAAAGAGATCATGCTATTGGATTGAAAGAGGCTAGTTGGATGAATCGAAGAATCGCTGGACATGTGGGTCGAAGCGATGCGGCGATTGGACGGTGCTGGCAAGAGTGGGTCAACAACGGCAGATGTCAGCGTCGGGACGGCAGCGGTCGACCTAGGGCCACAACAGAACGGGAAGACAGAGCGATTGTCAGAGCAGCTGTCACAGCACCGGATTCGTCGTTATCAACTATCCAACGTGTGGCCCGCACACATGTGTCCAACATGACCCTCTGCAGACGACTGAGAGAGCGGAATTTACGCTCGCGCCGACCGTTACGCCGCTTACCTCTCACGCCTTTACACCGTCAAGTCCGATTACAGTGGTGCCGGGCTCGATCAACTTGGAACTGCGCTGACTGGGGACGTATAGTCTTTAGTGACGAGTCCCGTTTCCAACTGTGTCCTGACGACAACCGCAGACGTGTCTGGAGACGTCCAGGGCAGCGTGGGGATCCTGCCCTTACTATCGCACGCCACACATGCCCACAACAGGGCGTTATGGTCTGGGGTGCCATCTCCTTTGATAGCCGGACCCCTTTGGTGGTCATTTCTGGCACACTTACAGCACAGCGGTACGTAGACGACATTCTACGACCGGTTGTGTTACCGTTCCTTTTGCGACACCCTGGACTTACGTTTCAACAAGACAATGCCCGGCCGCACACGGCACGTGTTGCTATGAATTGTCTTCAAGCTTGCCCAACACTTCCTTGGCAAGCTAGGTCTCCTGATCTCTCTCCCATAGAGCACATTTGGGACGCTATGGGAAGGCGATTGCAACCATCCCGGAATGTTGACGATTTAGCCCGACAGTTGGAGACAATTTGGCAAGAAATTCCGCAGGACACCATCCGGGATCTTTATCAGTCTATGCCACGCCGGGTGACAGCTTGCATCCAGGCCAGAGGTGGACCAACGCCTTATTGACTTCCTCCCTTTGTAACGGTCAAACTCTGCAATAAATCATTCAATTGTTCTGAAATTTTAATCGTTTCTTTTTCTATGTATGTTCTTCACATCCACCAATTTTTATCGCAATCGGACAACTACTTCTTGGTGCGTCGATTTTTTGCTACAGAATGTATTAATCAACAATTCGCTTTTTGGTATCCATAATAACAACACTAGTACGAGCTAAAATATCACTTTTAGTACGCGAGTGAAACAATAAAGACGAATGATAAAAAAAAAATGCATTGTTGTGTATTGGGCGGCGTCCCCGGCCATGGACTTTAACTGTTAATTTTGATAAAAAATGTCTCCGTGGTACCAGAGACACGTCTCTGTCACAGGTAGTAATCTCCGACACTCACTTAAATTAAGGCATTTCAGATGTAAGGGAGGGGTCCTAGTTCGACTCTAGAGCGGGACGAAGACACATTTTCGCTTTTATACAATGAAAGATCTATTTTAAGCTCAATTGCGAGTGTCGGAGGTCACTACCTTATAAATGATGAAGGGTAAATTTATAATCTCTTTTCCTCTATGCCTAGTATTACTTTTATCAACGAAATAGAGAAGCTACAATCTCCGATTGATATAAGTTGATTTCTTTGATTGAAGACATTTGATTTCTCTTACAGGTGTTTTTACCAAATGATCCACCCTACACGTGGCTGCTGGCCAAAATGTATTACAACAATGCCGATTGCTCTCATCATCAATCTTGCACACATTTAGGTAAACATTTTATCAAGGAAGTGTATAAAGAAACTTTGAATTTCGACTCATTTTATATCCCATTTGCTTCACAACTTAAAGGTTCGCCACTCCTCTAATCAGTCCCTGAGGCGATGCAGTAGTAACACGTTCATCTAGTGTGTAGTTATCTCTGGCTCGATTCCTGATTGTGCTAAACAAAAAAACAAAAACAACACTTTGAGGCTGACTCTCACTGTAGTGCGAGGGTTTGTTACCTGGGCCTTAAGAGGTTCGGATTCTTCAGAAAACTTCAGGCCCTGGCACAGTATGACCCTTGCTGTCCTTGCGCAGTCAGTGCCCTACACACAAATTTCACTAATCCAAACTTTAAGAATGTGTGAAATTTACAACTTCGAATATTTTAAACCGCAGCATAAAATTCTAGCTTAGAAACAAAAAGCTCCTAATTTATATTTGCTAGTATATTTTATATTTGCTAGTAGTATTCTGTAGTATTTGCTAGTAGTATTCTGTAGTATTTGCTAGTAGTATTCTGTAGTATTTGCTAGTAGTATTCTGTAGTATTTGCTTGTAGTATTCTATAGTATTTGCTAGTAGTATTCTGTAGTATTTGCTAGTAGTATTCTGCAGTATTTGCTAGTAGTATTCTGTAGTATTTGCTAGTATATTTGTAGTTTGATTTATACTTGCTAGTCAAAATAAGCAGATGACCAAGTTTCGAAAGTGGTTAGCTTAGCAGGTTTCACTATATATTGCTGGAATTAATGTTATTTTAATGCTTTTTAAGATAAAACGAAACAGAACTTTAATAAATGTAGCAATGATATAGTCGAGATCAAGCACAATGGAACCATATAATATTGTACGTCATAATTGAAACGTATATTTACGACATATAAAAGTTATTAAAAAGATATTTTTTAATTGTGTACACAAAAAGGACTAAACTCACAAGATTATATGAGTTAATATACTGCTTTAGAGAGAGAGAGAGATGGCGCTTACTGGATCTATATGCGTTAGATTCATTTGTTGTAGACTTTATTAGGGTTGGGGATAAAATAGTCTCAAAAGTATAAAATTAGATTAAAATTTTACAAAGTTATCTATGGAACGCAACTCAGAGGCATAGCTAGGGAAATTTTGGGGGTTGTAACCCCTCGTCGCAATGGAATTTTGTATATTTAACGTAGAAATACTGGAGTTGTAGCTCTGTATCCCCTCCAATTAAGCTTATAACCCCCTTATAGACTTTCTGACTACCCCACTGACGCCACTCCTATTTCAAGTAGAAAAGATCGGACTTGTAAATGTACAATGTAACATATTAAAATAAATCAAAATAAATGGATTTACAACTACTGGGAATGCACGCCAACTTACTTCTTCAAACCCTGGTTTTTCTAACTTCTCTCCCTATTTTAAGAAGAGTATATTACTTCTTCGAAATAAGATCTTTAAACTATTTCTGCTCGTTTTTAGGGAAGGAAATGGCCATAGGATAATATATTATTCAATTATTTCTCCATCATATCATGTCATTATTCTGGTGGCATAAACATTTTTTTTATGGCAATGGTCTTGGCGGCAGGCTATTGACCAGATGTGACATAAACATTGTCATCGTGATTTTCACGACAATAAAAATAGTTTCGGAATCACACGATGCAATTCTTAACGTTATGCCTGTATTACTAGGCATTAAATTACGATAGGTATTTACGCAGTCAGTCTCAGTTTTTAGTTTGTCATGACTTCCAGCTCTGAGAAGCACTGCAAAACCTCAGAGCTTTTTCAATTCTGAAATATAATTTGGGAAATGTATTATATAGGGTAATTCGAAAAGACTCGATTGAGACATTAGGAGAAAATATAATCGCAAGACAATGTGCAGTACAGGACGGTAAGTTGAGGCATGATAACATTTAGGGAAAACACAATCCTCAGAGACGGGACGATACAGGGTGCTCCGAAGATATCTGACCAAATTGTAAAGGGTGGTAGAGGGAAACAACATAAGATTTTATTGTCATAGAAAATATATCCAGAAATGCCGCATTTAAGCGCTTGCGGCTGAGAAAGATCAGAAAGGTGAAATGAAAGACAGGTCAAATGAAATACAACAAAACTTTTAATGAGTTCTCTTTTTGTAGTAGATGCAAAAATCCGGCCACCAACACGAGCATCAGCTTCATATCGTCGGCGTGTGGATTTCCGTACATTTTCAAAAATTCCAGGCATGCCCTGATCAAATCTTGCAGCAATAGATAGTCAGGCGACGAGATTTTGCTCAGTGTCAAGGGAGTATCTTAGATGATACTTTTCATGTGCCCCTATAAGAAGAAATTCAAACATGGTAAATCTTGTAAACATAGTGGCCAAGAAACAAGTCCATTTCGACCAATCAAGTAGTTTACATAACACTTTTGTACAACATTTAGTATAACCTTTGAGCAACTCTTCCGTGTCTCTTCGCAGCCTCATACCTCAGATGGCTATCTGCAAGCTCTGAATTCGTGTAGCCATGCATACCGTTGAAAATCCCAGTAGAAAAGGACGCCTTACATCACTGCAAGATGTCATCGACTGGTCTGGATAGCTCCCTATGCGCAATTCAGAAGCAAGGCATTTCATGACACATATTCTATGGCTAAAATTTTTTGTTTTACCTCCTTCTGTAACCCTTGACAATTTGGCCAAACGTTTTCAGAGCACCCTGTGTAGATACAAGACGATTTCTTATGCATGCATACGCAAATAATAAATGAATTCTCGGATAGCGATAAGTAACAGGAGTTTGCTGATTTTGCATATCTGCAGCTACTTGGGTAAGGAGGCCTTAACTTGTGGAAATGAGAAATGAGACAGGCTCATCCCGGGCAAATGAGCCCGGGCCCTAAACGAGCTCGGGCGAGCATGGGCTTTTTAGACAGATGTAATTGAAGCTGACAATGACTTTTCTACATCGAAATTCTCCAAAGGATGCAACTATGGTATTTGTTTTCAAAGATTATAGAAATATGTACATATGAAAATTCGAAGGAAATTAAATAATGCAGTTTAGCAAATGTTTTTTAAATTTAAGTCGTACATCATGGAGTTAAAGTTCTATTTGAAGCTTTTGGCTCGGGTGTGTTCGGGATCAAATTCTACAAAGTATTTCGGGCTCGGGCCTCTAAAGATAAGCCCGAACTGGTTTCTAGTGGAAATGACCTGTAGGGACTAGGATTTACTTCATGCTTGACCGGAGGCTTTTCTCTCAAAACCATCCAAACCTGAACCAATTATAAAAAGGAAAAGCCGTAGATGGCGCTTAAAGACCTTCCTTTACTCAAACAAGCTCATAAAAAAGAACTCTTTGTAAAAGAAACAAGAAAGCATAAAATACGTCAACTGCTACTCGACAAACTTAGATGCTATCAAACTTTACCACACACACTCTGCCATCAAGCAAATTTCATGCCTTGTGCAAGGTAAATTAATATAGTTATTTCTTATTAGAAGTTTAAAGAAGCTTAAAACTAGTGCACATTTTTTATTGGGTTGGTTATTTTCTGTACTTGCTGTTTTAGGGTAATATTTCGGAACCTTTATGGGTTTGCAAGTTTTTCTCTTGAACCTGTTTTTGCTTATAGATGCTCTTATTTTTCTACAACAAGATAATTTTTAGGAACACAGATTATGCAGTGGAAGGAAGAATTTTAACTATAGCCTATTGTAAATTATGCTGACATTATGGAAATTTTTAACAAGACTCTTTTTTTTATCAATTTTAGGCTTTACTCATTTGATAATGGAGGGAATTACAATAGCAACACATAGAAATTTATCTCCGTCTCATCCACTTTTCAAATTGATGGCTCCACACTTTTTATTTTTGATTGCAATTAACGCGTAAGTATTTTTCATTTAGATAAGATGATAAACACAACGTTTTTGGCGTAGTTACTAATTTACAATATAATTCGATGCACGTTCTGAGAGAACATGGACTTTTCCCGTCTGGAGATAAAGTGCAGTAAACAACACTGAAGTGTTGCCAACACACGTAAGCGGTTAGTGGAAGTTTTTAAATGATTAAATGAGTACAGCGTTGTATTCGGTGGCCAACTTTTAAATTGGCAGATCTTGATCAAAAAGTTAAGTGGAGAAGGCAGTTGAAGGGGAAGCAGCAGTTAGAAAGAATTTAAAAAGTTTTTACAAGTACTACTAAAGCTTGGAGTTGATTTATGGTCATTCACAAGCGAGGCACCTAACTACGCCAAAACCGTTGTGTATTTATCATCTTAATTAAATTTGCGTAGCGTTCGTTATCCTTCAAATCTTATTTTTGATTTATTATATTTAATTGTGCATTTTGTCAAATATAACGAATTAAAATTTAAGTAATAAATATCCCCCATTCATTATGCGTTGCCCCATTCATTTGCGTTGTATCAATCAATCAATTATGCTTCTTAATACTCTTAAATGTGCAATATATAATTTTACACATATATTCTTCATAATAATATAACAAACAATGGAATAATAATAATAATGATATTCATGAGATATTGAATGGTATATGTATTGAACAATTATTTATATACGTGCATTGATATCATTACATTAATATTTAACTATTTTCTATCCACTGCTGGATAAAGGACTCTCTGTGCGCACTCTCCATATTTCCCTATTCTGAGCATTATCATTCCTATATTAACCCTACTTGTTTTCTTATTTCATCGCGTATTAACTTAGTCCGGTTTAAACTGAAATGTCACTGTAACATAGACAGGAAAAGAAGGGAGAAAATAGCTGAGTTGGGTTTATTGTAATTTTTTCTATTTTTTAAATTTTAGGGATCTATGTAAATACAATGGAGTCTCGATAAGTCGACACATCATAGATTAAACAATTTATCTCGAGTTATGGGGGGGTCGAGTTATAGAGGTAAAGGTAAATTTGCGTAAACAATAAGCTCTAAGAATTTAATTCAAATTTTTAAAAATTTAATTCAATTTTCTAAGAATTTTATTCAAATTTCTAAGAATTTTATTTGAATTTCTAAAACTTTAATTCAAATTTCTAAGAATTTAATTCAAACTTATTGGCCCTCATACTTGGAATGATCTTTCTATTGAACGTACAAGGATTCAAATATTAATTTGTTTAAAACTAAATTAAAACTTTATCTTTTGCATGTCAAGAGTTAATTTACTCTGTTCCTTTTGTTGCCTTTTTTTTTTACTTTTAATTTTTTTGAATTGTGTTTTTGATTATTGTATTATTTATATAATTAATTTCTGTTTGGGTGGCCGAGGCTAGTCAAGTTGCCATGTCGATTTTATTTCGGTCTCTCCCTAGGCCAATTGTTCACAATGCCTATACTTTGTATTCTTATTTATATTATACCTACGTTTAATAAATAAATAAAATCCTAAGGATTTAATTCAAATTTCTAAGAATTTAATTCAAATTTCTAAGAAATAAAAATATAATTTATTAATCATTTCTTATTTTCATAAAAACATTCTTATAGATTTTTTTTTGCTTATATCAAATGAAATCGCGAATCAAGACGCATAAATACATCTAACATATTGCAACTATGCACTATGCAACGTATAAATACATCTTAAATTATTATCAATAAAGTTTGTTTTTAAATATGCTTAAAAAGTACTAAATTTTTGTTTGTTTGTTTTTTTTTCATTGGATATATACTATTTAAAAATATAGGGCAAAGGAATTTTTGTTAGAAAAGTTACGGATTTATGTTGACTTATGCAGCTAAACGTTTTGCGATGTCGAGTTATTGAGTTTTTTCTCCACAGCACAATACATTAGACTAAACAAATTCTAAGAAAAGTCAAATTAGCCAGAATGTCGACTTATCGGACGGTCGAGGTAGCGAGACTCCGTTGTATTAAATATTGTTATGCACATTTTGAATTTGTTACCGAGTTGTTCGGAGATTGTGCGATCTGTGCCGTCCCTCGTGATTTGTTGCGCAGTTTTGACATATAAAAAAAAATCTACGCTGTTTGAGCGTCCTCTCTGGGATTACAGCACCGCCTTCGGCAGCCACCCTTCCCAATTTTCCCCATATTTCTCACTATACTACTACTAAAAAAAATCTGTGTGGACACGTGTATGTAACACCGTACATAGCATAGCAATGTTGCGTAAAATAATATATTGCATATAATAAAGTATAACCTTTAATGCAAAATAAAGCATACATTTTTTTTTAGTTCAAGTTATTTGTAATTCCTTCAACATAAATATGATTATGCTACTATTTTTTCAAAATAATTCAAAAATGGTCAAGCTTTCTTTTTAAATCATAAGCTTGCTATGTTCATGGTTGTGTAAGAAGGGAGGTTGGGTGTTAACCCCTCCAACTGAATACTTCTATTGGCTGTAAATTCACATTTTTTATGAGAGAGAAAATTAATTTTTTTAGCCATTTGATGTGTGGGGTTTCCCCAGCTGGAACTGCTCCGCACCAGATGACGTCAGATGGGGATTCCCAACATGCGGGTATATAAGCTTAGGACTTTCACGAACTCTTCATTCTGCCTTCACTTGACAAAGGGAGCAGTTGGCTCCCGAAACGTCGTGTTTTTGAACCTTACGCTAGTGTCAAAATAGCTGTTATACGATCTCCTGGTGAAATTTTGTTGTGAAAATTTTTTGTTTAAAAAAAAATTCTATCACCATATTTTTTCATCAAAACTGTATGTTTTCTAAATTCTGCGCATGGACTTGGATGCTTGTATCTAACATTGCAAAAATCAATCTCAAATTCATTCTGGCGGAAATTTAATTTGGAGTATATTCTTGCCAATAGATGGCGCCACGATATGATAGAGGCAATATTGTTCTTTATTTATTATTAATCAAAAAATGTGTGGAATAACCAAAATTGTGTGAACTGATACTAGAGATGGGGTTTCTCGGAAATTTCGCATTTAAAAATAGGCAGAGATAATCCACGGATATTTCTCCTGATAAAGGACTGCTGATAACGCGTTCAAAAGTTTGGACGATCTTTTTCATTTGCTCTTTTATCAGTATTTAACCATTTGCAAAGGTCCGGATTAACCATTAAGGAAAATAAACACGTGCTGAGGCAAAAACGGATTTACGATTCTGCCGCCTAATCTTAAACGCAACCAGAGGCATAACAGAGATTTTGACGCTTTTGTCAAATTCTTAATTTGACGCTCCTGACGGTTATTTGAAATTCACCTTTTCGCAAGTATTTATAAATTTGTGCAACTTTCGAACCTCTCCCGAGGCGGCGCCATTGACATCTCTCCCTTTGCCGCTGTCAGAAAGTTGCCGCTGTAGGTTATAACCTATAGTTTGTTGACGGAAAATTGACCAGTGGTATCGTTAGAATTCACGGGAGCTGACGTCACAAACGGGTTGGTTCATTGCAGTAGAGGGAAGGGCATCATTTCATAACTGGTTTTTCGCGCACGTTTTTCTGCTTGCTATATCGTTATAAGTGGTCTATATTCTGTTGTTGTGTTACTTGCAGATACCTAAAAAAAAAAAAACACGAATGTACGTAGATGTACAGGATAACCCGCAGTAATCTCCCTGAAAGTAAAAATTTGTATCAGGAGAACAAGTTCAGTTAATAAGCCTATATCTTGGGGTTAATCGGAGTCACTAACGGATTTTTTTTTTTTGCATATAATCACATCATTCGTTTTTCTTCCATGAAAGAGATTTTTCTACTTCCTTTGAATATACAAAAGTCGCCTCTACGTGTTACTGCCTCTGTATACAGCTATGTAATAGTGTAATAGTAATACTTTATTCCTTATTATTTTATACCGCAGGAGACCATACAAACGATTTGCTTGGGAAACGGAAAGAGAGCAGTAGAGATGCTAGTAACGGGGCTCTCTTTCCGGTAGAAAAAGCAAGGGATTTCTCGTATTCTGCAAGAAACAACAAAGATATTGATTCGCGCGTACAAATCCGCATTGTTATTAAGAGATTCGGATTCGCTGGAATATCACATTTACAGAGTTTATGAGCAGAGTCTTGACTCGAAGACGTTACAAGTGAAGGTTGAAGTCCAAAGGTGGAATCTTTGTGGGCTGCAGAGTAAGAATGTTTTTCCTTGTAGCCAAGGCCGGAAGAAGAAGTAGGAGAAACAAAAATAGTAGAAAAATGTAAATGAATTTTGAGTTGACCGTTGCGGGTGCAGTTTTAAAGGACATTTATAAGGAAAGGCAGACAAAAGAAAAATGGAAAAGGAAGAGCAGGGAGAGCAGAGGAGGGGGAAGAACTGAAAACTAAAAGGAAAGAGTGGGAAGGCAGAAGTAGCAGGCAGAGCATACTTGATTTAAGTACTAATCAAAGATTTTGGCTTTAAGGGTGAGAAAAGACAGGGCTTTAAATTCTTGAGGGATCGAATTCCAGATTTTAGAACCCGTAACGGAGACACTGTGTGTTTTATAGTTTGTGCGAGTCCGCGGTATTCTGATATCGTCCTGGTGACGTGTATTGTAATCATGTGTCGTCTGTGAGATGGAGAAAGGTAAAACTAGGTCACCTTTAGTGACTTTGTACATAAGGAGTGCAAGTTTATATTTTACTAAGAGAGTGAAAGGAAGAATGCGCCATAATTTAAAAAGTTGGCCAGCGTGTTCATGGAAGCCTGCAAAGTTAACTATTCGCATAAGCTTTTTTTTTTGCGTTCCTATCAATTGCCTAAGGGAAGTAAAATATGTGATTCCCCAGACCTCAAGACAGTAGGTAAGTTTTGAATAAAATAAAGAATAGTAAAGAATCATTAGGATATATTGAGGAACGACATGTCTGAATCTCAAAAATATTCCCAGGAGACTGCTAAGAGAATTGGTGAGATCGTTAATGTGTTCTTTCCAGGTTAAATTTGAATCGAAAATTACTCCAAGAAGTTTGGCTGATTTCGTTTCCTGAAGGATGGAGTTGCGGAAAGTAATAGGAGAACTGTTAGGTAATATTTTTTGCCGGGAATGGAAGATAACGTAGTTAGATTTTGCAATGTTTAGCTCTAGTTTGTTAACGTAAAGCCAACGTGAAATGTTATCTAAATCTTGGTTGACTTTTTGCACTGTTTCTTCGATATTTTTTCCCAATACCAGAAGTGTCGCGTCGTCAGCATAAAGAAACAGCTGACTATTCAGGACAGCTTGGGGCAAATCGTTGATGTAAAGAAGGAAGAATAGCGGAGCTAAACAGCTTCCTTGAGATACACCAACGCAAATAGTTTTGCGAGTTGAGGGAGTTTTACCTATGAAAACTTGCTGTTGCCTATCAGAAAGGTAGCTGTTCAGTAATTTTAGAGGTGTACCCCGAATACCATACCGTTCTAATTTCGTCAGTAAAATGTCATGCTTAACATTTTCAAACGCTCTTTGGAGATCTCTTTGCATTCCTATTACAAAATTGCTTTTGTCTATTTCGTCAGAAATCATCTCTTTGATATTAAGGAGGGCGGTAGTTGTTGACCTATGTTTTCGAAAGCCGAATTGATGTTTGTAAAGTAAGTTTTTACTTTCGAAATATGATTCAAGTCTACTGTGTAAAGCCTTTTCAAAAATTTTGCTAATAACTGGAAGGATAGAAATAGGATGATAATTCTGAATGTCAGATGGGTCGCCTTTTTTAAATATAAAAGTGATTTTAGCCATCTTAAGCTTCGAGGGGAAAATACCCTTATTGAAGCTGATATTGATTAAATGCGCAATAGCATTTGCAAAGAAATCTGGGTTGGCTTTAACAATATGAGGCGGGATATTATCGAGACCTGTGGACTTGGAACTAAGAGCAATAATAGAGCGCTTGACCTCGTTTCTGCTCAATGGTTTAAGGAAGAAAGGAGACCCGGCGGCGGGGAAGGGTTCAAATACTTCTGAGCGGTGCGGGGGAGTGGGACTACTGTTGGGAGGGGGATCGTTTGCAAAATGTATACAGGGGGAGTATCACGTAGGGGGCGATACTTCACCTGTATACATAGTTACATAAAAAGGTTAAACACTGGTAAAATAGCAATGAAAGAGATCACTCAAGCTTTCGAACGCATCAGCAGCAGTCCTTCGATTACTCCTGATGAAGGACTGCTGCTGATGCGTCCGAAAGCTTGAGTGATCTTTTTCATTGCTATTTTACCAGTGTTTAACCTTTTTATGTAATTTCCTCCCTGGTACCCTGTATTTTATTTCTATGTATACATAGCTGTTTACATGGGGCAATAGTGCGTAAGGGCAACGTTTAATATATATTCAAGGAAAGTAGGAGGATCCATTTAATAGACGGAAAATGAATGATATAATTATACGCAAAATAAAATCTCATTAGTGACCGTGGTTAACCCTAAAATAAGGGCTTATTATTAAGGATTTTAAAGATATAATTTTTTTACGCTCAGAGAGAGAGAATTCTGGATCACCCTGTATAAACTCATGCGCTGAGCACATGCATTTAGCACTAAGTATAAAAATATTTAATAGACAGTTTTGTAAATGAAGCCTGCATTTTCTAATAATCTGTTCCTATTACCACCTCAGCACGGCCTGATTACATCAATGTCGACATATTATATCATTATCGACATAAAATATCATTACCCGATTATATCATTAATATATTGCTCATTTCGTTTTTAGACGAGGATTGGACAAACTCATATGTCCGGGCGGCTGGGTCGACCGAACCATGACTATTGGTCGGTGTGGGATGTTCGATCTCATTAAGAAAGGGTAAGAACACCTAATTTTAGATATAATTTATGTAAAATAAAATTCGTAAGCCAATTCGTAGTTCACAAGTTTGTGTGTGAAAATTACTATAAATGGAATTTTGTGAGATATGCATCACTGTTTTTTCAATAGCAATTAGTCTCTCTTTCCAGAAAGTAAGTGTTATCTTTAAAAGATGGCCGTAATAAATTCCCATTGCTACGAAAACAATATGAATGTTAATCAGCCATGAAGAATTTTTTGTGAAAAAAAATAATCAAAAATAAGAGGAAAGCTTATCAGCCCTCCTTCCTGTTAAAGAGCTGCTCCGCACGCTCTTGAATGAAGCATTAATTGAACAAAAGCCACTTATGACGTATCCAGAGCCGTGGCCAGGCTGGGCTATAGGGGGCTGAGCCCTCTAGATTTTTTTTTTCTCAAAATCAAATATTGTAGAATTTTATTTTAAATTTTTTGTTTTGTACGAAATTGTACATGACAATGGAAATTGTTCTTTGACGTTAAAAATGTATTCAAAATAGCTTTCTACCGTAGATCTTGTGTACATAATGTTTTTTACATACGTTTGAATCTTCATATACTTTATAATAAGGATTGGGGAAATTATAGAGAGGTATACTAAAATTCATAAGTTTTCAATGCAAAAATTACATTAAGAAATTTATTTATTAACGTTAAATATATTACTCTCCTTATATATTTGGTATTATTAAATATATTAATAAAATACATTAAAATATTTACGAATTTTAAGCC
>QLNU02015003.1:161957429-162011546 GCA_006491805.2 Dysdera silvatica
ACTACGACGGCAAAGGGTAACATATGCGTCTATTATGCCATTAACCTATAAAATAAATGCCATTAATCTATGATATAAATGTGATTAATCTACGAAATGAATGCCATGAACCTAAGAAATGAATGTCATTAACCTATAAAATAAATGCTATTAATCTATGAAATAAATGTCATTAATCTATGAAATGAGTGCTATTAACCTATAAAATAAACTTCATTAACCAATGAAATGAATGTCATTAACCTATGAAATAAATGTCATTAACCTATAAAATAAATGCCATTAATCTATGAAATAAACGCAATTTACCTATGAAATAAAGGTCATTAGCACATGAAATAAATGCCATTAACCTATGAAATAAATGCCACTAACCTATGAAATAAATGCCTTTAACCTATAAAATAAATTGCACTAACCTCTGAAATAAATGCCATTAACCTATGAAACAACCTGTGTTCCATTTCCAGTGGTATCAACAACGCATGCCGTATTTCTAATGACTTAGATCTGGTTACCTTGGTGTCAGAGGTTCGGATTCCTCGAAAGACTGTAGGTTCCGTCACAACATGACCTTTACTGACCTTTACTGCCCTTTTACTGAACCCTACCAACCTTGCGTCGTAAAAATATGAACAAAAGAATTTGAGGCCACATTGAGATTTTTCTTCATAGAGAGGAAACCTTGCTTTTCATATAAAAATATTATTTAAAAAATCTAATCGACGTACGTATATTATTATAATCATATATCTTAAGTTGATGTATTTTTTATTTAATGCCGTTAAGATGATATATCAATTATTGTTTGGACGTTGACTTCCTTTAACTCAAAAGTATTTTTGCGGTTGGCATTTGTGCATGCAATTGTTTCTAGAAAGCAGTGTTGCGACAAATAAAAAATCCCTTTCCCGGTATAATGCGCATCCAATATATTTTGATAACCAAAAAGGGAGATAGTATGGCTGTTATTTCCTCATTTTTGTTTTATGGAAAGCCATGAGTAATATGCAAAACCAAAATTCGTAGCAAAGTCGCGTTGCGGGGGGAGGGAATCCTCTTGATTGCATAGTTGGCCAGAAATGGCTTCCCAGGAAGTTTCCAGAAGAAAACAGTCAGTATGTCTGCCTTTGAATGGCGACACTTTCAACACCATGATGTAACTAGCGATTGCTAGTTAAAAATTAGTGAAGTCTGTAAAATATTAACATTAACTGAGCGATAAATGTAACTTACGTAACTTACGAGGAGTAATAGTTATCTTACTCTTGCTCTCTCTCATTCTGTCTGTCTGTCTATATTATGTATGTGTGTGCGCGCGCGTGCGTGCGCGTCTGTGTCTGTCTATGTGTCGTATCCAGCGTCATCAATCCTTTGCGGACGAGCTCTCACATATTTTTCTAGCGGTGATCTTGTGCTTTTTACTGGCACTTTGGCCCAATATATTTAATAATTTCATCTACCCATATACTGTTTATATATATATATAAACAGTGGGAGTAATAATAATAAGGCAAAGGTTTGTCAAATGACGATCCCAAAAAATTAGTTTTTAGCACTCGTTATTGTAAATTATTAATTAGATATATCCTTTAATTCCAATATACGGCTGTCTGAATAAAACCACAATATTCTCCCAGGCAGGGGCGGATACAGACTTTCATTTTTGGGGGAGTCAAGGACAGAATTTGCCATGGTCTTGGAATAACACCCTTCATTTATCATGAAAGTTGGAATTTTTTACAGTGAAAAAATATATTTTTGGGGGGTATATATATATTGGGGTGTATATTGGGTGGACCCCTGTAACCACCCCTGTGTTCGCCCTTGCTCCCAGGTTCCTTCATTTGGTACCGTCCTTAAATTTTTAGCCTGAGGCAACTACCACATTTATCGCACCCTTGGTACTGACCTATAGGTTGCGGAAGTCTATACAAAGTTATGCTTTTCGATATATATATATACAGGGTGATTCAGAACTAACTGAACAAACTGAAAGGGGTGGTAAAGGACGTCAAATAAGCCATATTTGGCGAAATCCTCATGTCCGCAAAGGACCCGATTTGGCTGTAAAGTATTATTTGTTTGTTTGTTTGTTTGTTTTTTGGTTTTACGGCTCAAAGACTACAGTGGTCATGCTGCGCCGGGACCTACTGTTTTCCGAGGAATCCGAACCTCTTAAGGCCTAGGGAACCAAACCCCGGACTACAGTGAGCAGTGCGATCTTTATGAGATCTCTGAGTAAGCGTTCTTTTTGCACTGCTGGGAGTCGAACCCGGATTAGCGGCGCCCTAGGAGAACCTTGTTACAACCGCCACGGCGGGCCAATGTTAATTTACATCCCATCTGGGCCTTCGGCAATTACATAGGCAATAAAATTTGAGCACCATTTAAGTGAGGTTGTCTCCGTACAGCAGAGGCAAAAATCCGTTCTCTTCACATGCTTCATTGGTATTTTAACAATTCATGAGTTATGGAAGCGTTTATTTTAGCCATTTTAGAGGCAATTGGGAATTGTTAAGCATGTGTAATAAGTGAAGGAGATCAAAAGAAACAACTTTGGCAGAGTGAACCAATGTCCGAAAATGAGCCGTTCTGGAATTACAGGGATGTTATTATTTGCATCCACATTAGTTAATCATGTAATAGAATTTGGAAAGTTGTCGTTTCGGCCTAGAACTATATTAGAAAATATTCCACCACCTACTTTGGTCAAAAAGAACTTCCCATGGCCAAATTTATGCAATTCGGGAATTTATGACCCAAACATAAACCTAACGGGTGGATGAATAATGTAATTGATAGATAAGTACATGAAGCCATTTAAATTTATTGTGTATTAATGTTGCTTACTATATTTCTTAATAAGCTTAAATATACAATTAAATAAAATTGTTAAAAAATATTTTAAGAGAGAGTGAATGTTTGAATTAACTAGGAAGTACTTAATGGGGAAAAAACACAAGAAGTTTGAAAAACTGTGTGAAAGTGGAAAACCTTAAAAGCCAAGGGTTTGGACATATTGAGGGGCGAGAAAACTGATCAAAAACGGGCAACCAAAATGCAATTAATTTTTCAATTATGCTTCATTTTTTATGATCTTTCAGTCGTCGCCGTAAAAGGCTTTTATAATGAACGGAGAAATGCGCCAAAGTATTTGAAACCTTGGAAATGCGAATGGATAGAAAAATGGAAGTGAAATGTGGGAAAAGAAAAGACAAGAAGGCGCCAAATGCAACCATTGAGATAAGAACCTTGTTCAAATCATACTTAAAAAATATAACAAAAAGTAAAAGAAAAGTAATCGGAAAGGAGCCCACTTAATGAATGGAATAGCTTATTAATAGTATCCTTGTTAGATGATTGAAGCGGAAGGTACAAATGAAAGAAATACAACAGAATTCAACTGAGAGCATATTGGGTATTACAAAGAGAAGAAATAGAGAAATAATTGTGAAATATAGTCAAAGTATGACATTTGGCAGAATAATGGCAAAGAGAGGAGTGTTTCTAAATCTTAGAATTTGAGAACTTTTCGGATTAAAAGGATGATTCTTAAGTAATTTGGTTTTTTTTGTGACCACAGACGTAGCCAGGGGGCGGTTTTGGGGGTTGTAACCCCCCATCGCAATGAAATTTTGTATATTTAACATAGGAATATATGAGTTGTAGCTCTGTAACTTAACGTTTCTCAAAGATGAAATGATACGTGGAATCCTTATGTTGCAAGTTGGAAAAGGTGGCCACAAATAACGGGTCCGTTTTCCCAATGAGGATTACAAAATGTGAATATAACATTGGCAGAGTGTAAGCAAAGCATTTTTGTTAACCGATTGAATATTTGGTATGGTTTAAAACTGCAACATGACGAATCATCGCTTTGCGTCGAGCGAGATCTGGTTACATATAGATTACTCCCCAAACGGCGTTATCCTGAAAGATCCCGAGTAGCATGGAATTTTTTGAATTTCTTTTCTTTGGCATGTAATTGGTCAAAAAATATGGGATCCTATATTTTTAGCCAATTACATACCAGAGAAATTCAAAAAATTACATGCTACTCGGGAGCTTTGAGGATAACACCGTTTGGGGAGTACGCTAGGTACCCGTGAGATCTGAGTGAGCTTAAATTACCATGGAAGTTGAAGGAACCGTGCCTTGGTGGCCAAGTTGGTTAAGGCACAAGGATTCATATGGTGGGTCGCCGGTTCAACTCCGGGCCAATGCATAAAAAGTTCTAGTTTGAGCTGGAAGACGCGGGTGTGAAAAAAATTATCCAAAGCAGTTCTATTTGTCACAGTCGTATTTACCAAAGCACTTGAAATTTTGGCTGATATCAATTCAACTCAGTATTTCCTCCACTCATAGGCGTAGAGTTACTGGACCCCTCCCGCCAATACTTTAAAATCAATTGTAATTTTACATACGTTGTAATACATAAATGTACATTATTTATTCCTGTATCACGCAAATAATTTTGAAACCTCTACATCGAAACCCCCACTTTAAATAGCCAGGTATTTTCCGTCATCAAACCCCATCCGCCATTTTGTTTAGCAGCTGAGGCTGCCTTACGTTAGTACACACAAAAGTTTTGCAAATATAACGTTTATCTAAATATCTCTAGAGATTGTATTACATCACAGCAAGGAAATCTATTCGTCACTCAACTAAGAATTATGCTTATATCGGTATATCAAGAAAGACTGTATACTCACGAAAGACATATTATTTCATATATCTTCAATTGAGGCTCAAGCGATCCTGAAAATGATACCGAAGACATTTGAAAAGGGGCACCAGACGATTGTTTTTTTGTGACGTCACAAGAGTAAATGGCCAAGAATGCTTAAGTGCACTGGGAGCTCGTTAACTGAGCTATGGCAATCGAAAAAAAAGTTGGATTGAAGGCCGACTGTTCGAACACAAGAATAGTTTTCCTTGTTGCTATTGGAGACATATTTTATCTCATGTGAAAAATGAAGGCACGTGCAGTGTTCTCTCTGCTAATAAAGTTACTCTCATTAACGATCATTTCCGTTTAACGACGAGATTTTGCGGTCGCAGCATAGGCGTACGCATAAAGTTCGTAAGGGGGTTATAGGCTCAATGGGGGGTTACAGAGATACAACTCGCATATTCCTATGTTAAATATACAAAATTTCATTGCAATGGGGGGGTCACAACTCCCATCAACACCCCCTGCGTACGCCAATGGGTCACAGGCAAATATTTCATTGAGTTTCACACATTTTGATTACGTATTTCCTTGTAGAATGACGAACAGTAGGATCATGGCACCGAAAAGTTGGAAAAAATTAGTAACTTTTGACCGCCTCAATATATTTGAGCAAAATCAACTTTATTTGTTATCAAGTCAAGCGTACTGATTTTGCGATAAAAAAATTATGAGCGCCCTTAAAAACTGGGCGCTGGCGCCAGGGTGCTCGACAACTTTCAATTAGAATATACATCATGTTTGATATCATTTTAAAGAGGCTTTTTTTCTGAAAACAATGATGTCGCAATTTTGAAAACAATCCGATTTTATCGAAAGTTACAAGCGATCAAATTATTGAACTTTTGGCTCTTAACGAAATTTTATCAAGACCGGATAACTTATTGTATAACCACTCTGTATAATCTTTTCTTCACAAAATCGCTTGCATATGGTCTAGCTAAGCTACTTGCCAAATTTGGAGACATTTGCGTTCTTAGATCAAGTTACAGGTTGACTCTAAATAGGAAGACTTAAATTATGGGCACCCTATATAAAACGGAATATTTCCAAATGAGGCAAATATGGGCAAGGTTTTTTTATGTTTCAGCAAGATCAACTTATAAGGAAATAAATATGTTACAATTACGGACATGATATGGTCTGATATAAACTAAATTTCCCCAAACACACCTTAAATAATCAAAAAAAAATTTTTTTAATGCGTCAATATTAAATGAGCTTTATAAAATACTATTAATCATAGCATAACAAGCAAAATTAAAAAATGATGTACTAACCTGCGGTTAAGGACGCCATGTTAAAAGTAGTTGAATATCAATAAGTACGAAAGAGTACTTCGAAGAAATACACCACTTATCGTTTTAGCTTCTTTGCAGGCATAATGCGAAATCGCGCTAGAACAGACAAGTTTACACCACTTTTGTAGGGGTGTCGTTCGTTCTCTACCACCTCCCTACGTCATCCCTTACACGTATACTATTCAGCTCTCAATTCCAGACGATCTTTGCCGCATATTGTGAATCTTTTTTTTTTTTTTGCCAGCAATTACAATTAGTGTGTTTGGCCCCACTGTGGGGCGTTCTTTTTCCATTCCTTGGAAATTGTCACTGGTGAAGTTTCTGCATTGTTTTGAAATAGTGCCTTTTGTTTTCTGTTTAGTGTCTATGCCCATGTGGCAAGGGTGAACTAAGAGTAATTATTTGTAGTTTTATGGTAAGACGGGTCAGAACCGCGATATACAGTAGAACCTGTCTAAAGTGACCACCTTTGGGACTGGACTGCAGTGATAGCCGTAGACAGGTGGTTGCTGCATAGAATCCACTGTATTTATACGCAACCAGCAACGCGAGTTTCGAAATTATTATTGGACGGGGAAAGCACATTAATACGTTTATGTATTGCTTACAATATATTTAAAATTATAATTTATTTATTTTAAATTATAAGGAAGTTTGGGCTCATATAATTCTACGCCTACGTACACAACTATACTTGTTTGGAATAGATTCTAGTCAAAGGAGACAAATCCGTCCTCAAACCTCTAAGCTATTCTAGTTTTCCATACTATTATTGCATAATACCAGAATGATTATATAATTATGGTATTTTAAAAGTTTAGGCTTGAATAGGGTAACTGGTGTTGAAGTGAAAGAACGGGGACCGATGCATATAACCGGCCCTGTCAGCAACCAGATGAAACAGCATTATTTACCTTGTGGACAAGGTCGTATTTCAGAGTAGGCACCCAAGGTTCTTTTCCTGGGGCGGCAGCAGAAATCAAATATAAAACTTTCCAAATTCGACAATGTTAGAAAAAGTGTTCTGTAGTACAAATATGCACAATACAGGATGGACATACGTTAAATGTCTAAGTTGACCATGGATGCACGCAGGAAGTTTATAAGAGAGATGTTACAGAGCTACAACTCCACATATTCATGTGTACCGCAATGAGGGGGGTTACAACCCCATCATCCCCCCCGCGTACACCAGTGATGGTGACCTAAAGAATGGGATAATGTAAATTTGTAAAATACTAAGTTTTAAATGCTTTCCACATGGCATAAATACTAATTCAACCTTAAAATCTTGAGGGGCGGCAGCCGAAAATCCAACAATTATTAGTTAAAATATTAGTTTAAATAACAGTGTGAAAAACTACCTTCGCCTATAAACAGTTAAATGTGTGATACATGTACACCTTTCCCCCCATTCAAAAGTACAGGAAGAAGGGGCGGTAATTTCCCAAATCAACCACTGCTTGAGCAATTGCTTGAGCAGCTGGCAATAGTGAAAAAATTTTTGTTTGTAAAAACTGATTACAAGTGTCACTAAGATATTTGTTCACTAGTGCGTAGGGGAATTTTTCATGGGTGCACTCCAATAGACTTTCACGGTATGTTGCTATTAATGGGTTCTTACAAATTTCACAGCACACCTTGCAGAACGCAAAGCTCAACCTTTGAGAGTCACTAATATGGAACATACACGCCTAATGACCGTTGATGTACACTCAGTTTTAATGAAATTTTATTTTCACATGAGTTGTTCTAGGCATTCGTACACTTTCTAAGTGCGTGTGATCAATGGTAAATATTTCTATAGTTGAAATACTATCCGCTTGAGACTTTTTTAAACATTTTGACATGCAGAATGTGCCCAGCAAGCTATGGAATGATAAATATGATTTAAAATTACGAATTAAATATTCATGAACAAATTCCAGACATTTAGCATATTTTGGTCAAACAAATTATAAAAGCAATTGGGAATATTTATGAAAGGGAAGAAACAGATAAAATTAAAAAAGTCTGTGCATATGAGTATTTATCGCATATTTTTACATATGTTCTTCCAGAAATTTACTGTGATGACAAAAATATTTTTATGTATTTTCAAGTTGTATAAGTATATTTAAAAGTGGTAGAAAAGTGGTGAATTTTTTTTACGTTTTAACATTCATGTTCCAGAGCTCATTAATTGGTAAAACTTTGTGATTGTGAATCAGTGAATTCAGTGAATAAGTTTGAGGCTTAGAAAGTGGTTAACAAAATGTCGACGAAAAAAAAAAATCTCACTCCCACAATAATTTTCAAAATGCTGCTCTTTGGGGCCCGTATCTATTAACCATTTTAGTAATTATGTTGCTCTCGAGAAGGGAAACAATATTTTAAAATATGAAAAAAAATGTCACAAATGGTCTCAATTCTTTATGATTATGAGCATAAAGAATTAGTTTCTTTTGGACGATACAAACTATAATTTTCGAACTTGGCGTTACTCTCTTATTTTTGGCGAAAAATAATATTCTTTTTGGCGAGAATTAATATTCTTCCGCCCTCTTTTAACCAGTCCTTTTTAGTGTAGTATTCATTTCATGTGTGATAAATAACTTCTATGCAACTATTTAATGTAATAAACGTTGGACAAATTGACTTTTGAAAATTTAAACACAAATCTCTGCTGCTATGATTCTTTAATATTGATCAAATTTACTGCTGTCAGGGTTCGAAATCTCTTCTGGGTATTTTTGTTGCATCATTTCGTTCTATTAAGCATGGCATAATTCAACCAGAAGCAAATTTATATCCAGAATATGTAAAATTTTCTTATTATTAAATTGTGTTTTAGACATGTATATGAAGCAGTACATTGCGTAATGTATTATTCTTTTATAGACACCGTTGTCGGCAAATGATATTTTGGATCGTCTCCCAAACAAAGAAACAACATTGGACATCATGATCATTACGAGGCTGCTTAGCACAAAGGCCACACAATCACTTGGTGACTTCGAATCGCAATATATGTTTGACCCCTTTTGTGAGCAAGCAGCGAAAGAGTAAGTTAATACGCAGTTTATGCAAATTATACTCGTGGCACAGCTAACCTGGTACACTGTTAAGGCTACGACGACCTATTCACACCAGTGAGACGAGTATTCATTCGCCAATTGGCGAAAAATGAGATAACCCTCAACATTATTAGGCTATTTATCGCCTAATTTGGAATGCAGAAAAACGCGGTTGCCAAAATTCCAGGCGCCAAATTTCTCGCCAAGCAAACGAAGTCCTCTGAGTGGTCAGTTACTTGAATGACGTCAGCGCTCGCTACAATGAGTCTTTTTCCTAAATTTAATAAATACCAGATTTTAATTACACAAACATGCCTATGTTTTATGTATTTGAGCATTATTTTAATGTTTTATATGCAAAATGTATCTTCTATTAACTCTGTTAACGTAAGAAAGGGCGAACTATATTGCACTGGCGAAATCGTACCGCCCTGCGCCTTGTCACTGCGCCAGGTTAACTTTGTCTCGAGAATAGAATTACTTGCATCCAGGTCATATAAAACCTTTAAAGTATATTAAGAAAATGCTTATAAAAAATAAATATGGCGTTGTTTTAATACATTGTAACGCATGCATTATTCTGGTTTTTAACCTTAGATTCCGGGACGAATTAGCGGAAATGAGTAAAGATGTGAAAATAAGGAACCGTTCGAAAGCTTTCCCCTATCACTGGCTGGATCCAGAATTCATTCCGAACGCCATCAGCATATAATGATATCAAATGTCTGCACATGATATTAATCAGTAGCATACATGGTACCAATCATCCGCGCATATGTGTATATATATCAACAAGTATCATACGTATGCCAATAAGAAAGTATTATAAAAGTGATGATGGATGTCCTCAAATTTTGTAGAACCATTTTCAGAAGGTGTTGTACAATGCTAAGTGATTCCGATTGTAGACGAACGATCAAGGTTTCAAATAGCGTGAATGGTCAAGGCAAAGTTGCAGAGATCACTTTTGGCGCTTTTGTCCAATTGCTTTGATGCAACTGTGAACAATAGGACATGTGCATTTTAACAGATTTTATTTCAGTATGACATCGACGAACATTTGCTCGCTGGAAACTATACTTGCAAGATTTGTTGGGAATACATGGTGCTATTAACAGATTTCAGGTTCAAATTTCCAGTGTTTCAGTTTTATGTGGTTGAAAATGTAGTCATCTTTTCGTCTTATGCTAATCTTGTGTATCGATTTTTCTATGTTGTGTCTGCCTTTGCCGATGGAGCCTAAAGATTTAATGAAATGGTTTCATATAATAGAGCATTCCATACACAAAAGGAGACTGACGTTTTACTAAATAATAACAATGAAGACGTAGGCACGAACTTGGTGAGAATTTTTCCCCGGTTTGGTAGAGAAACATCATATGGGACCAAAATTTTTGAAGGAAAAAATATGAATTCGTATAGCTTCCCGTATGAGAGATATTTTTCAAAGTTTTTTTTTTATTTTATTTGCTTACTTTTGCAAGTGCACTGCCCCTACAAGTGCGATAATGACTGAATGTTATAATAAATGAATGCAATAATATTATATGTGTGATAACTTTCGACATTCCATAATGGATAAATGCATTGTAAGTATAAAGTTATAATGTAACAATAAAGTTATTAGAATATGTTGAAAAGGATATTATTTCAACATTTCTATCACTGTAGTAAATTAGTAATACATTTGACCAGCAGTTCTTCGACTGTGGTCCGCGACGACCCTATTTGGGATCAGTGTGACGCTCCCAGTGTTCTACAAAGGTTCGAAAAAATACCGAAACAAGAGCAATTACTCTTTAATGCTAAGAATAAATTATGAGGGGACGAAAAATTCCTTCCTTAAATGGTGAAAATTAGTGATGAAACACTAGAAATAAATATGTATGATGCAAATTCCGGGCTTTAAACTTTGAGTTAATTCTCGGGAGTCGCCCACGAGGAGGAGTAATCTCTGAAGGTGTCCGCGATTTGGAAAGTCAAGTCAAAGAACCGCTGCTTACATGTTTGCATATGACTATGGGGAATATAACTCCATCATCTTTTCCTCCCCCCTACCACTTAAAATCATTCTTATTATTTGGTAAGAGTCCAAAGCTTTGTAACCACACAAAAAAAAAAAAATTTTTAATTTTTCTTTCTGAACGACAGCGCACACAAAGCGGAGAATCAAAGAACATACGCTTGCATGGGCGCCCCTGAATTATATGTAAGGGGGGGGGCGCATCCAGGAAAAATTCCAATTGAATAATGTTGTTGGACTGTAGTTTCTTGTGGATTCAGTCTTTTTAGCCAAGGGGGTGCAAGTGCACCCCCTTGGGGCGCCTATGCACGCCTGATATCATACTAGCTCATAAGATCGATAGGCACATCACAGAATCATCATTTATATTCGCAAATGAAAATGAGAATGCTTATTCACGTTGATGAATGTTTTATTTGGACTCGTTCGTTCAAATCATTCACGAAGTGAGAGTCGTTCATTTTAAGTAACGGTTCTCACGTTCGCCGCCCACCTCTATTGTATGCGGGTTTATGTATCATTCAACCCAATAGTCTAATAAGTTGGCGGTGATTCAGAAGTGTGACGTCATAATACGCTTCTTTTGTATCCGACGATTCACTCCATTGATAACGTTCTAAAAGTCACGTGTTTTCTCTGAGCGCTTTCTATAAATAGAAATGTAAAGAGGAACTTAGAACATCTTCAAATTTTGAGAAGCAAAAGAACTTGTTTTTCTTTGAAGTGCATATTTTTAAAGATAAAACGCTTTATATGTTAGAAAAATTTCCATTTCATAACAGGAATAAATTTTTGTTTTTATGACACAGGAGCAATTCCAGACGTGCTGCGCAGGGTCTCTGTTTTTCGAGGAATCTGATGCAATGGGAACCTAACACCGGACTACTGTAGGTACAAAAACGGCACACGTTCTACAATACTATTGGGAGTCCAACAAAGAAAGCCTCCTCTCCATACACAACAGAAAATCTTTAACGATCGTATAAACAATCCGTCATGATTACACACGAAACGTCGTCCAATGAACTTTCTTTAGAGCACTGCAAGCATGTAAAAAATTTTTTTAAACAACAACATGACGACATGACAAACAGAAAATTCTAGAAAAACGATTTCTGGTTGCAAAGCCAATACTTAGCACCCGGAAATTCCACAATTTCCACAATGTGTCATCTGAAGAGATACTGACAAAAGTATATTCAAAAAGCAAGTAGTCCCAAAAGTTCTCCCTGATAGGAGAAATTTTGAAAAAGACTGCCACAGTAACAGATGCGAAAGGATATGTAACATGCAAGTTCATGGCAAGACCTTGAAATTCAAAACTTTCCGAAACTACTCATGTTGGGTATCATACGAAAGTTTACAAAATAATCTATAACATGGTTATATTTCATCCATCATTCATATAAATCAAGATTTATATGAATTTCTTTACATAAAATTTAAGGATCCCTCACACGCACACAACAAATGAATTAAAGAGATAATCTATGCAAGAGACTTTAATCTTATAATACCATTTTAAGGAATAAATAAAAGTATGCTAGGATGCATTATAATCAAACACAATCTAAGAAGTAACATAATCATGAAACAAGTTTGAAAATGAAAAGCAATTCTTTAAAAGTAATTGAGTAGTTACGTTTGTTTGTTTAGGTGTTTTATGGCGCAAGAGCATATGGGGATTGAGTAGTTAACACAATTTTGTTATAAACTTGCTTGACGTTTCCAGATTTTCCAGACCAAATCTTAATCGATTTCCAGTCACTAATTATAGTAAACAACACACAATGCATTATAATTTGCATAACAAAAAGTTGCAAGACCATAAAATTCATCAACACCAAAGTCATTTATAACTCAATTACAGTGAATTTACAAATACAAAAACTATATTAAAAAAAAATGCATTTCTTTATACTAAAAACTTGCATGAACTCAGATTTTTCATTCAGCTATTTTTGAGTTCATTATAAAAGTTTAACTATATAATCGCAAAGCTGATGCTTTGCGATTATGCAGTTAAATTCTTTTATAATCACAAAGCTGATGCTTCATCTTTTATTCCATTTAAAGTGTGTATGACTATATATAAGAGAAAGGAGACTCGTATGTTCAAAATCCTTTACAGATTAGATAATTTAGCTAAAAACACCTTTTTTAAGCTCTAATTATACAGTTGGGAAATGTTTCCTTCTGAGAAATAAATATATGGGCTTAATAATTTTATATAAATTATATTAGTTTTGGTGAAAAATGGTAACTTTTGGAAGAAGTTTAGTCAAAAGTACAAGTTTTTCAAATTTTTCAGTAGGCAATGTGGTATGAAAAGCACAGTTCAGGAAAATTATTTTAATAAGTTATTTATTATAACAATGAATTTCAAATTTCCCTGACTTGGGCCTTTGTATTTCAAATTTCCCTGACTTTTTCTGATATTGCATCATTTATGCTGTAGAGCATAAGTAATTTGATGGTGTCATTACTTAGCCAATCACAGAAGGCCCCAGATTGTGAGAGGATTCAACTTTAACAAATCATCTTCATTCATTGTCATTCTTAGTGTTAACATAGTTATTGAAATTTAGTTTCTCTTAATTTCTCAAGAAGTGTTTTATAGTGTCTTTGTTTCTTTTTATAGTTATATGTATTTTTAATGCAGATTGGTATGTAGAAAGTAAATTTGTGACATTTATTATTAACTGTAGACATATCTTAAATTTTCTATGGGAAGTGCAGTGTAGGTCTTTATACTAATTCTGAGTACCATATAAATATATATACTGACAGAGAAAGATACTTTTTCAATATTGTTGAAGAACTTCCTAATGAAGAGAGAGAAATTCTACTTAGGAGGGTAGAAGGGATCACCCTACATTCAAATTTAAGTATCTGTTCACACAACTATTCTTCACTAATTAAACATTATGGCAAGAAATTTAAGAAATGTTGCGACCCACGAAAGAAACAAAAAAGGTTTATTAAAAGTGGCTTACATTCTATTTCTCTCCAGATATCCAAAGATGCAAAGAGAAAAAGTGGTATTTCATTAGTTCCCGGACAAAAACTTTATTCCAATTGTAGGAAAAAATTGTTTAAAGATTATTGCGATAACTTTGGAACTGCAGCTTCTAATGATGAAGAAAAAGAGGATTCACATTACCTTACACTTAAGGAAGACCACAATAAACCTACAACACTTTTGCTAAGGAAGATCCGAATTTAAGTATGACATCTCTTAGTCTGCTACCATTAAAACTGAGATCACTTTCGGAGTGTTCCAAATTATCGTATGGCAAAAAAAAAGAGGCAGATATTACATGTGAAGTGAGAACAAAAATAGCAAAGGTTTGAAGCTTCCTGAAGAGGAATTTCAGTCTGATAGATGTCATGATAATGATGATCCATCTATTAAGGAATCAGTTCAGAGAAATGAAAATGAACAGAAGAATCTATGAACAAAACAATACTCTGCAATGGCAAGGAACTATATACAGAATATGAAGATAAGCTTCATTGTGATAAGTAGGAATAATAATATAATAATAATATAATAGGAATAATAATTGATAAAGTAGGATTTTACAGATTCTGTGAGTTACGTCCCAAATGGTGTATTACAGTTAGTCAGTCAGGCACACATTCAGTGTGTGTTTGCTTAATGCATCAAAATCCAATCCTTTTTTTTTTAAGTGCTGTGAGTTTTGAAAAATCAAAGATGAAGGGTCTCATAAGTTTAATTGTATGTGATATAGAAAAACCTGATTGTGTGCTAAGAATATGTCCCAACTGTTCGAATTCTGACAAAGTTGAGGAATATATAAATAAAAAATTTCAGGATTTTGACGATGATAAAGTTAAGTTTTCACAATGGATAACTACTGATCGCAGCAATTTACGAACATCAGTGCTCCCTTTATGTGAATTTGTCGATCATTTTATGAATAAATTGAATGTTTTAATACCTTCAGTCATTTATTTCCAAACAGCAATCGAAATATGTGAAATATAGGAAAGAGAAACTTCAGACAAATAAAATGCTTATTTGTATGGACTTTTTTGAAAACTACTGTTTCATCATTCAAGATGAAATTCAGTCTTATCATTGGGCACACGCAGCCTGTACAGTGCACCCAGTAGTTCTGTACTTCAGAAAGAATGAAGATATATGTGAAATGTCTTTGTGCTTTCTCTCAGATTATCTAAATCATGATATTCCCTTCGTTTTCGAAGTTCAGAAAAGAGTAGGCTTACTAGTCATGAAGAATTCCCTGATATTAATCACATGGAGTACATCACAGATAGTTTTTCACAGCACAATACAAGAACTTTAAAAGTTTGGTTAACCTCTGCCGTCAACACGAAGATATTGGTTTAAGAGCTTCCTGGACTTTTCATACAACAAGTCACAGTAAAACAGCTTGTGATGGTGTTGGAGGAAGTGTTAAAAAGGAAGTATCCAGAGTAAGCTTGCAACGACCATATGAAGATCAGATTATCACAACTGAAAAGGTGTTTCAATTTTACAATGAACACTTTTCTCGAATAAAGTTTCAATTGATCAAAGAAGATGCAATTCATGGAGTGGAAGAATAATTAAACAAACGTTTTTATCGGTTCGCAACTGTGCCTGGAACAATGTCCTTCCATCATTTCACTCCACTTTTCTAAACCTGTAATAGCAGCTAAACGAGTGAGCTACGATGAGCACTTTTCTCTCGAGTACTCTTTGACTAAAAAACTGAAAGCTTCAAAATAAAAATAAATTCACACGTGAGATCAGAGTTTACGAAGGCTAGTGCTACATTGGGTTAGCGCTTGAAAAGATAGTTCGACGCTTTGATAAGTTTATGTATGCATCCTCACTGGCCATTTAAATTGTTATACTGGTCAGAAAGTCGAAATTATGGCGACGGAGATGCACGTTGGGTTCCGTTTGATAACATTATTTGCACTGTTGATGTTCCAGAACTTGACTCAGGTTGGCAGGTTGTATTATAAACTTTCTTTTATGCGTGAAAAAAAAAAAAATGTTTAAATGGAATCAGTCTTCTTGCATTAAGAAAATTACTTATAAATTCTAATTACTTAAGAAATCATGTATTTTGATACACTGTAATTTCCCTAGGTTTTCTTCTAAACCATCATCATCATCATCATCATATTCAACCATTATCTATCCACTGCTGGATGAAGGTCTCTCCAAATGCTTTCCACACAAGTCTATCCTGGGCCATTCGTTTCCACGTCACCCCAACCTGTTTTCTTATTTCATCCACCCATCTAGTTTGAGGACGTTTTCTAGGTCTTCGGTGGTCTCTTGGAATCCAGTTCAGAATTTCTGTTGTCCATCGTTGATCAGTTCTTCTTGCAATATGCCCAGCCCATCGCCATTTCAGTCCTTTTACTTTAACAATGATGTCCTCTACTCTAGTTTGCTCTCTCACCCAAGTGTTTCTTTTTCGATCTCTCCTAGTTATTCCAAGCATGCACCTCTCCATGCTCCTTTGCGTTGTCTGTAACTTTCGTATTGCTCCAACTGTTAGACTCCATGTCTCTGATCCATAAGAGAGGACTGGCAATACACACTGGTTGAAGACCTTTCTTTTTAGACACAAAGGCAATTTCCCCTTTGTATTGTTTCTTCCAAATATGGTATATTATTGTAAAAAATATAGCAGTAAATTTATTTTGTACTTCAGTTAAGCAAATATAATATTTTCTATCTATATACAACAATAAATTATTTTGTAATTAAAAATGATTTTGCTACAACAATTTCCCTTACTGAAAATTGCTTTTGTAAAGAGTGCGGTGGTTGGGTGAGGTGGGAGCAAATACCCACAAGTTTTATTTCACTTTCTTGTAGAAAATTCAGTATTCTTTCCAATGACACATAGCTCTAGCATGTGAAAAGTGACAGAAAAAGCTATGGAGGGTATTACTGAAGCAATGTACTGTGATTTCTGAAAACATACGTTTCAACTTCCTACATGATTTTCACACATTTGGAGGCATTGAAATCTATTTTGGAAGAAATATTTGGAATGTACATGAAATTCTGAATAAGTATGGTGAATTTCAAGATTTTACATCAATAATTTTTCTAGTAAAATACAAGTTGAACTAAGCGTGTTACTCTGTATTCGTTACGGCAAAAATCAAATCGCTGAAATAGGAAGCAATTTTACAGGGCCGTAATTTCCAAACCATAGCCAATATTCAAAAAATGAGAAATATAGGTTCTTATATTTGCCTAAGGATACCATGCACCAAATTTCAGCTAAATCTGAGATGGTACGGTGGACAACGTATACCTTGAC
Source organism: Dysdera silvatica (assembly GCA_006491805.2). NCBI lineage: Eukaryota > Metazoa > Arthropoda > Arachnida > Araneae > Dysderidae > Dysdera > Dysdera silvatica. The sequence continues at coordinate 161,974,871 of QLNU02015003.1, forward strand.
CGCTCGATCTCAGTTCTAAAATTTTGGGTGATAGACCAGTTTTTTAAACGAAGTGCCGCCAGGAAAAGGTTTATTTCCATTACAATTTTTATTTTACCGTATAATTCCGTCGATCATCCCTCCTCGGGGGAAGAACGTCCCCTCCTCCCCATCAAAACAAGCGGTTTCGTCATTAAATGAAATTGATTTATAACAATGTCGTTATTTCACCTTATAATGCGCAGAAGGTAACCCATAAAAGCCCCAGCGGCATAGCGTGGGTTGCCAGCGCCTGGGGGGCAAGTTAAGTATTTCGCCTCCTAAAACCCGTTAGCAATCCCTTCCATCAGTTCAGTATTGAAATTTCCCGCTTTTAGGAATTTGGCGCCCCCCACGCTACAACACTGACCCTGTATTCCGCGGTTTTCTGTGGTAAGACTTTTTTTTTTTCGGAAGGTGGCTTCCTTACCTTAGAAATCCTGATAGGATGCCTTGCCCTTTCAAATGATTTTCCAGTGTGCACGTACACACAGAGAAAATCTCTCTCAAGGAATATCTGATTATGAAAAATATATATGTAATGGGACCTCTCTACACGGCCAATTTCTCGTGCCTAGCAACTAGACAGGAAAAGGGATTGACTCTTTATTAGAAACACCATTGTGCCTATCAATAAAGAAAGCTTTGCCATCTCATGCGAAATTTCCCTTTCAATTAACAACGACCAGGGGGTACTTTTACGGGACTTGTTTCTGATCCTTTTAGAAACAAACACAAACTACAAAGAAAAAGCTCCCTCTTATTGCTGTGTTATGTCTGTAATCTAGTAACACAATAGCAAAACGAAAGTACATTCATTTTTAATGCACTGTGGATATTGCGAAATTTTAAATTTAACAGTTTTGAAAAAAAAAAAAAAAAATACCAGTACCCCTGTTCTGCCGCGACTCCTTAGAACGGCTAGTTTTCTAGAAGAACCGATGGTGGCCGCCTTAGAAGCGTTCCACTGTATATACCATAATGAAAGGGGAAAACATTGCTGTATTTAAGATATTTCGTACCCTAAATTTGGATCTGGGAGTAAAGTGTTGTACTGATCGTTTGTGCTTCAAAAGAATACCCCAGCAATTATTTCTTAAGACCACCCCCCACCCTGCCTTTGATCAATGCTCTTAAGAAGTTCTCGTTGTTCACGAAAGTCACATTACGAGCCGCATGATCTGAATCGAAATTTGTTCGCTATGCTTGTGCTGTGAGAATAAATAGTAGCAATAAAAATGAAACGAAAACATGCTATATATCGAGGGAAAATGAGTTCCATTAGATCGTTCTTAAGCTTTCTTTTTAGGTCTGAAAATATAAATGAATCACAGTATTGCGATCATTTCAGTCAAAAACTTTACAAGTTGGCAGGCATGAAATAGGTAAAGTTAGTGAAGTTCTACTATTTTTGTGGGTGAGTAATAGCGGAGAGACCGTGACTCTGGGTTTTACCAGTGGCGAGATTTAGGCGGAACTTCGTGCAGCCAATTCACCAAAACCCAAAGTTACCATAAATTTCTTTCTTATTTACTGAATGAGGTAAAAACCAGTTTCTTGACGAATTAGCTTCACGCAGTTCCACTTAAATCTTGCTACGGGACGCCACTGGGTTTTACGTTAGCAATAGGCCCTGGTCTAATTAGCTCCCCATGAAACAAAAATTATCATAGAGCAAGAGACATATCCAAAATTCGAAAGACGAACTTTTTTTTTTTTTTGTACTACGCATATTTTTAGTTGTATAACATATTTTAGTTTGTACTGCGCATATGCCAGATGAAGAAAAAGATCCCCAGAGATGTCACTCGCGTGGGTTCTCGGCGTTTTCTTTCCTTTTCTATTGTCTAAACATGCCGTACATCAAACGGAATATTTGAAATTTTTTTTTCGTCAAAACCATTCACTGTCTGCAAACCTTAGTGAAAATAATAATAAAAAAAAATGAAAATAAACGAAAAAGGAAGAAATAGTCGCCAGCACGTGAAAATAAGTTGCCACCTTGACAAAAATAGTAGCTTTTGGGCTGTTGTCAACGAAAAAAGTCGCCACAGGACAAAAAAAAGTCGCCACAGGACAAAAATAGTAGCATTTTAGTTTCCTGTGGCAACCCTATACGTTGTGTTTTTATTTTTTATTCGGAACTTTTCTGAAGACCTTGCAGACCACTTGACAAGCCACCGCCGCCCACGCTTTGAGCAACCTATAGCTTTATAGCACAGATCTGTTCTTTCCATTGTATATCACAAGAATAAAAAATGCTGCACCAAATAATTTCTCTACTAATCTCTAGATAACCCCGGAAAGGGCCTAACTTTAATTCTGAAGTGACAGAGCTGATAGTTGTTCAATCTTCTCTTTACAAAGACCAGTGTTAATAGCTTTTATCTGTGTAGTAACTGTAACTAAACATGATGAAAGTAACCATTCAAGTTTTTGAGAACAAATGTATACAGCTTATTTTCATAGAAATTATATAACTAGATATAACCAAAGCAGCTGTTCCAATAATGCGGAAACAGAATATGTAGCTTAAATGTGACGGTTATATAAGTGGGCAGGGTTAAAAAAAATTATACTTGCCACAGAAGAATAGCACTCACCCACCTTAATAAGAAAACATGGGAACCTAGTAGAAAAGGATTTATTATCTGCCAACTTAGAAAATCCAGTTGACACTGGTAACTGGATTTGTTGAGCCCTGTAAACGAACACATAAAAGCTTTGGTAAAAGTAGCTCCTTGGCAGTAAATAAAACGGGGACCACTGAAGAAATCATATTTCATTTTATCTGGCATTTTGGTCATGAAAAACATTTGACTACTTTTAAAGCTTTACATCAGCAGCTCAAGTGTCTCAACTGAGATAGGAGAGCATCAGCTTAACATGACTTGTTTTCTCAAGGTTTTGAGCAGCTCAGGTATCTCAACTGAGATAGGAGTGTCATCTTAACGTGGCTTGTTTTCTCAAGGTTTTGAGCAGCTCAGGTGTCTTAACTGAGATAGGAGTATGCCAGCTTAATGTGACTTGTTTTCTCAAGGTTTTGATTTGTTTGAGTTTTAAGGCAGAAGGAACATGTGCGCTGGGAAGGTGTTTTCCGAATCTAAGGCCTAGGGAACCAACTCACAGACTACGAGGAACAGTTAGTCGGTAAACATTCTTTTTTTTAGCACAGTTGGGAGTCAAACATGCAATAACTGTACATTAGATGAGCATGTCACCAATGCACCACCACAGTGCCTGTTTTCTCAAGGACCACATTAAGAGAACGGTACTCATTACATTCAACTACTAAAGGCAAGAACAGTAAAACTAGTGTTCTTAATCAGATGGTCTTCTCCGTTTATCAATTCAAACTTTCTTGCTTTAACGAAAAGTTATATCAATTGATATTGAAATATGCATAATTGCAAAATATAAATTACTGTGTGAACAGTCCACTATAGACAAAAATGAATATTCCGATAAAATGGAAGTGCACTGATATTTTTATACTTCAACAGTGCACAATGGGTCATTTTGGTCGAGACAGACTGTTTAATGTAACCTTTGTTCAAAGGTCACATCAACAATATATGAGCGAAAATTGTAATTGATAAAAACAAAACAAAAATCTGTACCACATTTTTAAAATGCGTCTCCAGGACGATAATATAAAGGGTTTGTAATGTTCGATACACTGAGAAGACAAATTGGCACATATACTATGAAAATACGCACAGCAAATCATGATAATTGCAGAAACTGGTAGAGTGGGTCTCTAGCGATTCCTCCACAGGCTCACTTCTGAGAAGTCCAATCAAACTATGCCACACGCCACCTAATCAGCCGTTCGCTACACACCATGGCACAGCAGTTGGCGACCCACAATACGTCGCGGCAGGTCTGTATGTAGCGAAAAATAATTGCTGAAGTTGAATCATTAAAGGCCAAGACAAAGATGTAAGTAAATTCGATTAAGGCCAAAACAAAGTTACCAACAAGTAGGTCTCCCACAAATCATACGTGCCAAGAACTTTAAATATGAAAAGAAAGAGAACTGTTCTCCTGTCCTGGCAATCTGGTTGTTTATGGCATTCCAGTTCTTACGGTTACTCCATGATTCATCATGTCTAATATCTACAATTGCTAAATTTTAGGACAAACTGTTGCGAGTAAGTACGAGAACTATGTGAAATGTAGCAAAGCATTGAAAAATGCAGCCATAAACGTGGTGAATGTTGATTGATCCACAAAAATTAGATAATTAGGTTACAGTAAATAACGTTGCAATTTAACGAAGGAATATCCACAAGCCTGTATTCAAAGACATCTCATACGAAAATAAGCTTTAGTGCAAAGTTAACTGTAGTTTGTAAAAACTGAGACTATGGATGACTGGAAACATGTAATCCAATCTAACAAATAATTTAAACTATCATGAAAACCCCCAAAGCAGAATGTGCTAAAAAGTGCACCGCACGTTAGAGAACAAACAGCCTCACTGCAGAAAAATTATGGGGTGAATCACTTCTTTTTTTTTGTCTTAAAGAAATAAAAAAAAAATCAGTCCGACAAATATTTTTTGCATTTCTATTAAAAAAGGAATTTACGTTTTATAGAATTTAAAAATGTATATAACACATACATAAATATATGCATGTATCTCCTGCAAAACGATTTTTATTAGCTGAAGACTTGTTGCAGAACATTGTAGAACATTCTGCTTTGGGGATGAAAACCTGATTGCTGACATATTACTCAAATTCGAAATTAAATGTAAAATTGCGATTTTCAACATATTTATTGCATATAACATTAATAATAAAACTATAACACAGAACACCATAGCATTTCAAGGTTTTTAAACATAATATCATAGGTGCCAACTTCTAGAAGTGAAAAATCTGTAGTCCATCATGAGCGGGTGGGCAGGCCACCATTTTTTAATTAAACAAAATCATACATAATTTATGAAAAAAGGGCACAATGAGGAAATTAAGTATTTATTAAATTAATAATAATAGAGGATTAAACTGTATTAAACGCAATATTAATTCTTAGAATTTACAAATGCTGTAGTGCAAGATTTTGCATTTGAGAAATTTTTTGTCAAATACATTCTCGTAACATTTCACATGTTGTCTGCATTTAACTATTAGTAAATTTTCTAATGTGTCATCAGACATGGTTGACCTGAAGTCAGTTCTAATTTTCTTCACTTGACTGAAGACTCTCTCGCATGCTGCATTACTGTGAGGGATCGTAAGTATTGACAGCATAACCTGAGAAAGTCGTTTAAATTTTAATTCACAAGTATCATTTTTTATTTTACCTATGGCTGCCCATTGTGCATCAATGCTACCTTCATTACTCACAGTTTGTGGAACTTCGAAAGCCTGGAACTCACTGAATTCTGTTTGTAAAGCATCAACAGCTTCATCTTCTGTATTATTGAACAAAAGAACAGGAAATTTTTCTGTAAAATATTTTAAGCTGGAAAATGATGCATTTTCAAAATTCGATATTTGTGTAACCTCTGCATGATGTAACACTTCTAACTCAAAAGGAAATTTATTGCGCATGTAGTCACATGCTGCTATGAAATAGCTTCTGACGTTTTCATAAAATTCATTTTTATCACAGATGTTAAAATCTTGGATTACTTTCAGTGTTCCATTTCCAATTAAGATATCAACATCTTTTTGATTACTCCTCTCATGATAGTGGACTTTCAAAATATCACTACATAATTTTATGATGCTTGGTTTTACAAATTTCACTAGCATTTCTCTGTACAATTTTAAGAGACAAGATTTTAGCATATGAATATGAGGTTCCGCAGACTGAAGTTGAGCATTTGCTTTTTCAAATACAGGCACAGTATAAGATAAAAATAAACAGAAAGCCTTATTGATATCTTCCGACAGAAAATAAAACAACCTTTCTTCACGAGACATGGAGTTTTCAGTTTTTTGTTTCTTAGAAATATCCACATAATTTTGAGCTTTCCTTTTTAATTTCTGCGATGCTTTTTTGCTGTTACGTTCTTTCACTTTATCTGCATTTTCAACCGAAACTTTGATAGAGGGAATAGTAAAGAAAGAAAGTGGGGTGATTTGATTCCTTTTCATGGCCTCTTCCTTAAAAAAACTGATCAAAGGTTGCCACTGCTGGATTATACGCTCTAAGCACTTTCCAACAGACAACCAACGAGTGCTAACGTGTTTTAATACCTTTTTTATATCAGTCTCATGAAATTCTTGAAGAATTTTCAACCTATCTTTTCTTTTCGAACTCTTTTGTAAGTAATAGTAAATGTCTACCAAAATTTCATCGATTTTAAATGGCAAACATGCAGCACTCTTTTCAGCTGCTAAGTTAATAAGGTGGCAGGAACAGCCCATAATTTCAATATTTTGGTGATGATTCTTTAACACCGCTGCTACACCTGCTTTTTTTCCTATCATAACAGGTGCATTATCACAGCTAAAGGCAACACAATTAGAAATCGCAAGGTTTTTAGATTGTAAAGCACTTACCAGAAGATTTCCAATATTTAACCCAGTTTCGTCAGCTTTCAAAGATAGCACAGATAAAAGACAATTCACAATTTTTTCACATAAAAAAATCGAAGAAAGTTACCACTATTGGATACAGCTTTGAATCAACATCGTTGCTTCCATCGGTTGCAATTGAAAATGGATAGCACCTTAAATTTTCAACAAGTGATGAGGATTCCTTTGCGGACATTTCTTTCATAATTGCAGAAGTTTTGTTCCTTGCAGATCCATATTGTTTTGCAATACTGCTGTCAGGAAACGTTTTCCGAAAGAGCATCCCCGCGTGATCGCTGCAATTCATTGGCAAATTATGTTCGATCAAAAACGATGTAAATAAACATTCAGCGTTAATCATGGAGGTATCGTTAAATGCAAAACATGAAGGCTTGATACTATGATTAGACTCTACAGCCTTGAACGTCTCCTTATGTTCAACAGTCTCAGAATGCAAAGTAATATCGCGTTTACCACCGTGAGTAATGCTTATGTCTTTACCGCAACACGTGCAGAAAGCATATTTTGGCCCCAGTCTTGATTTTTGAATAAAATTAAACATCTTCATATATTTGGCTTTAAACGTTTGGTAGTACCTTTTATTAACAGTCGACATCGTTAACGTTGTTTTCAAAAACACCTAAAAACAAAACTTTCTTTCCAGAGCAAAGAAATACCAGATACACACATGCTTGACCAAAGCCTTATCGATATAGCTTGTTCTTTCTTGCCTTCCCCAACAACTACAAATCCCGATGCGCGATTTCGTTGCGCAGGGGCATCACTCTACGTCATAGCTGGAGCTAAAATTCCCCGTCACGCCACGCATGCGCCGTCAACAGAAGACGAATTTTTTCGACTTTTTTACCGATATTTGCATTTATTTATACGTATTTATTAAATATGCACATGTGTGTAAAAATTTAAATACGCATCAAGAAAAATAGGTACTTAAATTTAAAAAAACACTGGGGATTTTAGACGAAATCGCCGAAAATCAGAAGAAATCATTTTCCGACTGGTAGATCGATAAAAAATCGTAAGCCTTTGGGTAAATCGGAAGGATTGGCACCTATACAATATTATCAATCAGGCACTGGCAAAACTGAACATACCTTGCCCCATTACAACTCTCTCCAACCACATCATAAGTGAATTATCCGGCTTTGTTACTATTCCTTTTTTTTCCAAAACTTAAGTTTTGTGGCTGCAAAAATTTTAAAAAAAGCGAATTTTCATGTCATATTTTCAATCATATAAAAAAATTTCTACGTCAAAAATCAATGGTTGTCCCTCACCGAACGTTGGGGAGTGTATCAAATATTTTGCCAATGTGGTCTTCCATACATCTGCAAGACTAAAAGTGTCCTGAAAAATAGGTTGAAAGAACACCAAAACAACGTAAGAAAGACAGAATTCCGAAGTCTTCCATCATGGTCCGCTGTTGGGAAAACAACAACAAAAATTCATTTTTAACGAAACCACTTTACTAAGTCAAACAAGGTCTCCACTCGAATTAGATTTTTTAGAAGCTTATTATATCAAAGCCAACTCTTCCACTATAGTTAACGATCAAAAAACCATACCATTTTTCGGCCGTGCCTAGGTCACCGTGCTACCAGAGACGGTAAAAAGAACAAAGCACTAAAGCAATGGCCGCAGCAATTTCAAAATATGTTTCAAAGAATAGCAACACACCTTGTGATTACAATGTCGTTTATCTCCAGATGATAACCAGTGTGTGACCGGTTGAAATGCTACTGACTTTTTCGTTAGTTTAATAATGTTATACACAATAAATACATTGAAAATTGCAATTTTATATTAAATTTACGCTATCATGCTAATGGAAAACATGTGTGGTATAAACAATATGAAGCTATGGGCCCAGTGTCCCAAATAAACATACTGCAAACAGGTGAAGGCAGCCTGTTAGGAAACCTTTACATTATGTGCAACTCCTTGAAGATCTACACTCTATCGCTAAGTATTTTTTTCCAAACTAGAAAACCACCTTTCGACCATGACAACACTAGATACTATCAGCCCCAACTAGTAATCAATTGGCTACATGTTAGTAGCGTTACCACATTCGAATGGTAATTAGGGTATATTGGAGAAGGTAATTCTTGATTACCAACCCAACTAAAAGTGAATTTTTATCTACTCCTCATTAAGTGCCTTTGGTTTGTCAGGCAGAAATACCTTCATCTGTGTTTCAATGCCTCTCATTGGATTCTTACGATGATGTTTGTCTGCTGTTGTGCATACAAAAGATGATACAGTTTCAGGGTGTCTACCCAAATTCTATTTCAAACTTCCCTGACTTTTCCAGACCAAATCTTAATTGGTTTCAACTCACTAATTAGAGTAAACAACACACAATCAAATGAAGTCTCAAGGCCATTAAATCGATTAATGCAAACCCCAAAGCCATTTATAACTCAATTAAAGTGAATTTACAAATTCAAAAGCTGTATTAAAAAGTGTATTTCTTTACACTAATTAAATATTTACAGCAACATTTCCATTCCACCCTTTTCAAGTTCATTATAAAAGAGTTTAACTATATAATCGCAAAGCTGATGTTTTATCTTCTATTTCATTTAAAATGTGTATGACTATATATAAGGAAAAGGAGATTGGTATGATCAAAACCCCTTACAGATTAAATAACTTTTTTTTTTTTCCAAGTTTTTTTTCAAGCACTTTTTTTTTTTCCAAGTTTTAGTTATATATTTGGCAAACATTTTCTTTTAAAAGATATATAGACTTAATAATTTTACATAAATTATATTGACTTTGGTGCAAAATGATAACTTTTGGAAGAAGTTTAGTCAAAAGTACAAGTTTTTCAGTCAACAATGTGATATGAAAAGCACAGTTTACGATAATTATTTTAATAAGTTATTTATTATAACACTGAATTTCAAATTTCCCTGACTTTGGCCTTTGTATTTCAAATTTCCCTGACTTTTCCAGTTAGAAAAAACTTCCCCGATTTTTCCAGATGAGTAGACAGCTGGCAGTTTACAACATATAGTGATAAAAAATTAGGATGCAACTAATGATCTGTCCCTTCAGTGTGGAATATAATTCTTTAAGCTAATGGTAGAGTGTGTAAGTTCACAAATTGTTGTTTGTGAGATAATTAGGTGTATATATAACAGCAAAACAGTAATGACACAATGACAGTAACGCTTCTATTGAACAAAGCTCAACTATTACCATTTATTAACGACCACAAATACTGAAAAAATCTGTACAAAACTGTTTAGTCATTTTATAACTGCTTATCAAAAGAAGATTACCAAAAGTTGGTAAATTACAAAAGTAAAACAGAATTGTAGATTTCAATGCGAAGTTTATGGTGCCACTTTAAAACCACCCTGACATATGCAGAATCCGAAAAACTTCCAATTTCCCAGAAAAAAGAAGGAAAAAAAGAAAAAGACACCCAGTATGGTCCTATAAGGTTGATAGATTTCGCACGTTGTAAACCGCCTATGGAATGATTCCTAAAATGGATACATCTTAAATTCTTGATATATTATGCCACCGAGAAGATTTTAAATTGATTATAAAATAACGCAAGGTAAAAATACACATCTTGGCAAATTCATAAAGCAAGTGGTAACGTAAATCTCATATTTGTTTCAGGGGAAAGAGTTACAGCAGAATGCACCTCTTTTTCTTCTTCTTCTTGACCTGGAGCGCAGCCTTGGTGGCCATCTCAAATACTTCACGAACACCGTCTTTTGTTTTAGCTGAACATTCCAGATACCCAAATGCACCGATCTTGTCTGCCATTGCACGGCCTTCCTCTGGTTTAACGGGTTCCTGTTTCATTTTGGCAAGTTCTTTGATGGTGCCGGGATCAGAGCGTAGATCTTTCTTGTTTCCAACAAGGACAATCGGAACATTTGGGCAGAAATGCCTCACTTCGGGATTCCACTTCTCAAGGATATTTTCCAAGCTATCCGGACTGTCAATGCTGAAGCACATAAGGATGACGTCGGTGTCTGGATATGAGAGCGGCCGCAACCGGTCGTAGTCTTCCTGACCAGCGGTATCCCATAGGGCTAGTTCCACCTGAAGTCAAGACAAGAAAAAAAATTCCATAAAAACCATGTCCAAATTGTACAATTATGAAACACTTACAGTTTAAATGTAAGAATATGTAATGCACACATGCATAAAGTTCCAAACTGTCTGGCAGTGGTACCAAAATTTGTCTGGTGAGTTTTATGTCACAATAATAGCAACGCTGTACTAACAACGTGTTTACAATTCTTGGGCCAAATCATTTTTGGAGGCCCTTTTATCCAGGCCCGTAGGAAGAGGGGATAGGACAGGCCTGGCCTCCCCCTAAATATTTTGTGGCCCCAAAAAATGTTAATAAAATGGCAACTTTTTTTAATTCTGGCTCCCCCCAAGGTTCGGATGTCTCCCCCCTAAACTTTTGCATTGGCCGTCAACCTGAAAAAAAAAAATTTTTTTCTTTTGTCCTCTTTTTTGTCCCCTTCTTTTTTCCCCAGCCTGGGAAATTGTCTGCTGGTGGCCAATTTTGTCTGGTAGTCAGAATGCCAGAATACGGCACATCCTGCATCCATGGTGTAATGAACTTTTACAACTGATGTTTTATAAGTCTTGTTTTCTGCATAAAAGCAATTTATACCCAGCAAATAAAACATTAAATAAATATCTTTTTAAGCAGAAACATTTCCTTGGTCTATGATTTATAAAAGCACAAGTCTGTTTTTAAGTACAGCAGGATGTATATATATATACTTGACACAAGTTCTCACTCTGACAGCTTCACATGTGCTCATTCTGATACTTCTTTTGGGCTTGTATTTACCACATAGCATAATGTTTATGATGCAATGTCACAAAACCCATCATTAGCAGATGTAACAATATTTTATGCAGAATTCAACCATTATTGTATTAACCCATAACGCAAAAGCAGAGAAAAAGTTTTCTTTTCCTTTGGAGAAAATGAATGCAAAACAAAGTAGAAGTAGTTATCAAGTGTCCAGTGCTGTAATTTTCATGTACATATGGAGATGAGTAAAAATACTATTGCTTGCAAAGTATTGAATACTTCCTTTTTAGAAAAAAGGGGAGGAAAAAATTTCAGATTTTTCTATAACATAAGGAACAATTTAAACCAAATGAAGCAAAGGAGTGACATTTTTGTAAAGGAGAAGGTCACACAGATGATATAATTGTACCCAACAAAAGTTCCAGAAAAAAAGAAACTTTTTTTTTAATAAAAAAATATTAATATACTGTTCCTCATAATCCCTACACTGATGCTAAATAAAATATTCTCTCCCAATAATTATAAAAATTCTATAAAACAATGGAATATCAACGTTTGAGTTTAACTGTTACACAAGTGACCTTGGCTTTGCCCATGACAATTCTGAAAGAGGTATCTCTTAGCTACGACAATAGCAGTTCAATAAATAAATCTTTAACTGTGATTATCTTTCTGTATATTACATAGAGATACTTATTAAGAACTGGTAACAGACTATGTTCATCTTGATCAATTTAGAGAAAAAAAAAACCACCACCAGCATAAATTTCGATGTAAACAAGGGCACATGAAAAATTCAATGCAGTGATCATCAAACATACAAGAATTTTGTGTAATATTTTATTTTAGGAAAAGACGGATTTCAGTCTGAGCATAATGTTGAAATACGTTTGAAGGATTTAAACTTTTCTTAAATGTTACAGTATGTTATTTTCAAGTTATTCACCTCTGGAATTAGGAACCATGACTAACATGTCAAAAATTATATAGTGTGTTTTGTCTGAAAAATAAGTCAGAAGCACTGAATTTTATGATATTTTATTCACTTGTTTACTTAAATTTTAAAGGGTACTTGCATATTTCATAATGATTACCATTATCATCTCAAATCAAAGTTCTCTGATAGTTGAAGGAATTTATAATTTGTTTTCCGAGAAGATGGGAAATTATTTGTCTGTCTTCTTGCCACTCAGTTGAAATAAAATAAAAATACAGTAAAACCTCTCTACAACAATATTATACGGACCGAGAAAAATTATCGTTGTAGAGGGAGTCATTGTTATAGGGAGGGTTCATTATACAGTAAAACCTCTCTACAACACTATTATACGGACCGAGAAAAATTATCGTTGTAGAGGGATTTATCGTTATATCGTTGTTGGGAGGTTTTACTATATAAATATAATAAAATCCAGTTATATTTTGGGGGGAGGGGCATGACCCCCCCCCCTGGGCACGAACCTAGAACTGCCATTGGGCCTAGTCCATTACCAATAGTCATTAATATTTAATTGTAAAAATTATTTGTCACTGTTTACATATCTAAGACTGTTTACGAAGTTGCAAAATACAATTGTCATTCCAATGTGACCTTATGATATATACATGTATTTACAGATGCTCATGCATCTCCCAATTAATAGAACAATTTCAGGTATCCAACGCTTACATATATAGAATGTAACGTGACATCTTACTCCATGTGCTACAAACACACCTTCAACAAATCTTTGATATGAAACTCGTTCCCAGAGACCTCTCCGAATTGTTTTATAGTATAAAGAGAACTAATATGGTGCCTGGCTAAATTCTGCTCCAAACTTCCCTATTTTTCCAAATCATATCTTAATAGATCCCCAGTCACTAATTATATAGTACACAATAGGGAGGAGTGCAAAAAACTCTTTTTCGAAATTCTTTTTACGCTGGTGCGGAAAAGTTATGGAATGCTTTCAGAAACGTACATACAAAATTCCAGATTAATCAATAAATATCCTCCATTGATCTGGAATCAATAAATATCCAGACCCCAAAGTTCTACTCTGGGGTCTAAATATGGAAAATTTGCCAAACATGATACAAATTTTCGTATTTCAATGATTTTTCTAATTTCTGATTTCCTATTCCCACTAGCATGGGGGAGTTGAAAGAACCATAAGAAACGCAAATGCAAAACTTTATAGTACTTTTTTGTTGGTGAGAAATGTATTGAAAAATTATACAAAATCGGACCCAGCTGCAAGGGGCGATAGCGGTTTATGTGGCTGAAATGTGGCTGAAAAGGTTAAAACAATTTGGCAGGCCGCCTCAATTCCAACAGCTTCGATGGAAAGAATAATCAAAATGATTAGATCATCTAATACTAAATACAAAAGCATAATTGAAGCTGTTTTCCAATGGGACCACAATACGTTTTAAGGCCAGTTGTATCGCCATCCAAATGCTGCATTAGACAACTGAGCAGTAGTTCATTACCATGGAGCTGGCACAAGAACCAATGTAAGGATTTCTTACAAAATCATTCTATACGGTGGAAAACACCCCCTTGTTTACTGAGGTCCCATCACCTCATAATGCTAACAGTATAGTGAAATCAATATAACTTTCTTTGTAAAATTTCATTATACTTTCAGTAATGTCTTTAGCAGAAGGGGTTATAGGTAACACATGCCCTACATAATTGCAGCCAGGTTCTACTATTAAAGTGACGTGTTCTTTAAGAACTCTTTGCCGATGCAGCGTTCTTTCAATGTTTTTCTAAGTTAAAGTTTGAACTTTTCGTCAGTCAAAATACCGTCCTTTCAAGTTATTGATGGCAATGAAACTGAAACCTTGGACTTGCCGTTTCAGTCAATATTTTTCCTTCTTAACTTTATGCCTGCCTATGACATTGGATGTGTCGTCATGTCTCAACTCGTAAGTCTTCAAGAAGTGCAATTGCTAATATTGCCACAGCTCTGTCAGATATTCCCATTCTGTCACACACATTAGCTAGGGCTGGTTGTTCATGATATACTTTTACCACTTATTTTCGACTATGATTATGTTGCAAGCTTATCAGTAAAATCCTGAAATTGTTGCTCCATCAACAAGATTAGAAGAATGAGATAACTTCAAATCTTCACATAAAGTAGCAGTGGTTGCATTTTCACTTTTCTTTCATTTTCTGAAGCTTTCCTTTTCTATTCAAACCTGTACATCGGTTTCCTAAGTTACCGTGTTATCGCCATTTTCCTTGAAGTCCTCCGATTCTCAAGAAACGGTCTTTCCAAGTTTGGAATTTTTCTATCACATGGGCATTTACATCCATTGAGAAATGCATACTTGCAAGAACAAATATCAAACAGTGTCTGTTTTGCTTCCGATTGAAAAATTTGTAATTTGGACTTCATCTTTTCTGTCTGTTTCTTAGCGACAGCTGCTTCATGCTCTTGTATTTATCATATGATCTAATCATTTTGACTATTATTTCTATAGAAACTGTTTGAATTGAGGCAGCCTGCCAGATCGTTTCAATCTTTCTAGCCACATACTCCACAACGACCACTACAGCTGGGTCCGATTTTGTATAATTTTTCAATGTATTTCTCACCAAAAAAGTACTATAAATTTTTGCACTAATGTTTCTTATAGTTCTTCCAACTTTTCAACAATAGCAGGAAGAGAAAATCGGAAATTAAAAGGAACACTGAAATGTGAAAATTTACATGTTTAGACCACAGGGTAGAGCCGGAAAATATTTATTGATTAATCTGGAATTTTGTACGCATGTCTATGAAAGTATTCCACAACTTTTTTGCACTAGCGCGAAAAGAATTCTAAAAAAAAACACGTTATGCTCCATTCTAGTACACAACACATGACAACATATTAAAATTTACATAATCAAAACAAGTTCCAAGACCATAAAATCCACTAAGACAAACCTGTTTAACTCACGGGTTAACTATACGGGAGGTATCAGTGACGGGTTAATAGGGGAAGACACCCCTGGTGCCGCTTCGGGCTACGCTTTCACTGTCCATTTAGATCATCTCAGTGATGTGCTTCCTGAATAGGTAACTGGCAAATCAGTATTTTCTTGTAAAGTTCTTCATAGGCAAGGAAGTGTTCTGCACTCATGCCATGCCCCCCCCCAAGCAAAAGCAACCCTCCAAACATTATTGCACCATAGCAAAACCCTGAGAAGGAAGTTAGCTCAATAGGCAACAAAAGCAAGCCCTTATTCTCCAACAATACCATGATTTTATACAAATTATATTAATTTTAATGCAGGAAAGGCAATGGCACTCTTTTACAATATGGTAACCGCTCCCATTTTGGCAATTTTTTGTTTACATGCATTTTTTTAACTCTGATTTTTGTATTCTCTTACTTTTTCTAGTTACATTAGAATTATATTATTCTAATAATACTACCCTTTTTTTTTGTCTAACTTCATAGTTTTGATTTAAAACACACACACACACAGAACTCCCAAATGCCCCCAAAGCAGAATGTTTTGCAATGTTCTGCAACAAGCCTTCAGCTGATCAAAAACGTTCTGCAGCAGATGCGGGTACACATATACGTATTGTATACATTTTTAAATTATATAAAATGTAAATTTTTTAATAGAAATACAAAAAACGTTTCTGATACTTTTTATTTATTTTAAAATAAAAAAGAAAAAAGAAAGAAAATTGATTGATGTGAGTCACTTTTATGCACGTTCTACTTTGGGGCCGAGTGATGGAAAGAGACCCTTCCTCATTGAAGGGCGCAGTATAGCCCAGATGCTCTTGCGCCATAAAAAAGCCAAACAATCAATCAATCCTCATTGATGGCCCACAAAACTCAACGGCTCCCTATGTCCTTTAATTCATTTGATTCTTGTTTTCTCCTACCTACCTACCTACCTTTTTTTTTTTTTAAAATTTCATAGTTTTGATTAAAATAATAAACACAGAGCTCACGAGTGCTGGAGAGGGAGGGACACTTCATCTTTGATGGACCATGAGACTCATAGAGGTCCTCCTATGTCCTTTAATAACAGTTTTTTCTTACTTTTTATAATTGTTTTTCTCTCTAATTCTGTAGTGTTAATTAAAGGAAATAGCCACCGAGTTCCGGCGACAGCCTCTCCTCATTGGTATATAGTGAAACTCCTAGCGACGGCTTGCATCATTTGATTTCGGTTTTCTCTTTTTTTCAACATTATCAGTTTTTTTTTCCAAATTTAAAATCAACCTTTTTTTTTATTTAGAAATGAAACACTTGCCAAAACAAAAGTGGTTACCGTATTAAAAAAGCACCAAGGTAATTTTTGGACAAAGTTTGGTCAAAAGTTTTTCAAAAATGGTAGAAGTACAGAACATGTGCCATAGTGCTATTTTCCTCTATAAAAGAGTAGAAAAGTCACTGTAGGCAGGGTTGTGACGTGACAACTGACGTCATACACTGGTTCCTTCTTGTTTGTGCTGTATTTTTTTCATTATAGCAATTGGAATTATTATATGTAAATGTTTGATTTTTTTTTTAATTGTGATTGAAAGGGAAGAGAAGTGTGGTGGAATGGGTTATAAAAGAAGGCTTAATAGCATGAGAATATGAGTGCTCGGTTTGCAAGGAGAAAATAAGATGTGCTAGGCCTAATGTAGATGACGATGCAGTAAAAGAGGTGAAATTATTTCCATCATTTCTAAGTGCCATAAAAACAATATTCCCACCAAAGAAACAAAGGTTAGTACCTGTTTTGTTTTTTTTAATTTTGCTGAATAAAGGAACAGGAGTAGGAGAAGGAGACAGGGCCTTGTAACATGACATAACAACATGGCGGTAAGTCGGCAAACTGTTGCCATACGTGCTGGAAACATTTCCCACTAAAAAGCACTCTGGGACATGTTCTGTACTAGCGCCAAATAAATTTCAAATTTCCCCGACTGAGGCTTTTGCACTTCAAATTTTCATGACTTCTCCAGGGTTTCTGTATCGATGGACACCCAGAGCTAAGACTGAACTAGAAACTACACGTTTTTGGACACTCCGAATCTATGTTGCCTACGGAATAAAATGCAGATTTAAAGAAAAACTGGAAAATGCTGACCACCTGATAAAACCAAACCTACAAGGCTTTGATCCTAAACGCAAGAGAATCCATATTAAATCAGGGTTCGAAATTAGCGGGTGCACTGTGCACATGAAATTTTATCCATGCACATAAATTTTGGATGCACATAATTTGGGTGCACCTAACTATTCAAAACTATGGCTACTTGCATTTATTTTTCAAGAACGGTGACCTATGGAATAATTTTATATAATTTTCTCAATGTATCTGCATTTGCTTTGAATTTTTTTTTTTTTTTTTTTGTTTATTACAAACAAATATTCAATTATTTTGAAAAGTTGCAATTCCTTTAGCTTACGTGCTTAAATATAATTGCTACACTTACATTTTACCTGTTTTTAATGTTGAGGTTTACTTTCTATTCTGTTACTTATACACATAACTAGTATTTTATGCACCTAAGTCGTAAGACTTGGGTGCATTTGTGCACCTGATTTAAAAAGTTAATTTCAAACCCTGTGTTAAATCCCTACTGAAGCAGTTTAAAAGGGTTCCTCAATGGAAAGAAGAAAAAAATGCATAACAAGCAGCAATTTACATGGTGAGACACAAAATTTTTACGTTAGTATTTAAAATAAAGTATGAGCTACTGTCCAAGATTTGATACTCTGTAAATACGAGAAAAAACTTTATGGCTACATGGCAACAGCATTCAAAAGTAACTGGCAACTATGAACGAAGGTAATTAACCATCATGTCCGAAAGTAATCGGCATTATTATGAAATTGCTATATTCATAACAAGGGCATCACTGCATAATCTCACCCATTGGTCGCCAACTTCATTTCTGCTTACAACAACTTCCTGTTTGTGACGTCATGGATTCGCCCGGAATTTTTAGACATGTATTGAAAAAACATGTGAAAACAAATAGGTACTTTTCAATTAGCATGACGCCACTTACAATATTTGTCGTCATCGATGTATTTAATCGTAATTTTATAATGTCTTTATCGTTTAAAAACTTTTCAACTAATTCACGTATATACTGATTAATTCTTAAATAAAAAAAATAATCCATTTTTGCTCTTATTTCTATGTTACTTTATAGCTTATACAATGCTACCTTGTATTTGTTGTCTAAAAACCCTTATACTAATTCACATATGTACTGGTTAATAAAAAATCCATTTCTGCTCTCATTTCTGTGTTGCTTTACGGCTTATACAATGCTACCAGAGAAGTAAAATAGCCGGAGGCAACGCTATTCAATAACATACTTATGTCCTCTCAGCTCCAGTCCCTGAAGAAAACTTATTCAGCCATTTACTCACATTCCTATGCAATTCCTACACAAAGCTATCGGGAGAACAAAAATGTCTAGAGCGGACACTATGAGGACAACCTGCGGTAAAAGTTTACAATAAACTCTGTTCGCCAAGCTCCTTCCTTCACCAAAACTCATGCTATACTCTCAAAATTGAATCCAACTGAGACTGAATCCCGGTGTACACAAAGACTGGCTTGTATCTTGGAACATCACCAAAACAAGTTCTGAGACAGCACTTCGTTTCTTTCGGATGCAAGGGGATTTTTTGTGAATATTTTTCCTGAATTAGTGAAAGCCTTGTGAGGGATGTGCCACCATAACAAAAAAACATCAGTACCGTAGAACAGGGTAACATGGGCAGTTTTTTCCATCAATCAAATATTATAACTAAACAGTTACTTCCAAGAAGTTTAAAATTGCTGCATTATTTCAGTCTTCTTGTGTAGTATATGATGGAGTGTGATAAAAAAAATCCTACAATGTTTCTGTAAGAAAAGGGCAAAAAACTAACCTGCCAAAGTTAAAATGGGTTTGGGGTAACTTTGGCACCCCATATTTTTACCGCATAGACAGATGCAGCTTTCAAAGATGAACCTTTCGGTCCAAATTTGACATTTCTAGGTTCAGGCATTCAAAATATATATTTACATATATTTATGCTGTATACATTTAATATAAATTAATTGGTATGTAGTCTATAATAATTGGATGATATGCATTGTACATTACAAAGAATGATTTTATTTAAAGGAATACTTTACTACTAAAATAAAACAACTTGTTCTTCATGTTAACAAATGTAGTAGTACGGTAAGAAAGACATTCATAATACAGAAGAAGAAATTTAATCTAACATCTACTAAGCTGGTACTATGTAATAACGTGTAAGGAAACGAAAAATGGTACACAAATAAGCCAATTAGAGAAAAAGAAAAAAATGTATGTTAACAATACCTAAACTAAAGCCAACTTTTCCGCAAGTTAGATCACACATCATGAGAAATTTAAAATAACCAATAGTAGTATGTTAATTCAAACTGTGGTTGCAATGACAGACCCAGTGAGCAAACGAAATTACTCTAAGGAACTCGCATATTTCACACGATCACTATGACAAATTAATTTTGGATAACACAATACATCTACAATGTCATTATACGAAATATATGATACATCATTGTCCCGGGGACAGAATACATCTTTAGATTTCTTATCAACAGATTGTAATGCCAGTACTTCTACCGGAACTTGTTCATGTTTTAAAGGTTGAATAACACAAACATAAAAATATACGATTTTATTGCTGGCAAATTTGGCAATAGCATCCTGGTCACAACTCAGCAAAGAAAGTGAAACAGGAATAGTGGTATTAACATTGCCAGTTGATACACTAGCAGATGTTGTAAGATTTGCAGTTTTGGATTGAGAAGCAGCTGGTAATGATTTTGTATTAGGGAAGCTTGTGGAGGACTGAAAATCATTCTCTGCAAATTCAGAGAAAATAATCGAGTACCAACCTTTCCAGTGTGACAACCTTTCAGCTTATTTTATATGATGCCATGTGGTACATTGTAATTTCGAGAAGCAGCGCTACAGCTAAGTTCAACAAGTTTGCCTTTATTCACTGCCTCTTGTAATTGGGGTTCTGTATAAGTTAATATAAGATCTTTTACCAGGTATTTTATCCGCTTTTCATGGCATTTCACTGGCTGCCAAAGTTACCCCAATTTAGACTTGAAACAGAGAACTTTTCATCAAATATTACTTTACAGAAAATTTATGAACATATATTTTTAAAATACATAGCAAAGGTGCTATGCATAGTTAAACTGTTGCATAATGGAAAAATAAGTTTCCTTATTTCAATTGTGTGTTTGCAGGATATGGATTTTTTGGACGCTTAAAAAATGCTCTTTTTTTGTACACACAGTTTTGATTTTTTTTTTTGCCACTACCTAAACCTAGGTGGGTTAAAGTGAAAATCCTAGTTCAAGATTTATTGCACTTACATGTAGTAATTTTTTTACTCAACAAAATCAGATGGTTCGGTGTGGGGGAAAAAAAAAAAATTTGGAACGTTTTTATAGAAATCTGCCAATGTTACACTACTCTACGGTAAAGCATGTAGTACTCTCCCACAATTTGAAAGCTTGCAATAGTAAAAAAAAACTTGCCTCTGTACATGAAATTTATCATTAGCGCCGATGAAAGGAAAGCAAGACATATTCAAAAAAAAAAAAGACTTCATAAAACTTCATGCCACAACATTGGTGAGGTTTTTTTTTCAAAACATTTAGAAAAAATCATGACTCGCAAAACGTCAATCCATGTTGATGTCATCTGAGAAACATTACCAGAGAAGAAAGTTAGCCGTGGAAGCTAGCGCCTTTGGCGAATGGAGTTTCATGTAAACTTGCACCCAACTTGCTTTATGAGGGTGTGGCCTACAGCAATGACGACGACAGTAATAATCTGTAAAACTACTCTGGTATAACTTTGTCTTCCTCCACTTACCCTTCAGTAATACAGGAAACAAATTTTTAACAGGTACATTTTTTTAAAAAATAAAGAACCTCCTCCTCCCCCAACCCAAAACATACTAACTACGAGACGAATGACGAACATGTACACTTCTACCATGCCCAAAAATTTCTCCAGTCTGTTTTAAGAGTATTGGAGGAGTTTTGGCGATGTTGGTTGGCATGATGAGATCATTCTGCAGTGTCCCCATAATAAATATGTAACACAGAGCAATTTCTTTCTGAGCCGCGTTCACACCAACAGAATTTGATGACATGGTACTTTAAAGAAGCCTTCTTTGATAATTCACAAAAATAAAGTTATTAATAATTAAAAACCACAATACATGTCACAAATGTTCGACTCACCACACTATACTGAGTAAGCGCAAAGTTCTTTTTGCAATCAACTTTTGAATTTTTGCAACTACAAATACAGAAAATTAATACCTTAGAAGTGAAGTGATGAGCTAATGTCTTAAATTTGTCCATTATCCACCTGATGAAGCATTCTTCATTATTATGAAAAATAAATACATCCTTTCCAAACAACTTCTACATAAATATTGTACATTTTACAAAGAACCAATGACCTCTAAAACCATGCCAGGATGTGAATTTACACTAAGGCAAACGACATCGGCATTCGAAAAAACATACGCAATTTCAAAAATAGCAGTCACCGTACTTCTAAAATGAAAAAAATGTTTCCAAAAATTTTAATATTTTTACGATGATCTACTACGATAATGTTGACATTTGAACATAATAACCAACGGCGCTAAGGAACATTGCAATTTTTAGAAAATAAACACAGAATGGTTCGGTTATGATAGAAAATTCGAAAATATCAAAAGACAAGGCAAGACACACCCAGTTTTAAACAAGGCATAATAGTACCCAAAATGGCTCACCTGCTTCAAGTCAACTTCAATATCTGCAACATAGTTTTCGAACACGGTAGGAACGTAGACTTCAGGGAATTGGTCTTTACTAAACACTATCAAAAGGCAAGTTTTCCCGCACGCCCCATCTCCAACAATGACTAATTTCTTTCTGATGGCCGCCATTTTTACTAAAACAAGCGAAAATTCTTGGTACACTGAAACAGAAAATAATCAGTAGTGAGCTCTGATAACTGTCTGGGGAAGAACAACGGCTAGAGTTTGACTTTTGTGCCTCCTTGAACTTTATGGTAGGGTATCGATGGCTCTTAATGAGGAGAAATAGACCCTACTAAATGACCAATCGCCGCTCATGCGCCATGTTGACATTTTACAGCAAGATTGATGCCAATCCAATTTCAATCTCTTACTCATACAAAAACGAAAAAACAAAAAGAGGATGAGAAACCGGAAAGAATATTTCGTATCCAGAATGGAATCTCGATTTTATAAACCCGCATGGACACCACAAAGTTCGAAAAACCGAGTCTGTAAATAAGAATTAGCATTAGTTCTGTTAGATATTTTCCAGGGCCAGTGAAATAGTTGGGAAGCTCATTCATACGAAGATAAGTTTATTGTTTTTGCTGAATAAAAATAATATTAGACCAATTAATATATGTCCCTTCGTTAATTTTTATGACAAGTCGAGAATTTTGTTTATTTATTTGTTTATCTTAATTTAAAGATAATCCAACGGGATTCTTGATTATAGAGCATATAATACATAGACAGTATTATCTTAAAAGTAGAGAATGGATTTGCAATTTAGTTAACGTTTATCTTTCCCGATAGTAGACGCTGAAGTATGAAATCGTTAAAAATTATTTTTAAAAAATTATAAGGAATATTTTCGCACTTAGAGAAGAAAAAAAAGTTTTCTCATTCTCAAATACTACAATATGACATCTTTCATTATTCTGTGTTTTTAAAAGCAAAGAAAGCTCTGTAGGCTTAGATAATACCAAACAGCGGCTATTAAACGGGTGCGCCCCCACCGCGAAATTTAAATATCCATAACACTTTTAGCATTATGACCGATTTAAGCGATCTGATTGGCTGAGCAGGTGACCTGCGGCTGAGTTCCAAGATCATTACAAACATACATTAGATACATCAAAATTACAGCGCTGCCTCCTTCGGCGGCCACCCTTCCCATTACCCTTCTTGCATAATTCACTCACTCACTCACTCCAAGATCGAAATAATTCCCATGGGAAAAATTAGCGTTTTTTTTTTGTTTTGTTTTGTTTTTTGGCGAAATTAGGATTGTATGTGAGCCAAAAGAACCGTTGATAATTACAAAAGAGCGCGATGCCATTGTCAAAACCTGCAGCTGTCTGCAGAGGCTACAATATAAGAAATGAAAATTAAACAGCAATTTTTATCAACTTTTGGCATAGTGATACCAGCGCTGATGTTATGGCGTGGTTAGATCTAACCATGTCATAACATCGGCGGTGGTATCGCTACGCCAAAAAAGCGTTGATAAAATTTGTTTAATTTAATCTGCGTAGTGTTCGACTTATACATATAAATAAATAAGAAATGTAATTGAGCAAACGTTTTTAAAAGTAATGTATTTTCTAACTATTCAAATCATTTAATGAGTTATTAAATAATGGATTCATATAGACTTAACTTGGATGCAGGGCAAACAGGGTTGGCAAATACCCGGGTTTTTACATAAAAATGAAACCCCGTTGTTGTTGTTTTCATGGTTTTTGGGGAATTGCGGTCATCGTGAAAATTGCCGAATATGCATTTTCCCATGGATACAAAAAAAAACGGAAATAAATTTCAATCATATACAGAAATCTCTCTCTTAACAACCACCTCTATTCTGTACTATTTTCTTTAACGACCGCCTTTTTTGGAAATGGATTTCCTTCCCCCCTCCATAGACCCAATGCTAAATTTAGCTCCATTCGGAGACCACCTCTCTGAGCTAACTCTTTATCACGGAACCGACGATAATCGTCTTAAGGAGGTTTTACTGTATTTCGAAAATACTAATTTTCAATTTCAATCAAGGAAGGCAATTCCAGGAATCAAGGGAGATACAAAAACTTTTTTATTTTTTAAATACGTGGTTACTACTCGGCGCACTCGATATGATCTATCCTTTTCTTTAAAATTTCAGCCGCCATCTACTCAAAAATTGAGGCAAAACATGTTTTTTTTATAAAAATATAAGCTAGCAGCACAATATTTCAAAAATATTGTTTTGTTTTAAAGATTTCTAACCATTTATTACATTTTAAGTTTAAATTAAAAAAAAAATCAACTCATGGTAATATTAAAAATAAATTGGGAGTATTATTGACGATTGCCGTTGCAAAATTATCCCGCTATTAGAATCTGATTTACGTAAAGGACGATTACGAACTCTGAAGTGGTTGATCTTTTGGTGCCTGTTACATTGGCGACCAAAATTGCGTAGCAAACCTATAAGTGATGTCATCGTTAGCCAATCAGATTGTTTAAATCGGTCCTAATGCTAAAAGTGTTATGGAAATTCAAATGTCGCCCCCCGACCTATACGGGAGCCCCAAATTAGCAAAATTTGTTTATTTTTGAAGAGTTATTTTCTAAGAACTTTTATAAGTAACGACCAGTTCTGACGTATTTGACCACTCATCACTTTTAGACAGTGAGGTAGGCAGAACGTTCATAAGGAGAGGTTTATAGGATTAATGGGAGGGTTTAGAGAGCCACAATTCATATGTTCCTATGTTAAATATGCAAAATTTCATTGCGATGGAGGTAACAACCCCAAAAACCGCCCCTTGGCTACGCCTCTGCTTTTAACCATAAAGCTGATTTTTTTTGGCGATGCACAATAAAGGAAAAACAATTGTGATTATAAGAAAGCGTACTCTCCGTGTTTTTGGTAGAGATGGCGGTGTTTATCTCCATTTGCAGAAAACCAGGGTGAGATTTGAACAAAAACGTGTTTTTTCTTCGAAATTTAAGACCCGCGTTTGTTATTAGTAACAGGCTTGGAAGCTTAGCCGTTAAAAAAGAAGCTATTCGTTGAAGACAATTAAGGAGAACTTGTGTTCCATAAGAGACTAACAACGATAGCTTTGTCTCCTCCTCCTCTTTTGTTAAAGAAAAGGTGATGTGTATCCCAGACAGCACAACGCGGA
Organism: Dysdera silvatica; assembly: GCA_006491805.2. Classification (NCBI taxonomy): domain Eukaryota; kingdom Metazoa; phylum Arthropoda; class Arachnida; order Araneae; family Dysderidae; genus Dysdera; species Dysdera silvatica. The sequence continues at coordinate 162,000,247 of QLNU02015003.1, forward strand.
TGTATACATCCATATTTCGTCGATCTGACTTCCATTATGTCGATAAGACATCTACTTCCAAAATATACATCCACTGGATGTATGCTATAAAGCTTATTCCATTCAGTTCCATGATGGACGTCAATTAAACGTACGTCGTGGATGAAAACTAAATGAACGATTACTGGATGTCTAGAAGATATGCTTTTTGGATAAACCATGGGTGAACTGGATACTTTGTTTGTGATTGGTTTAAAAAAAAATTGCGCATGTGCAGTAATTTTCGTTTCAGAAAGGTACTTTCTAGTTGTTATCTGATTTGTTTGATCATCGCGAAATCATTTCTATATTTTAAAGTAAGTTTGTTTTTATTTAGGAATTCGCTTCGATGTAATTACTTATTATGTTATCTAAAGGACCTAAGTTAGGTCAGGGTCAACAGCGCCGTAATTTAAACAGGATTGTCGAAGAACAGGTAGCTGCTATAGCGGGTAATGTCTCCTGTTGATCAGTTAGGCCTAGTAGTAGATGATGTAAATAACAACGTTTTGACAGCTGATCTAGATGAACTTGACAATAATTGTTGGTCTTCTGAAGGTAGTAGTTCAGAAAATGACAATTCGGCCGAGATTTCCTATCCTACAAGTAACGATCGTGCTTCCGCTTCAACGGGAACTCGAAAAACCACCGCCGATGCTGTTGGGCTGTCGAATGTGAAATTACTCACTCACATTTAAATAAGCTCCTTGATATATTAAAAGAGCATTTATTGCTTCGAATCCTCATTGCCCCCGAGATTCTCGCACTTCGTTGCGAACTCTGAGGCAAACTGTCGTCAAGTTGGTAACATCAGGATTATATTGTCATTTCGGCTTGGTATCTGGCTTGAAAAATGTTTTGACCAGCATAGAGGAAATTGCCCTAAAACACTAGAACTATTTATTAGTGTAGACGGTTTACCTTTAGCTAAAAGTTCAAACAGTCAATTGTGACCAATTTTTAATTCGGTGTCAAACATAGAGGGGAAAATTGTGTTTCTTGTGGGCTGTTACCATGGTCATTCAAAACCCAGTGATGCGAATGAATTGTTATCGGATTTCGTAAGAGAATTAAATTTAGTGATGAGGGAAAATTTCAGCTTTGGTGATCAGATTTTTAAAATCAAATGAGTGGGCTTAATTTGCGATACTCCTGCTATAGCATTTGTTGCATACATTAAAAGCTATTCTGGTTATTTTGGTTGTGGAAAATGTATTTAAGAAGGAGAATTTGGGAAAAATAGAATATATTTTCCTGAAATCAATTCTCTTGAGAGAACTGATGATTATTTTAAAGATCGCTTGCAAGAAGATCATCACACTGGTAATTCTATTCTTGTAACCATCCCAGATTTTGGCATGATTTCACAAATACCGTTCGAATACATTCACCTGGTTTGCTTGGGAGTTATGCGCAAATTAGTTAAGTTGTGGTTGAAAGGAGACTTAAAGTATTGCATTTCTGATGTAACTGTTGTCAAAATCTCTCAGGAGCTGTCTAACTTTTGTCCTGACATCCCAAAAGAGTTTCAACGGAAGCCACGTTCATTGAAAGAAATTGATAGATGGAAAGCAACTGAATTTCGTCAACTGCTCTTATACATAGGACCTTTAGTTTTAAATGTATTGCCCAGACGCTTGTATGAACATTTCACGTGTTTGCATTATTTGATTTTAATTCTGTGTATAATTGAAATATTTAAGTGTAATCATTTACACAATTATGCTGAATCTGTACTTATCTATTTTGTTAAAACATTCATTCCGATTTATGGCAAAGAAAGCGTATCTTATAATGTTTATTGTTTGTTGCATTTGGTAGGAAACGTGAGAAAGTATGGTGTTTTAGACAAGTATAGTGCTTTTCCGTTTGAAAATTATATTCAGCAGCTGGGAAAAAAAGAATATTTTCCAAAGGGGGCTCAGCCGCCTCTATTATGGGCGGATTTACCATTTTGCCGCCCCGATGTTGCTTTTTTGACGATCTTTTCCCCCAAATCAGTGGTAGGAACATAGCAATGTTACATTCAATATACGCGAAAACTTTTGTACTGACAATTAAATGTTGGAAAACGAACTCATAAATTGTAACTTAAACAATATTAACATATTAAAGTATTATATCTTTACTGTATAGGCCTATATTAAATCAAATTCAATTTTATTGAAATAAATTTTAATTTTAGCAAAAAATAAAAGTCTATCGAACACTGGTATTTAAATGGAAAGCATGACGTCTGGCTTTCTTCTAAGCATCTGATTATATCATCGTATGGTATTGATTTTGTTATATCAGACTCAATACACAAAATTTTGTCGCCCTAGTCTATAGCCTAGTATAACATATTGAGAAATACGGCACTGGCCTCTACCCCAAGCTTGGCTCAGTGGCGGATCCAGAATATTCCCAAGGAAGGGACCCAATAGTGCAAAGAACGTTTGGTGAAAAGAATGGCCTGGGGCCATATCAGTTACCTTTTTTTTTGTGCTCATTTATCATTATTAAATTACTAGTAATTCTACAGTAAGATACTTAAATAATTAAAAATAGTAGTAGATTTTGTTTATACAATTCTACAATGGCCAGCCCTTGTCTTCCACAATAATTAACCTTTTATTAATATGCTAAAAAATAATTCTATTTTGCAAAATTTGCTTTCGCTTGCCCTCTATCCACTAATTGATCTGTAGAAGCCTTTTTTTCCTTTTGTGACCTTTAAAAACTCAACAGCTTCGTGAACTGAATCCTTATGATAGAGAAAAGTTCTATGTTGGCTGAACTTCTCCAAGGGCTTCTTCCAATTATTAAATTCTTTTGAAACAAGTTGACCTGTGGCTTGTGTAGATCTTAAACGACTTCTTGGGGTAAAAAGACAACCCAGAAAATTTGCTGTATGCACTGTTTTCTACCTTTGGACAAGCTAGATAGTTATGTTTACTCAATTCAGAAGAGCAGAACTTCAGACTGTGGTGAGATTTTCCTTGACTTTATACAGCACTTGTGACGGTCGTGGGAAAATTACAATTTGCATATGGTTGCCAAAGATTTTTTAGCACTGTTATCTCATCTCCATCAGTGAGGTTAGATTTCTTGACATAATTAAAAATATCTGCAGTCGGAATTTCTATTTCAACTGTTTTAGTCTACTTTTACCTCCTGGAAAGCATTTGAAGACAGCCCCAACTCACTGCTGTTGCTTTCCTCAACAGCAATCTCATCAATGTCACAAGAGTTCAGGGAAACGTTGCTGAGATCGTCACTACATTCAATATTATTACTTTTAAAAAAAAAATAATTTCAATATCCGTTGGTGTAATAATTTTTTGCTTTCTTAGCCCAAGGGGGTCGCGCTCCCTACATGGGTAGGCCAGTGGCCTGGCTACGGTCCTGGATCAAATAAAGTTGACGTTTGACATTATTTATGATTTGAGAGCAATGTTCAATAACCATATTAATATTAACAATAGTGATTTCAACACTGGCGCGAAGTTCAAAACCCGATGTTCCGAAATCCAACTGCTTCCTTTGTCAACACTTGACAAAGTAGTTGACTCTCATAACGTAGTATTTTGAACCTTATGCTAGCGTTGAAATAACTGATGTTATGGAATATCCTGGTGAAGCTTTGTATTGTTTTGTCATATTATGTGTTTTGTTTTCAATAAAAAAATTGCCTTAAATCAACTTTTTGTTTCTACTTTTTTGACAACGACAGACAGACAGACACAAATTTTAAAAATTTGTGTGAAATTTTTGCTCCCCACCCCAATTTAAACTCTCAAATTAAGCCTATGGAATTGATCCATTCTGCTTAGCATTTACTTACACAATCCACCTTCGTAGAAATTGCTTTCCACATACTGAATTTTCCTTTGACATTGAGCGAGAAAAACGAAGTGACTGTTATCGATTTAGGAAATAAGTATTCAGAATTGAAATTACATCTGAAAGTTATTAATGATCTTATTACTGCAGAAATAGTAAATGAAGAAAAATTATTTTAAGTATTGCAAAGCGTCCTGGATCATAGATCACCCTTGAAGAAAAAGAAAACTGAGAAGGCAAACTTGAAATTCCAACCTTCAAAGTAGCTTTACACGTGGTGGACACTGGCGCGGTTAGCGGGGGGACCAGGGGGCCTGTCTCCCAATATTGGTATTAGGGTTATTGTGTCCCCCCTCCAATTTCAAACAAAATGCCTTCTACTGGTATATTGTCCCCCCAAATATTTTTTTGCCGTCGGTACCCATCGTCATGGATACAATTTGTTGTTGAAGATAGTTATATTCGATAAACGAACAAAAACGGACTACCATTCGGGACTTTTTTAAGCGTACTTAAAACGATCTCCGTTGCAAACAAATTTAAACGTATTTATGAATCAAAGTAAGTGCCCATTAATTATGCAATTTAATAGGAAAAGATTCTACAAAAATGTCTGTATAAGATATTATTACCTTTCTCAAGGATAACACAATTGCCAAATAATGGTTAACACACAAAGTTACCCGGGGCGAGTTTTCGTGGGGAATTTTTATTGCAATTTATAAAGTTGACACCCACGTATTTAGCTCATACTACAGTTTTTTTGGCATAGGAGACATTGTCTCAATCTCGGACCCTGGTTCAACTCCGAGATGGAGACGATGTCTCCATCTCGGAGTCGAACCAGGGTCCTCTCCTTTGGGCCCGGGGTGCCTTGACCGCCAGACCAACGAGGACAGGAACAACGCTCTCTTTCTCCGTATATAAGGATGCAAGTAAATTTTTCAGAGCTAACACAATTGCCAAATAATATTCAACACAGAAAGAAAACCGGGGCGATATTATTGTGAATTTTTCGTTTGAGACTTTTATTGCAATTAATAAATGTCTGTATTAAAAAGAGAGAAACAATTAGAAAATCATGATTTTTTTAAAATTTAATTTAGTTTTGAAAAATTGCTGGAAGTTATTATTTTTTTAATTTTCCTCTACCTCGATGATTCTACATCCGCTTAATTCGATAAGAATAACCGATCCCATGGCGTTTCAACTTATAGAAACTCCACAGTATTATGAATTGTTGATCTCTTACTACGCATCCACAATATACCAATTCTCCACATCAGAATAAAAAATTCAATACAGTAGTTTCGTTAATCTGGACTAATTTGGACCGAGGCCTGTTCGAACTAACAAATTTTCGGAGTAACCGAAATCTTTAGTAGAGAATTTACTGTAAGCTATAATTGTTTGATGTGTGCGCGTGTGTGTGTTTTGTTGTGCACACACAAAAGACGACGGAAAATTTCTCTTTCTTTGAGAAATTTCAATTAGTTGGCAACACCCACACTGCGCTGTTTGTTTACATATTGGCTGTCGGCTGTAGTGGAAAGAAATCATCCAGACGACTGAATGAAAAAAAAAGTTCGGTTTAACCGAATTTCCATAGTTCGGATTAATGGGGCTACTGTACTGAATAAACGAATATAATACGCCATAAAATATTAAAAAGATATAGGAATGCATAAAAACTAAACTATTCAGGCAGTCGTTGTTAGCAGATAAATGTATCGCTGTCAGAGACCTTTGTTTAATCACTGATGCGACGTGATTAGATATCATTACGAAGCAGTTTGAACAATCCCTTTTCGCCACAACGACGTTCTTTTGTTTTGCAGCCATGGTAGTTTGTTGTTCGTTAAAATCATGGACCATCACCGCTTCGCTCTATTCTCTGGTGAGTGAAGAGTTTTGATTAAACGTATTCAAAGTTTCGTTGAAATTGCAAACATTACTGCATAATTAAAGTTAAGATACTTCTAGCTTATATTGCATTAATGTGATGATTATGGTTCAATATTATGGGAACTTATGCTTGAATTTTAAACGTAGAAAGTTGACTAGAGTTGACAAGTATGGAGGAACCACATGCAACAATCTTCACCCGACAGTGCAGATACAATGATTAATGTTCAGTCAAATTCGTAGTTAGGTTAACGTGGCAGAATATTTCAATATGTACATCACACTTCAATATAAGGCTTATTTTCTTCTCTATGCAATCGTTGTAGACTAATCTTTAAAATTCGTTAATCTATTTTTTTAATGTAGGCAATAATTGCGTAGGAATACATAGACAGTTGTTATATAAAATTATATAAAGCAGTATATTAGATAGCAACGTTGAGACTTTTCATAATTTTTATATTTTATTTCAGTACACTAACACCATGCGTTGTATACCAACATTTATGTGCAAGGATTATTGCACATTATTACAGCTATTTTATACACTTGCGCACGTGTGCACAACGTTCCTACACATAGTACGTGTATGTGCACTCATTTGTCGACCCATTTTTTCCTTTCTCGTGTGTATATTTAGTTTCTGCATGCAATGAGAGGAACTTTCTCAGAAACTTAAGTTTAAATCAGAAAGCACGTTCAAGAAATGTTAATAAACATATTTTTGCATTCCAATAAACTATAGATTTCAATTGTGGTTCAGAGTAGTATCATGCAAGTCTTTAATATTAATTCGGTGATACGCTATTCTTCACATTAATCTTTGGATATGTTGTCTTTGATATTAAATCATCGACATGCTGTTTTTAATAGCAATTTGTTAGTACGCTGCTTACCATATTAATTTGTTGCATATTTGTCTGAAAACTTCGGTTCAGAATGACCGTAGTTCTTCTTGAGCCGTTAAAAGCAAACTTAAAATTTGAAATGCATTTTTTTTTATCAATAAGCGGTATCTCAATGCATAATAAAAACTGACACGAGGAAGAAAGTATAGAGAAAATAACCTTTAAAGTTGTAGTTAAGGAATAAAATAGAACATTTATTTTCACTTCCCATGGAATTGAAAATTAGCCATATCAATCGCAGAGAACCTGAGATAGCTAGCACTAAATGATCATTAAAATTTATATAAAAGAAATAAAATTATATTCCGACACATCCATTGTAAAGCTCAAAATTTTACAAAAGGACGTAGTTAAAAATAGTATAATAGATTAGAAAGCTCTCCAATAAAATGCAGCTATAACAATTATTTGTAAAAATTGAACGTAGTGCGAATACTATCTTCAAGGCCCCACAGAAAAGTTAACAACTTGTTCTTATTTCCAAAAAGATTTTTATGGCCAATTTGTGAGAAAAATGTATACTCATCACTGCCATCAATCATTGCTGAAACGCATTGACAACTCCTTCACTAAAGAGAGATAGCCACCATTTCCATAAATAGCCCTCCACCCACTGGAAATACTCAAAAATCTTTAGCAACAATTAAGAGAAGTTTTGATGCCGATTATAAATATGTAAAGATGTTGAAGGAAGTTGGAAAGTGACTTTTATTAAAACTTCAAATTGCATTGAGAATCTACAGGAGAAACGTTTTTAATGCCCTTGATTTCTGCAAAGGATACCATAGGTGAACTTAATTCTATTTTTGGATTAAAAAAAACCTAGATAATCAAATGCAATAATGCATCTAACGCACCTAAACTAATGTTCGGAAAACGTGGCAAAGTTATTCAAATTCGACTTACAAAACATGTAAACGAGCAATTTAAATTGAATTTTAATATATTTCTGCCCATTTCGTATCATTATCTAGGTACCTCAGATGCAACGTAGCTTCTAGTTAGTTTAAAAACGGAATTGCGGTCCATTATAGTTATCTGTAACTTCATGTGTCATATACCTGACACATGAATTTAAAGATCACCGACATCTTAAACACGGTTGGCCTTAACATCTAATTTATTTTCAAGGAAGAAGAAAGGAACTGTTCACTACCCTTCTCCGACGTACTGTTTCTAAAATGCTTACTGGATTCCAAACCACTCCCTACCGTAACCTAACTCTCTTAATCCTCTCCCTCATGCTCTTTTTGCTCATTCATAAAGCCAAAAACAGACAAATTTTATTGGTTGGTGTCTTGCACCATCAAATTATCATCCATAAGTGAGGCACTGACTAATGAATTTGCTGCATTTGGAAAATTGCCCCATACCACTTCTACAATCCAACAAATATTGACCATACCTATAGAAAACTCACCAGACTTAGACTTTCGTCCTCCTCTCGATATATCTTTAGTGATTCTTCAGCACCCAAGGACACGGTTTGCATTAATTATATTCCTCAAATTTCTACCAAGACTGCTGCTATTCTGCATAAATTCAACTTTTACATTTCCTTCATTCTAATCAACAAAATAGATTTTCTTTATTTCAAAGATACCATATCGGATTCTGACAGCTAGGGTATATAGTTTATTCTATGTCAATGTGACCAAATTTATATTAGCCAAACACGAAGGGCACCTCGTCTTCAATTAAAAGAATATGACGCATATGCTAGCAAATAAAAATTACATAAATCGCTTTTGACAAAACAATTATGAGAAACCGTACACACATTCCTTATTCTCCAATGTACTTGTTACTAAGAAATTATCTCAAAATTTGACTTCAACTTTGTTGAGGCATTGCACTGCACATCCTATCAAACATGAACGTTACGGTTAATGATCAATTCCTGAATAATTCTGTCTCACCCGCTTGGAAAAATCTCTTGTATTTCATGACTAGAGACGACACCACCATTACTCAAAAGTTCTCACCAACACAAACAAGTTTATAACCGGCACAATGGCAACCCCGACCAACACCATGGCCATAAAGGCAAGTCCCCATACTCTGGTAATGATAACCGCGTATTATCAAAATGGCTGCCAGTAACACTTTTAAATGTTTAACTTTTTCCATTTAATTGGTACAGTCCGTTGCCAATAAACTGATTATTTGAGAGATTTTTAGTTTGTGTTTTTAGCTATTTCACCAGCGTTTAACCTTTTATACCTTTAATATTGCAATATTATTTTGTAACTAATATTTCTATTAATATGTTACTAATTTCGCAGACGATCAGCATGTTTAGCCTGCAGTGGACTGCACAGATTCTAATGTCTCTCAGCTTAAGGCCAGGCGAAAACTTTTTAAATGAACATGATTTTTTTGCAACCATTATGGATAGAAAAGGTAAATTATAGATGAAATTTTGAAGAACATTTCATCAAGGGAAGAAATGCGTAATTAGACAATATTTATTAAAAATTAATAATGAGTTTATAGATGTTTTTGTTTTGTTTATTAGAAATACTCCTTTCGTTCACATGGGTGACGTTGACTTTAAGTATATTATGGATTTTGACAGCAGCCGTCATGATCCATGGAAATGGTGTATGTATATTTTAATAATGATTATGATTATTAGTTTATTTAATTATTAGTCCGCTTAATTATTGAGAATTGTTTACAAATATTTTATGATGTTGTGATAATGCTTTGAAATATGGATGAACTAAAAAAATATTGCAGCATCGTGGATTTTCGTTTATCTCGTGATGGAGTGGTTAATGGAGTAATTATCTCATAATGTAGTGATTAATGAAGTAATTACCTCATAAAGTGAAATACTAAACATTACAGGGTAATCTCGAAAGCATATAAATATTTCAATAATAATACTCGAGTAATTTTAAAACTTTTTAGATCCACAACTATATGAGAAGCTGGTTTTATAATAAAACATTTCGCCCTTCAAAAAGGTATAAAAATGCCCTTATACGTAATTTTGCAAAATCAAGCTGCAAAATAGACTAAAAATGCAATTAAAATTCTATTTATTTTATGAATAAAACTTCAGTAAACTGATTTTTCATGAATAAAAATTCAATGAACTGATTTTTCATGAATAAAAATTCAATGAACTGATATTTTATGAACGACACTTCAGTAAACTGATATTTCATGAATAAACTTTCAGTAAACTGATATTTCATGAATAAAACTCCAGTAAATTAGGAGTACCTATGATGCTTCTAGACAAAGATTGAATCACCCTGCGGTAACACGTTCATTTAGCGGACAGTTTATCATGGTTCGACGCCCAACGATTAAAAAAAAAGCTTACCGACAAACTGTTCATTGTTGTCTGGGGGTTGGTTCCCCAGGCTAAGAGATTCGAATTCCCCGCAAAAATGTAGATTCTCTGTCCTACTGTATAGTCGACCTGTAGTGGTAATTCGCCTGTCGTGCCATTAACTCGGATTTTATTCCAGATGGTATCGTAGAACGAATGCTGTTTTATACCCACCACAATCGGGGGCATTGGCTTAGGGAATATTGGCGTCAAGTCCCCCACAGGATATCAGAAAACAGTACTTTCTCACTGAGTATGCCACAAAATCTTCTGTAAAGGCGCTTGTGCCCCCTACATGACACTTGATTTTGAATTGCTCCGCTAAAGGTCCGGGTTTCGATTCCCTTGGTCGCAAGGGTTCGGATCCTTCAGAAAACCGTGGGTCCTGACACAGTATGACATTTGCTGTCTTTTCGACATAAAAAACAAAAAGTGTATCTTCCCACAAAACTTCAACTGACAGTTTGAATATTTCTGTACTGATGGACAATCATTGATACTGAACTGTATGGACCAATAGTCAGCAAAATTCGAATTCAAAAAGTGATATGTACCGTTAACGTTAATTTTAATCAATAATAATAACATAACCAATAATTATTAATTCGAACTGGTTTTCATAATCACTTAGATGGAATGCCGCAATTTTTGTCGATAAAAGCAATAGTAATAAACAGTCATTGCTTTTATCGACAAAAAAAAGCAATAGTAATAAACAGTCATTCTAATAACAGTGTATAACAATTACTGATAACTACAATTATAACAATAACATTAATCAACAATATTGCTTTATAATCGAAAATAAATGTCATTCTCAACTTTTATTTGAATTGCTTTGATTTCCTTTTGGTCCATAATTTTAATTTATGGGTTACTTTTTTTTTTTTTTGAAAAGAAAAAATCGTAATATCTTTAGATGTTCAAATATGAACTCTAGTCCGATATTTATAGTAATAATTAAGGCCTGGATTTTCATGCATAAAATTTAGCCCAAATAATACGCAAATATGCTCCAAATTATTACAAGATGTGCAAAAATATGCAAGTGCATAGAAATCTGGACCCTACTCATAAGCGATGTTTCGAAATGTATAAAATAACAATTTATTGAAACAGTGCAAGTGTTCTTGAAATTATTGCATAACATATATACTGAAATGCATAAAAAATATCACTTTGTTACGTCCTCGAATATGAGTATGCACAAAATTAACACAAAATACACACCACAATGTATGAAATACGTACAGAGATATGTTTGAAAATATAGCATCATAGGCATTGGTTTGGGCCCA
>QLNU02015003.1:162017465-162028631 GCA_006491805.2 Dysdera silvatica
TCACGAAAAACTCGCCCCGGTAGCTTTGTTTATTGACCATTATTTGGCAATTGCGTTATCCCTGAGAAGGGTAAAAACATCTTGCACACTTTTGATCAGTATTTAGAAAAATTTTAAGCAAAAGCTATCTTCTTTTGGGCTATTGTGGAAAGTTCACCTAAAATTTAAGGAGTGTAAATCTGTCACCTCGCGTAAGAGGTACCCCATCTGATACTGTGTTTATACCCCCCCCCCCTTTCTCTTAATCAAGCCTTGCTGGCAGCAAGCTTTCATCGCAGTTTATTGAATCTATTTGAAGTAAGTCTTGAAGCTGTTGTTCTTGTAATGAGTAAGGTCTGGGAAAAAGGGACAAATACCCGGTGGGGCCCTGAATCTTTAGTGGCCCTGTGGGAAACTTTAATAGCATAACAAACATAATTTATTAATAAATATAATTGGTTGGGGCCCCCGTAAATCCGGTTTCCGGCCCTGACAATAATTAAATGATCTTGAGGTATAATGATAATGAAAATAAAATCAACGTTTACCCTCGCTTTCTAAAACACGTTTCATGGTAAAAATATTTTTTCTGATTATATCGACTGCATACGTTAAATAAGATTTAGTTTTTTGCTAAATTATTTATCAGAGAAAGTGTTTCAGACGCAGTGAAAAAAAATACCGTTTTATGTGATTATTTTTTAATGTCTATTTTTTTTCTAGTATTCCAGAGTTATTTTCATCATACCCTGGCTCTGCGTCACAACATTGCGGACATTTTGGAACATAGGAACTGGTATACATTTCGCAATTCGACTTTCTGTATGTATTTTGTTCATTACGAAAATTAATTTGTATTTTATGGTTTAGGGACAGCTATGAACATGATGCGATAGGACCTTCGATTTTCTGAGGAATCTGAACATTTTTTGTCTAAGAACGTAAACCCTGAACCACGGATCTGTATAAAATGAGACAAGCGCTGGTATCTACTAACGTCAAATCCGAATTAGTTGCACAGTAGTAGTCCAGCACACTGCAACTACGAAACAGAGCTTCGCTACAAAAATAACACTACCATAGCGATAAAAATGGTTTAATGCAAAAATTTGAAACTTTCGCATTATTTGGACACAAAGTTTTTGTCTGTCGACTCAACGAGTGGGATGAATCACTGATTATTAGTCAGCAATGATTATAGTTAAAGCCCTTAAGATGGTAAAGGATTCAGTCGAACGCGGTGTGACACTAATGCAGGACAACAACAGTATTCTCACAAAGAATGAAGACCAGAAGCAGTGCCTTATACAAATTGTAGAGAAACACAGGAAGAAATTTCCAAATGCACTACAAAAACTGTGAGTGGCAGTAAACAGCAAACTGAATAATTGAAGTGTTTAATGTTTCTTTGTGGACAAATAGACAGTAGGCACTCCCTTTTGCTTTTACAATGCATAATATAAGAATTTATCAAGCAGATTCTTATAGACAGTCTTGTGTTTCAATAGTATGGTAAAGTAATAGAAGTAACTAAAGTTCTAACTCCATGTGACATCTCTTAAAATTGCCTGATCAGTCTAAAATTCAAGGTAATGTACTTTTTTAATCCACTTAACAATATTAGCGGGTAAGATATTAACATTTTTAATTTTAATTTTTACGGACCACCCTAATTTCCCATACATGTTCGATTGGCGAAAGGTCTGGTGATCTTGCTCTCTATGGAAGAGTATCAACAGTACGGAGGCAACTCATAGATATTCGAACTGCATGGGGCCTGGCATTATCTTGTTGGGAAATGGCCCAGTCTGTCGTGCCATGAAGGGTAACGTAAACGGCCGCAAGATGTCATCAACATACCTTTGAGCTGTTAAATTTGTATGCAGGATGACTAGGGGTGTCCTACTGTCGTATGAGATAGCACCTTACACCATCACACTAGGGGTAATGGCTGTGTGCCTTTGTAAAACAAAGGGTGGTTGGGACCGCTGGCCCTGGCGCCTACACACATGGATCTGATGATCATCTGCTCCAAGACTGAAGCGGGATTCATTGCTGAACACTATGCGATACTAATCTGCTGGCAGCAATGATGATCGGCTACGACACCACTCCAGACGACTCTGTCGATGGTGTGGGGTTAAAAGCAGATATCTTAAAGGCAGTTGTGAGCGTAACCCCACCTCAGCCAAGCGTCGTGAGATGGTAGAAGGTGCCACGGGTGGTATGGAATAGACTGTAGCACGTTGGATGGCGGACAATGATGCCGTTGGGTCAGCTCGGGCTTGTTGCACAACCAACCAATCTTCCCTTGCATTCGTGCGCCTTGGCCTTCCAGAGCCTTTGTTCAGCCGATAAGTTCCTCGCAGAAACCATTGCTGCCAACACCTTTGCACAGCAGTGTCCGTATGGTGCAAGTGGCGACATATTGCTCTGTAGGACCAGCCAGCTTCAAGCATCCCGACTATGCGACCACGTTCGAAGTCATCCAATTGGCTATAAGGTCTTCGACAACGTCCCAACGTCATTACTGGTTGCGTCTCCAGGGAACTGCAACGCCGACAACGAGAAAAAATAAACCGTTCGCAATTTTTACCTCTTTTATACGATGCCAGTTGCGCAGTAGAAATGCGCGCTATGATCGAAGTTAACACTCATTGGCTTTGAAAATTTAATCATTTGCATACTTGGTTTAAAGGAATTTGCATGCAAAATTTCGAGATGATCCCATTATTTTTAGGGCTGCCTCGTTATTTTTGCAAAAGAGTGTAATTCGCGTAGGTAAGGACAGGGTTTCCACGTAATTTGGAATTGTTAGGGAATTTGAAACCGTTCCTAAAAGAAAAATGAAAATTTTTGGTCAAACCTGGATTAAACAGGGGCACCCTTTTAACCTGTTCTGAATAACCAAATTTCACGACAACACGAGGCTATTATCCCTGCAACCGAAGTTCAATTCAAAGTGTTGTTTGCGATCAATCAGGGAATTTTGTCCAAAAAGTTAGGGAAAAACCTGGAAAAGTCAGGGAATTTTTCCCTATACGGTGAATGGGAGGCCTATAAAGATGACGTAAGTTGAGCGCATAAGTTGACAAAACTTATACTCTTAAATATAGATTTTGGTATAAAATATCATATTTGATAAATATTTGTTAAACTAAGCTTGTACTTATTAAACTTTAATACGCATTATAACTAACTTATACTTAAAGTTTGTTAAGTATTGTAAGGTAGATGTTTTAGATATAAATCATTATATTGTTGCATGTATCTATACAAGCACTTCCTAAATCAAAGCTTTGTTTATTTTTTTATAGAAATCCATGTCGGATGGAAAAATAGTAGATTCAAATCAATACCTTATTCTGCTTATATTCTTCTCAGGTGGATTCTTTATCACTTGTACGATCAATGTAAGGAATGGCTTATATCACACCAGAAATAGAAAGTAGAATATAACATGCAATTTGAAAAGTTTTGTGTGTGTTGTATCTTCAGCAGTCAAAATTTATCAAACGACTTCCATTATTGGCCGTTTCCCCTACAAATAACTTCGAATTGAAAAAGAAAGCCGCTTTTTTTTTTTACTAAAAGTTTTTGCAAACAGACTTTTCCTTAAATGCATGGTAAAATTTTGTTTATAAAGAGAAAAACAGGTGCAACGAAAAATTATTAAAAAGCCAAAAACTTGATGGTCCATCTAAAATTACGTAGGTTCTCTGGAATGTGCTATCTAACGCCGAGGAGATGAGCTCTAACTCAACTGTCGCTCAAAGCAGATTGACTTTTGTACGGAGGAGTTGGGAAGGCTAAGCCACATAAAAATGAAAGAAAAAGGTTATTATAATTTACTTTTTTTTCGCCAAGTTTCTGAAGTTCCTGCCCAAGAACTTGTTTACGGTTTGCAATTAACCCCATTGAAATTACGATTTTTTAAAATTCATATTTTGCCATTTCTTTATGTAATTTCAATTGTTTTCTATTTAATTTAATATTTAATGCTCCCTAAACCTATACCTCTATTAACAGACCACATCCCTGAACGACTGCATTTTCGGTAGTCGCCTTGAAAAGGTTTTACTGTATATGAATAATAATATCGAAGTTTACATTAGTTCTCATTGTAAATAAACATAATACGCACTAAAATATATTATCAGTGAATTATAATTCATTAGAATATATTTGCATAAAATGTTTTATTGCAAAAAGAAATGAGAAATGGACAATTTTCTAAATATGCGATTGAATATACAGGGTGTCCCATCAGTAGTAGACAACAATTTGAATCGCTATAACTTCCAGCGGAAGTGCATTTTATGATAGGTTTAACTTGTACCACATAGCAAAAGCTCATATTGCAGTGTTCTAAAAAAGTGCTTTGTTTCCTTTTCTTTTTTTTCTTACGGGTTGAACTTCTGAAATGGCGACTAGTAGGATTCCCCTGAAGCAACGAATTCGATGTGTACGCATGTACTTCGCCCCACTAGACTTTTTCCTGTGCGTGCATTTAAAGGATAAAATTTATTCCTGCAACATCAACACCCTACAAAACCTGAAGGATGTGATTTCCGTAAAATTTGCTGTTACTCCTTATAAACTGCGTGCAAAATCGTGTGAGAACGTATCATTGCGACTACAGGCCTGTATTAACGCTGATAGCATGCAAGTTTTCCATATGATAGAAAACCGATATTAAAGAGCGTTTGTATTACAGAATAAGCCATTTGTTTTCTTTCCATACCAACTCTGCTAGAAGTTATGGCGCGTCCAAATATGATCTACTACTTATGGACCACCCTGTATAATAGATGGTAACTTATAGAGTTTGATTTCGTTTTTCTAAAAAGACCATATGAATTTCGCAATTAGATTTAATATGAAAGACGGCTTACATTAAAATAATGATTAAATACAAGATGTTTCAGCACCAGGGTTACAAACTTGTAAGAGGGGTAGGGTGCACCCAGACGACTCGGAATCACATAGCGATGCAGAGTCGGAAATGTTTTTCTGACGCGATAGATGGCGTTGTACGGGTGCGTGAGTACCCAACGTTCTCGCAGGAAAGCTTCATTTCACATCTGGATGAAAAGGTAGCAGGATGGATGATTATAGGAACGCGAAATTAGCCGATATGCATCTGGTATACGGGGCTGCGGAGTGTAATGGTCGAGCCGCACAGCTCAGACTTAGACGTCACATTTATTCAACAGTGGATTGGACATGGTGGGCCGGTGTATTGGCATGTTCGGTCACTGGACCTATCATGCCTTGATTATTACTTCTGTGGGCATAGCAAAACACTGGTGTATGACACTTTCGTTAATAGAGCTGAAAAGCTGGTCGCACCGGCTTTTCAGCAGTAGCTACCGGGGAAGTTCGAGACACGCCTAGCTTCCTTCAGCGAATACGGAATTCCATGCGATGGAGATGCAAGACCTGCATTACAGCTCGCGGACGAAACTTTGAACATTTTCTTTGACCTCTATTAATTTTTATAATGTCATTCATTATAAAAAATCCTATTTTCTTGCGTGGTATCTTTTTATTTCTGATGTTTTCTGTGTGTACTGTATGAACTTGTCATTTCAGACCCTGCATTACTATGCGATTCCGAGATAATCTGGGTGCGCCCTACACCCCCCTCCTAGAAGTTTGTAACCCTGGTGCTGAAACACCCTGTATATGTAAATAATGTATATGGTGCTAATTAAAATTCAATTATTGAAAATATTATTATAAAAAAATGCCAAGCGTTTGCCTATTTAGTCAGTAGTCTTCGACTTGTATTCAAAACGTTGTATTTAAAAATAGACTTTGTCTTGATTGAAATGAATGATTCGTGTATTGCAGGTAATTCTTATTTTCTTCGTGCTGATGAGATGCAAAGAAATTAACAATACAGTAATCATAGTAAGTATTTTTCCTTTAATAAAATTTAATTTTTCCATCATTTTTTAAAAAAGAAATTATAAAACTCATACATGAAACCCATGCATAATTTAGACCTAACTTTAAAGTGTTTCATAGCGACACACTGCACTAATCAATAGAAGCAAATAAAATACAAATTTTTATGGTGCAGTTATTTAAAATCGTTAACACGATAACACTGCTGATAGCTATTTCGATAGCGTTAACCAGCTATCGTCGTCAGAGCGAATGGCGGCTTCTGTTTATGTCCGTGCTGTTGGTCGGTGTTGCCATCACGTCGGTTGGAAACTTGATTGGGCGGAGGAGTAAAGCGTATTTGTGGAGACGTCTTCAGCCGTGAGACCCAAAAGGTTTTTCCAAGTGGATGATATAGAGTTACTAAGGAGTTGATCATTAACTGCAATATTGATGTTTGCTAGAATGTGAAATGCCTCAAAGAAACTGAGATCAAGTGTTGAGTTGACTTTTTTATTAATACGTGCATTAGAGAATAAGAACTTGTGTTCGAATTCCCATGAGTGTTTTGCCAGAGCCGATTTATGAAATTCTTGCTTTCTTACATAAGCTTCGTGTTCATTTAGTCTGAGGCGCAGTGCTATTCGTGTTTGACCGATATAAATTTGGCCACACTGGCACGGAATGGAATATATGCCCCAGCTGTCAGAATCCGGGATGTTATCCTTAAGATGAGAAAAGCCTATTTTGTTGATCGGAGTGAAGGTAACGCGAAAGTTGAATTTGTGCAGGACAGCAGCGATCCTAGTAGAAATTTTCGGAACATAAGGAATGCAGACAATGTTCGTAGGAGCTGAAGAATCACTGGAGAGAGAAGAGGCCGGTTTAGGTTTAGTGAGTTCTTTAAAAATATGATCAATAATTGTTGGATTGTAGCCACGGTATGAGGCAATTTGTCGAATGTAGCTGATTTTCTTAGTCAATGCGTCACTTGTAGAAGAGAATTTGATGACATGAAACACCAACCAATAAAACGAGCTCATTTTCTGGCTTTGTGGATGAGCCGATAGAGCGTGAGGAAGAAGGCTAACGGAATTAAGTTTTCGGTAGACACTGATTTGGACGCTAGTAGGTGTTCTATGAACTAAAACGTCGAGGAAAGGCAGTGTACGGTCCTTTTCTTCTTTGAAAGTAAATTGGATGTTAAGATCAATGGTGTTTAGGAGGTTGATGATCTGTGAAGGATTCATATTGCTAGAAATTAGAGTGAAAGTATCATCCACATATCTTATCCAGAATTTGAATGGGATGAGCGACAGTATTTTATCTTCTATATAGTGCATATACATGTCACATAGGATGGGGGAAAGTGGGTTTCCCATTCAAGATCGCTGGTTTGTTTGTATAAGTTATTTTCAAACAAGAAACAAGTTTGGTTGATACATAGTTTGGTAAGGAGAATCAGTTCGTTAATTTCATGATCTGTATAATGGAACTCCTTCAATCTCCGAGTAAGTGAATCAAGTGAGCTTTGGATAGATACGTTTGTAAATAAACTCTTCACATCAAACGATACCATTTTGAAGGAATTAGGATTGGGTAGCTTTAATTTTTCAATAAAATTGGATGAGTTTTTAACTGTAAAAATATTATTTGTTAGTAGAGGTGAAAATTTCCGGACAAGATATTTGGACAGTGGATGGGTGGCTGTACCAATATTTGAAACAATTGGTCGGAATGGCATTCCCGGTTTATGGACCTTTGGCAGAACATTAAGTCGGGCACCACTAAAAACCGACGGTACAATTGACTTTTTAATCTTCTCATCTATGAAGAAACACTTCCAAACAGTTTTATTGGCATTAGAAAATAAAGCAGTGGAAGGGTTTTTCTTTCGCGAGACAGCTAGAGCTTTAGCACTAACGCGCCTTACATTTATCCACAATAAAAAAAAAATGAAACTGCAGGAGATTTCCTGGGGTAGGCAGGCGGACTTTTGGGGGTGCCGGACCCCACCTCGTTACGCCTATGTTATTACCCTTCTCAGGGATAACACAATTGCCAAATAATGGTCAACACACAAAGCCACCGGGGCTTTGTGTGTTGATCTCGGTTATTTCTGGAAATAACCAAGTGGGAATAAAACGCATTGAAAATATACTGTATGTTAAATACCGTTATATGTCACCCGTATGTACATATATTTTATAGGATTTCGTTAATCTCGTACTTACATATGGATTATAAAATATAGTTAATATCGCATATGTATATAGTTTGTAGAATAGTTAACATCGTATATACATATAGTTTATAGAATATTGTTAATATCGTATGTGCATACAGTTTATGGAATATCATATGTACATATAGATTACAGAATATCGTAAATATTATATGTACATATATTTTCGCAAATAGTTTTTTAGATCAGTGACAAAATTTTACTCGTTACATATAGTTTATAGAATGTAGTCCTTATAAAATACAATTAAGTTTTGAATACCCCACTTTTATATGTAGTTTATACAGTAGCATAACAATTCAAAACTCATAGGGGCTCAAGTGGGTATAGGGACTCAAACGCCTTTAAAGATGATTTTGTGATGCAGCCTATGAGGAAATAATGTGTTTTAATATCTATTGGGGGCGAGCCCTTCCCTTTCCAACGCCACTGGGTCCATGCTAGCGATACCGAATCGTCCAATTACCGAATTAGTGAACGGGTCTTTCCGTTTCCATTAGGTGGGCAAAAACGTACATTGATTCATTTAATGAACAGTTTGACACACTTGGTTATTTTTCCGTCTCTTTTCCCTTTCTTTTTCCGTCTCTTTTTCTCCTAAAAGAAATAATTCTAGTTTGAGCGTATTTATACGTGGGTGTTGACAAATATTGTAAAAGTAAATTTCCCCACGAAAACCCACAAAAACTTGCCCCGGAGGCTTTCTGTGTTGACCATTATTTGGCAATTGTGTTATCCCTGTGAAGGGTAATAATACCTTAACACCTTTACATACGGAGAAAGAGAGCGTTGTTTCCTGTCCTCATTCGTCTAGCGGTCCAAGACACTCCGGGCTAAACGGAGGGACCCTGGTTCGAATCCAGGATGGGGAAAGCGTCTTTTTTTTTCTCCTGAACAAAAATAACACTAGTTTGAGCGTGTTTATGCATGAGTGTTGAAAATTATTATAAAAAAGGAAAAAATCCACACACCTATACATGCTAGAACATGTGTTTTAGGTAGAGAGAAAAAATTTACTTTTATTTTATATGTGCTCTCGCCATGGGCGTTGTTTGGGTGGGGCAAATGCCCCCCTGCAATTTGCTTTAACGACACCCTTGGCTCTAGCACTACTAGTATTCAAGACCTCCCTTTGTGATTTAAATAAATCGAACACTACGCAGATTAAATTAAACAACAATATAAATCAACGTTTATTGGCGTAGTGATACCAGCGCCGATGTTATGACGTGGCTAGATGGTGCAACGTTCGAAAGAAAAGAAATGATTCTGCGTTCGGTGGAACCTGAACCCACGGAAAGTAAAAAGTTGTGGGTTCAGGTCCCACCAAACGCAGAGACATTTCTTTTGTTTCGAACGTTTCACCATCTAACTATGTCATAACATAGGCGCTGGGATTACTGCGCCAATAAACGTTGATTTGTATTGTTGTTTAATTTTTTCCCTTTGTGAGTTATTAAGATGTCTTGTATGTTAACTCCCTAACTGCTCGGCATGTGTTTAATAAGATTGTGGCCTTTTGTAGCGCAGTGTGGGTGTTACCAGTGTTTCTTTATTTCTGTGCAGTGGTTGGTATGAAGCCTGTGGCTGACAGAATTAGAGATACACGGTCTACCCTTTCATATGCTATATCTTTGATTTCGTATACAAGGTCTTGGTTGTTTGGTAATTTTTGCAGTGTGTGTAGCCTATGTGTTGTTTATATATATGTTACCACAATTTTTATCTTTTAAAGAATGCAAACAATGTGCATATAATAAATAACATATAATAAAACAAAGGAATAATGCATAATACAGCACAATAACGTAGAAAAGCATAAATTAATGATGGATATTCATAGCATATGTACCAAAATGTAATTTAACATAACGAGAAGCATATATGCAGGGCCAAATTGTGGCAAGGGCTCTCGGGGCCCTCGCCCGGGCCTCGCGTAAGGAGGGGGCCCCCCAAAACATTTATTTTGCAATTTTATTTAACATGATAAAATAGTAAATTAATACAAAAAAAAATATTTTTTTCTTTAGCTTTACAATCCACAACGAATTTAGCGAAATCATAGCTGGTATCTAATTACAACTATTATAACTACTATAACCACAGCTTTGAGAATTGGATAATAAAAGAGCAGAGTTTTCAAAAACACAAAATTGGTGCGCCAATGCACACCTTCACTACTTTTATCAAAACTTTTACAACTTCAGCTCTGCAAGTTCATTCTTGGACATCCGACATTGACGTGAAAGTGGGATCAAAAAGCATATTCTTACCTCCATTTTTAAATGGTAATAAGGGTGCATACATTTTTTACGTGTATATCTAATACGTATGTCAGGGAGCCCCCAAAGTCCATAGTAGGCCTCTGAATATATGCAATAACACACAACTTTTACTACGTATTATTACTTGTGCTCGCTGTTATGCTTTTGTAACTACACGAACTATTGATTAGTTGTAACACACGTTTTAACAACTTAGTACCTATGATTAGCAATAAAAAACACGACTACACAGTTAAATTTAAGTTAGAAAGGTTGATAATTGTTTCGGAGGTGGTGAACTTTCTTCCTCAGAACTAACAATAGTCTGAGTGGAGTACGGTGTGAGCTCACTCAGATGGTTCAATCTTGACACGTGTAAACGTGGAACACATGCTGCCATCTATCGTCGTAAGGCGAAAAGCCTTTTACGAGGAACAATACTTAAGGTTTTAGAAAATAACATAGAAAATATTTCTATGTGGAAAAAATCGTTTTATTGTTTTTCAAGATATTCTCCTTTACCATTAGTACACTTTTTCATTCGAATAAACCTATTTTTAAAATAGTTATGCCATTGAGAGGTTGGTGTAGCAGAAACATGTGATTTTTTAGCTTCAACCGCTTGTTCTGGGCTGTTAAATCGTTGATCACGCATTTATTTTTGATTGTTGAGAACACAAAGAAATCACTGGGTGCTAAGTCAGGTGAATAAGGGCAATGACTCATGAATCAATGTTTTCATGCTTCAAATAATTGACAGTTTGAAATGTAGTATGTGAGCTTGCA
>QLNU02015003.1:162028731-162044676 GCA_006491805.2 Dysdera silvatica
GGTTGAGTTTACCTAAAGTATAGCCACAAAACCCTTTTCTTACTACATATCTACCCACAGAACCCTTTCCTTACTACCACATATTATTTATTTACATACCACATTACATTATTTAAACATATTTTCCTTACTACCACTTATGCCTTCCCACAGAATTCTTTCCTTAGTACATGCCTAGCCATAGAACCTCTCTATAAATATTATTTAAGAAAAACTTAAAGGCCAATCATTTATCACTGCTCAGGTACAAGCATAAAGATGAGCAATAATTCAGCATATCAATGTAAGTAAGCAGTAATTTTTTTTTATTGTTGCTAGGTGTTGATTACAATTAGCTCTAAGAAGGTGTTACGTGGAAAAATTATAGAAATTACATATTTCCTCGTAAACTTCTGCGATGATATATAAATTTCTTGAGAAACCCTTAGTTTCCTTGGAACATACTAGAGAGATACTGATCTACTAACGTAAGATCAATGGTTTCGCGAAGACTTTCACAGCGCATTTTAAAATCGTAAAAAACAGCTCTCAAGCACAGACTGTGTGGAAATATTAACTGAGTTAAATTACTCAAAGAAACTTGACGTTTCAGTTCGTCGTTTGCGAACCTTCTTCTAAAGTTTTCTTAGTCGTTATAGAAAGTCGACTGATGCCAAATATATTCACATTATTTTGGCGGTTACATTATTTTAGCGATGGCAATGGTAACAAGTTGTTCCGCCAACGCTAGTATAGAAGATATTGGTGAGAGTAGCAAAACCGAAAAATAGTAGGAAATTATAAATAAAATAAATAAGCAAATAAAACAAAAGTTATAAATTCGTTAAAATAGCTGATCAGACTGATCTAAAATAGGTGGTGTTAAAGGCAATATTATAATATGTGACCAGACTACGTTTCGTTCTCCAATAATGTTTGTTTGTTTGTTTGGCTTTTTTATGGCGCAAGAGCATCTGGGCTATACTGCGCCAAGTCCAATAATATTAAAGAAATAGAAGAACTTCAAAATTGCCAACACCCTTCGCTACTAAATATTAACGTACATCGTACCCAGAAACAACACAGAATGATTTGCACTCTAATCATTTGTTTTTTAATTTCTTTGACAGAACGGAGGGCTAATAAACAATTACAGCAGCTTGCAACGTCCCGAGTTAGAAAAATTTTATATTTTATAAAAATTTTCTAACTCGTTAATATTTAGTTTTAATATAAAAATTATTAGTCATTCATATTTCTTACATTTGACGAATGGGAGTTGATTTGAAAATTAATATCATTTAAAATTTTAGTTACGAGGATCATCAAGCAGTGTTCGATGGCATGTTTGGAAACTAACTTCGTTTCTTGAACGGGGAAGATCTCGCATTTTGACAAACGACATCCTAGAGAAGAGTGGATATACTAAATGTCAGACAAGTTCAGAATAAAGTATTCAAAGTGTAACAAACATTGACAGCTAGAAGGTGATAATGGTGTAGAGAATTACTAAACAAGTTATGATTAAGAAAGCTTATAAATACTCAAATGTATTCCAGTCATTTGATATGTGTATCTTTACCGAATATTAAATTCAGTAAACAAAATATAATGAAACAATAATAATTCATTTTCTACGAGTTCGACAAACGACACCCACGGAGGGAGACAACAGAAAAGGGCCAAGGGAAGGCCTCACAGGTCCGCTGCCATCCAATTCGACAGCCGCCGCTAGTGAACGCATCAAATTGCATGTTAAGTTATAATACAAAAGTAAAGTACAATAAAAGTTAACGCTAATTGAAGTGTAGGGTTACCAATTGCGGTTTCTACATTTATAGATTTGGTTATCGTTCTATGATGGATTGCAGAACGATGGAGCGGTGATAGACTCCATAATATCACCGATAGATTATAAGTTATATCAGAAGGGTTTTAGCACGTGCGTCAACTCACGTGGATTGTTACCCTGGAACCTTATCTCAATTGAGTCAGAAATACCAAGATACAGATGAACCATGTAGACAGCATGTCTCTGGGTTAAACAATTTATTTACAATCACATAGCAAAATAACTTAAATTGTTACGATTAAGAATTGACATTATTATTGTAAGACATTATGAATGTACATCATGGGCAGCGTGACCATCTCGCTAAGAGTCCTACCGAAAGAATGTCTTTTATTGGTGTTCGCCTCATCGTCTCTACACTCGTAGTGCTTTTATTGGCTGTTCACCCTTTTCATACGCAAATGTTCATTGGTTACCCCTTTAACACTAATTGATGATTTGCTGTTCCACTCAAGGGTTCGTGGTGTCACACTCGGAGGGTCGTAATCATCATGTCCAGTAGGGGTACTTATAAGCAGGAAATTCCTGTCGAGGAGTTGGACGAAATACGATTAAGTTACCTTTGCGCGATACCGTGTTGTACACTAAACTCAATCGTCGCCTGCAGCCAATGTCTTTTCCGTGGCCGGGAACACAGCGAACCGCTGATGAGTCGGTCCATCTGGATTCTGGATGGGAAAAGCGTATGTGCGGGGAAACAAAATGGTGAACATTAAATCATGATTAAACCTTTTGGAAATGTGGGTTCATGTATCAATGACCGTTGATTCGTGAGTCCCTACAAAAATAAACAGTATAACAACTTAGAAACATATATAATTATGAATGGTAAGTGAAACACTGTACCATTCTATGCTCAGCAAAAATATTTCTGGCAAAAAAAAAAAATTGATTTAAATTATCACAAAAACTTTCCATCAAGTAGCCAAAGACTTAAAAGTTTTCGAAAAGTGGGCTTACGGGATAGTGACTTAAGTTCTGAGGGAAGACAGTACCATAATTTCGGGCCTGTAGAATATATATTATTGTTATACGTAAGATATTTTCGAGAGCGACAAGGCAAAAGATAATATTTATGACGGGTGCTGTGACTATGGGAAAAAGAAGTAAGGTAACAATATCTGTGTACTTATAAATGGAAAACAATTTTAGGAATGAAAAGATATTAAATGATATCAAATGTAAATAATAACTTGTGTTGCCAATTCGTAAAATGAAAATAATGGGGAAACTAAACGTGGTAAAGTTATTATTTGCTCATTTATAGAATGTATTTCCACGCTCCACTTAGTTGTACCGGTGTTTCGAGGTTTTGTATTGTGGGTATTCTTTGGTAGATTTCTATTGCCTCCATTAGTCTTAGGGGAGTGTTCATTCTTAGCCTTTGTTGCCAAAATTTCTCTTTCTTCAAAATTTGGTTCGGCTTCGTTGTTGAATACATAGTGTGTAAGTCCTGTTTCGTTTTGTCCGAGCCTTAGGTTTACTTGATGTTCTTTTAAGCGGATTTTAAGTGCTCTTTCTGTTCTGCCTATGTAAAATGATTGGAATTCGTTTGATTTGTTGACCAATGGGATGGAGTAAATGCCTGATTTTTCTTCTATTGTGATCGGATCCCTATCTTTTCTGATGTTGTTAATGAAGTCGCGGTGGGGTTTGAAAGCCAGTTTTAGGTTTTTATTTGTAAGTTCTTTGGTTAGTGGTGCAAAGATTGATGGATAAAATGGGATTGCACCAATGTATTTGGTAGTTGTTTTTGACTTTTGTACGGAGGTGGTATCTTTTTTTGAAGAAGTTGTTTTTGACTTTATGGAATAATACACTAGTGATTATTCTGGTAGGATATTGTAATTCTATGGCTTTTTTGTAAATTAATGCTATTTCAATGTCTCTCCTTTTCACGTCATTGCATAATGCAAAGGCTCTCGTGAAATGCGAGAAAAGTATGGCTGTTTTGAGGGACGTTGGTTTGTATGAAGAAAAATCACTGAAACTTACAGGTTCAGTTGTTTTGTGATGTATTCCTATTATTAGATTGTCTGTGACTCTTTGTAAAGGTAAGTTTAAGAAGGGCAAACTATTGAAATTATTTTTGTCTTCATAAGTGAATTTTATGGCTGAATAAACACCGTTGGGCTCTCCAATTTCTGGTTTTCTAGCAGAATTTCGTAGCACAAACAATTGAAAAAGCAGCCATCTCCACACCTACAAATCATTCACTACGTTGATGACTTTTTAGTAATCTACAACAGCTCAAGAACCAATATAGCAGAAATTCAACAAATTTTCAACGAAGAAATCAAACGAATTCCAATCATCTTACATAGGCAACACAGAAAGACCACTTAAAATCCGCTTAAAAGAACATCAAGAAAACCTAAGACTCGGCCAAAACGAAATAGAACTTACACACTATGTATTCAACAACGAAGCCGAACCAAATTTAAAAAAAACAAAAAAAAAACAGAAATTTTGGCAACAAATGCTAAAAAAGAACACTTCCTAAGACTAATGGAAGCAATAGAAATCTACCAAAGAACACCCACAATATGCAACCTCGAAACACCGGTACAAGTAAATGGAGCGCGGAAATACATTCTATCAATGAGCTAAATAAAGTTATTATTTACATTTGATATCATTTAA
This sequence comes from Dysdera silvatica, assembly GCA_006491805.2. Taxonomy (NCBI): domain Eukaryota; kingdom Metazoa; phylum Arthropoda; class Arachnida; order Araneae; family Dysderidae; genus Dysdera; species Dysdera silvatica. The sequence continues at coordinate 162,033,206 of QLNU02015003.1, forward strand.
TAATTTTTTCATTTCTAAAATTGTTTTCCATTTTATAACTTCACAAAGTCTTGTTACATTCTTATGATGACCCTCCAGTGAAGAGTGGAAAGGGTTTAATGATGTATTAAGACTTAACGCAAATTCAACGTTGTATTTATTCAAATAATATTCATCATAAATTGCGGGTATTACCATCATTAGTAAATCTACTATCATATATTAATCTACATCATTAGTGTACTTATTACTATAAATTCTATCGTACATTTATTGGCCTAATTGGAAGTAATATATATCAGAAACAGATAAGACATTATAAAGTATGACCGCTGAAAATATACAGGGTTAAATTATGAAAAGGAACAGCAAATTAACACAGTTTTAAATAAGTTTAATCATTTACAGATTGTTTCAATAGCTCTGGGCTATTTTCGTCAGAACGGTCAACGATATACACACAACGTGTAATGACAAATACGTGTTACAAAGGGCGGTTACATATTACAAGTATAATAAAATAAACAGTAAAAATAAATCAAGCATATGGATTATGGGAAACGTCTCTGGTAATGGAACATGAAGTTTAGAGAAACGTCGCTAGTAGTAAAACATGAACTTAAAAAGAAACAAACCATAGAATAAAATTATGCTGTATGGGCTGTATGGGAATTATTTCAAATATACAGGGTTATTCAAAATGATGTACGGTATTTTAAAATGCTACAACAAACTCATTTTTAAACATACACTTTCCAGAACAGGTTTAAAATGAAGGATAACTCAAACATTTTCAAATTCCCCTTGGCCGATAGCGCTTCCGAAGTTGTAGTGGCGCTACTATCGCCATAACAAAAAATGGCGTCTAGGCAAGAAAAGGCGCTTTGTGTCCTAACACATATCACATATATTAGAGTTTTGGTTGTTTCCACGATTAGAGAAAACTCAAATGACCTCATCTTTCAACAGAATGGTGCTCCTCTTCGCTGAAAGCTGGAAGTGCGTGAAATGCTCAACAATCTGATTCCTGGCAGTTGGATTGGCCATATCGGAACGAACGACAACGTGCTGTATGTTTGACATTCCAAGGTCACCACACAAGTCACCATGTGACTTTTTCTTGTGAGGCTTTATAAAAAAGACAATGTGTGTGTGTGCCACCGCTACCATACAACTTGGACGACCTCGAAACGCGCATATGTAATGCTTTGAACTTAGTAACACCAAACATGCTGAAATGAATTTGACAAGAACTAGACTATCGTCTGGACATTGTCCGCGTGACTCGTCGAAAACATATAGAACACTTATAATGAAATAAAATAAAAATGTTTCTCTTTCTTTATTTTAAACCCGCTCTGGTAAGTGTATGCTTAAAAATGAGTTTATTGTAGTATCTTAAAATACTGTACATCATTTTGAATAAACCTTTATCATTCTATGAAAATGATTTGAATCTAGAACAGCGTTTTTGGAGAACTGATAACCTATTTAGGTCATATTCAGATGTATGACCCCAATTCAAGTAGCAATAGTTAATATGTGAGTGGATGTTAGAGTAGTATAAAAGTAAAAGAACTTTATGAAAAAAGTAAATGTGAAATACGGTTAAGCACTCCAATAAATTTAGCAAATTTAATAGTAATCATTCCAACATGCTCATTACATTTCATGGAAGATTGAAAAATGACACCCAGAAGTTTAAAATCGCAAACGAATGGAATAGGTGCATTATTAACCATAATTGGAGGTAACGAAGCTAAATTATTATGACCTGATCTGAAGAGCATGGCACTGGTTTTCTAAAGATTACGTGCTAAGCCTGCGTCATTGAACCAGTTGCAGAAATGCTTAATATCATGACTGTCAATCTGTATAAGCTCGTGTATATTGTGGTGCGCAATAAATAGTTGTGCCATCAGTATACACAATAACTTAAGCTTGATTAACTAAAACAATATTGTTAATATAAAGAATGAGCAACAAAGGTCCTAAAACTGAACCCTGTGGCACCACAAATGCGGGTTTCAGGACAGCTGAAGCAGGGTTATTTATTTAGACGTATTGTTTTCGACCCGTAATGATATTTTTAAAAAGTGCATGATATGCTTCAAAAGCCATAAATTAAATAATTTATCTAGTAAAAGTTTGTGATCTAGTGTGTCAAAGGCCTTTGAGAGATCATAGAAACTACAAAGATTTAATGCACGTTTATCAAAATTACTATATATGAAATTGGTTATAGCCAATAGTGCTATCTCAGTTGATTTACCTTTCTGAAAGCCAAATTGATTTTTATTAATTAGATTATTTTTTGAAATAAATGTGATAAGCCGTGCATAAAAGACTTTCTCAAAAATTTTAGCAAAAATACTAAGAATTGTTATAGGACGATAATTTACAGGGTTTACCATGTTGCCTCTTTCGAGGAGGGGACAACACCGGCTGCAAAAATGTTGTTAAAAAATGACCTAATGAAACTACAAGAGTAGGAACGACGCAAGTATGAACAAAGTAAAATCCAGGTCCCCACGTTTTATCAATAAAAGATAGCGTCGTTATAATTTCATGATGATTTACTGGAGTAAAAATAGTTTCAATACAAGCATCAGAAAGAGAAGATTATGACAGCGGGGGTTTAAGTTGAGTACTTAAAACGTTGGGAGACTCGATTAAATATTTATTGAACGTCGATGAATATTACAAAAACTCGTGATGGTTTTACCACTAAAAATTATTTTATTGGGGAAACATAATCTATTTTTTCATAGAAACTGGTTTATTGTCCTCAAAGTTTGTTTGAGATTACTGAATTGTAGCAAATTAAAATAATATCGTCTGGCCGCAAGTAGATTAGAATTTAATTCATTACGAAAACATCGACAAGCTAACCAATCTTGTTGCTGTTTTCTTTTAATAAATTTTGAATAAAGTCGGTCTGTGGGTAAAACCATTGTTGTTAAAATATTACTGGTTATGTAATATTTAATTTGCTTTCTCGTTTGCGACTGCGTGAAATGATGGTTTGATTTAACGTGATTTTATACGAAAATGTAAAACTTAAATAGAAGAAAAAGATCTTGCAGAGGGATATTCGTTAACTTTCAATGGATAGTTTTGATTTCTGGTATATGTTTTAATTTTGCAGTGATTAAATCCTTTTGTTAATTCTATTGTCTATTCTTTAATCTTTACAATTCTCATCACAAGGGATGAATTACTTGGTAACGTACATTTAACTCGACCTTCAGCCAAAAATCAACCTCAACTAGCCATTTATCCTGGCGATCTTATTGGCTACATATTCGGCTTATCTTAACATAGGACTTCCTACAATTGACCATCAACTACCACAAACTGGCGAACTGGACGTGATCACTATTCACTATTTGCCAAAGTACAGAATCTGAAATTCAATGGCGCTCTCACTAACGTAGACGGAAATAAATTGAACGCACAGCATCCAACAAACTTCGAAATGCACAGAGTTTCGGTAAAACCACCCAATTTTTGGAGATACAAACCGAAATTATGATTTTTACAATCAGAAGCCCAATTCGTACTTGGTGGTATCACTGCGGATCAAACGAAGTTCAACATTACTCTTTCTGGCCTAGATGAAAATGTCCTAGATTTCATAGATGATGTGTTAACGAGCCTTCTAACGACAGACAAATAGGAAGCTTTGAAGTCTGCCTTACTTTTACGCCAATCGGACTCTGAAGAAATTCGTCTTTAGAAACTTTTCAGATCATTGGATCTCTGAGACCAAGGTCCTTCCGATTTACTTAGAAAAATGACAAGTCTTGCTGGTTCTCTTTTCCCCCCCCCTGAAGAACTACTTAGAACCTTGTGGATGCAGAGATTACCCAGTCAAGTTCAAGCGATCCTGTCTCTAAGTAAAGATTCTTTAAGTGGATTAGCTGATTTAATTGATAAAAGTATTACAGTTTATGACAACAAATATGCTGAGATTAACTCGCTCGACATCTTTGTTTTCACCGACGAAAAGTCATTTTTATTCTCCCGTTTAGCCAATTTGGAAAAGTTAGTTGAAGATTTAGATCGTCGTGTACGTAACAAATTTTCTAAGGTCACCTCCAGAAGTAGGCAAAGCCGACGATCTCCTGAATGTGAAAAAACTGGGAAAAATTTCTGTTGTTATCCTTCTAATTTTGCTGATAAAGCAGCTAGCTGAATGTATATCTCCTTGTAACTACAACACTAATGAAACATTGTCGGGAAACGAATAACCGGATCTGAACCTGAGGCAATCGGTTCCGGAGCTTATTCCCGCCTCTTCTTACTTGATAAAATATCTAAGACTTTATTTTTGATAAATACCGGTGTTGACCTCTCTGTTTATCTTCATAATCGATTTAAAAGACTTAAAAAATACAATCCCATACCGTTTGCTGCCAATTCTTCAGAAATTAGCACATTTGGCACTAAAGCTTAAAATTGATTTCGGATCAAACAAAATTTTTAACTGCTCTTTCATTTTATATAAATCGAACACTACGCAGATTAAATCAAACAACAATGTCAATCAATCAACGTTTATTGGCGTAGTGATACCAACGCCGATGGTATGGCGTGATTAGATGGTGAAACGTTCGAAAGAAAATAAATATTTCTGCCTTCGGTGGGACCTGAACCCACGACCTTCCACTTGCCGGGCGGAGGCTCTACCCACTGAGCTACGAAGGACAATATATAATCTCTTTACGAACGTATATATATTGTTGCCAGTTATTTCGCAGAATGGTGTAGTACATAGACTACTATTTAAACCAAATTGCAAAGAGACTGGTATTAAATTGATCGAAATGCACGTTGCAGCATACAGGTATGTATTTATTTTATATAAATCGAACACTACGCAGATTAAATCAAACAACAATGTCAATCAATCAACATTTTAATTTATTAGTCGATGTTAAAAACAAGAAGCTAATTCGTCCGTACAATTCCGCTCCTTGTAAAACCATTGTTGATTCAACTTTCGTTACGACAATTAACTCTCGTGAATTTTCACCTGATATATATAAGTTATTAGCGGAGTTTAAAGAGATTACGATTCGAAATTTCGACTCTGTCAATGTAAAATACAAGATGGAGCATCGAATTGAAACAACCGGTATAACTATTTCATGTAAAGCTAGAAGGTTATCACCGAAACTGTTAAAGATGGCTAAAGCGGAATTTGACCTTATGGTCCAACAAAAAATATGTAGTCTTTCAAATAGACCGTGGTCCAACTAGTTACATATGCTACGTATACCGAACAGCCCATTTCGCCCTTGCAGAGATTATCATGCTTTAAATGTGCGGACTAAAGCCAATAAATATCCAATTTCTAACATACAAGATTTCACTTATGGTTCTGAAGGTTGTACAATATTTACGACTGTGGATTTAGTTCGGGCATACCTACAAATACCTATTGCTGAACAAGATATCGAAAAAATCGATATAATAACTCTTTTCCGACTTTTCGAATTCATGAAAAATGAACTTTGGCTTACGTAATGCGACTGCTACGATTCAACGCTATGTTAACTCAGTAGGTAGAGAGCTACCCTTCTGTTTTCCTTATATCGATGATTTGTTAATCGCATCTAAAAATATAGAAGAACATCTTGTTCATTTAAAAGAAGTTTTCCCTCATTTATCTCAATACGATTTGGTGTTAGAGATTTCTAAATGAAAATTTGCACAAAAAGAAGTTTTGTTTTTAGGTCATCGGATACCTTCGGTCCGAATTTTCCCATCTCCAGACAAAATTAAAGCCATCAGAGATTTTACTAGACCTGAATGAACAAGAGATTTGCGAAGATTTTTAGAAATGCTGAATTTTTATAATAAAATTTTACTTCACGTTACACATCACCAAAGAATACTAAACAACTTCCTATCAGGAAATTAAAAAGATAATATAATTTTAAAATGGGATGAATCTACTATAAATGCGTTCAATGTATTCAAAAGTCAACTTTGCGAAAATAGAATGTTGTCTTTTCCAAAGCAAAATACAAAGATCTCTTATGTCCAACGTTTCAGATTATGCTATGGGAGCTGTTTTACAGCAATACACTAACTGTTTTTGGCAACAACTTAATTTTTCTTAGCTAATCTAAATTCTACTCAACAGCGTTATAGCACTTTTGATCGTGAAATGTTAGCCGCGTATTCAGCTATAGAATTCTTTAGGTATAACCTTGAAACCTTCGAATTTACACTATTCACCGATCATAAACCATTAGTCTACGCTTTCAAACAAAACCCAAACAAAGCAACGCCAATAAAATTGCGTAATCTTGATTTTATTTCACAATTTACTACTGATATTCGTTACGTTCCTGGAAAAGGTGACATTATTGCGGACATAATAATTGCAGACTTATAATTAAGTGCAAAGTCAAGCAATTTTAGTGTCTTTGAAAATTTGTCAATCACTTTATTTACATCAACGTGAATGTTCTCTTTTCTGTCTTTGAATCGTCTCTCTTCTGTCATCCGCGTTCGAAGCCAAGTTTGACGGCGCTTCGAGGATAAAAAACTACGTTCTGCTGAAGCAAGACTTACTGAAAACGTATTTTGAAGTGCAGAAAGCTTATATTTTCATGGTAAACCGTCTATATCGCATTTTTCAAAGACTTGGACACCAGTATAAGACTTTTGTTTATTACAATCGTAACAGACATAAAATACTCTTTATGGTCTTTATTTTCTTCCTATTATCCCTGAACGTGGGGGCGATTGCATTCTCCGCTGCTCGCTGGATCCGCCCTTGGTTCAACGGCATATATTTATCCTATGACGCTTTCGGATTTTCATTCCCACGCACTTTTATAATAAGCACATGGTTATGGACATAAAGTACAACCTGCTAAATTGAATACCTCGGGAACTGGACTGCAATGGTCACAATGGACAGGTGGTCCATATATGCATAACTGATTTTGGTATAGGTGTAACTAAGCGCCTACCACTTTTCTCTTATGCACAGTGGTCACTTTATTCAGGCGGTCAATTTACCAAGGTTTGTCATTTTACCAGGTTCCACCGTATAACTGTTTTAATTAATTATTGAAACCGGAAATTTAATTCGTAAGTTATTGCCTAACCTTACAGCAAAACAACGCACAATTCGCAATTGCACAAATCGAAAAACCCGAGATCTTCCATAAAGGAACGTTTTACCAGATGCGCATACTTTGCGGCGCAACGATGAAAAACTTCGAGAAATGACTCAAATAATAGAAAACCAATGCAAGTGCTTTCCTAGAACGCGCAAACGCTTCCATTGCTTTTTGTTGCTCTAGTTTCATCCCGGCGTTTCGCGTAGTGCGCCGCAAAATATGCGCATCTAGAAAAATGAGCGTTAAGCATTCACGGCGTATCACTAAATGTAATTTTTCTATTTTTTCATATTTGGCTAGCATAATCTTTTTAGAGTTCAACGGTTACAGATGTTTGCTAATCTTATCACCAGTGACAAGATAAAATAACAATGGTGGTATAGTTCCTTTTCTATACGTATAGAAAACTCAACCTTTTCGGGTGTAAATACTGGTAACGTTAGAACAAAAAGATGGCCGAAACCTGTTGTTGTGGATGTTGTACGTTGGTATCAGCTACGACCACAGCCATAGTGATTTGTGTGGTGAGTATTTTTTAACTTCATTCTAATTTTCATTCTTCTTGCTCTAATTTCTATAAACTTCAATATATGAACTTCAATATATATGTCACAATGGATTGTTAAAATTCCTCCCAATCAAAATTTTGACAATTCTATAAAAGATATACGCACTATTTATTGTTGACGTTACTGTTAATGATAGGCGTGCTGTGTCATAAAATACTGAAAAGCAAAGCGGTTTTTATTGTGGATTGATCAACGCGTTGGAAATCAGCATTTAAGAAAATAGAATTTATTTAATTATATATGCATAGTAGATTAGAATAATTATGCCTTACGGTGAACGAGAATCTCAACTTATCCAATTAAAGAATGACTATTCTACTTATCATTCCCATTCCATTAGTGGGAATGGTCTTTCCCATCGCCATTCCTTGAACGAATGAATGAAATTTAATCCCAAATCCAAGCAATTTGCATCCCCACCCACCCACCTCGCTGCAATGATTTCCCATTCCCGTTGAACTTCATAATATTCACCTGTGTCATTTGCTCATAACGAATAACGAATTTTGTGAAAATCACGATGTTCTCTTTCTCCGGACAGCATCCAATTTTTTCCCCCCTTCTGGAGATGAATAAAAAATTGAGCGACGAAATGAATCGAAAAAAAAGCGTGATTTTTGTTTCTTTAGACAATTGTATAGCTCATTCAATAAAGGTTGTCTTAAAATCTATCATTATTTAGTTTAATAACTTATTCTTTTATTAATAAACAATACATGGCTCTATCTCAAAAATAAATTTCAGCATAAGGTTTCACGCTTTCAATAACGAGCATATTCCAGTTTGTAATGAATATGTTTAACACCAGTTTACATTAAATATATTTATTACCAGTTTTTACTAAATATGTTTATTACCAGTTTGTACTAAATAACTTTATTGCCCCTTTGTACTAAATATATTTATTACTATTTTATATTAAATGTATTTATTACGAAGTTTGTTCTAAATACAGTTATTACCAGTTTTCACAAACCACATTTATTACATGTAGTTTGTACTAAATATATTATTACTACCTTGTATTAAATATTCATTTACCAGTTTGTACTAAGTACATTTATTACCAGTTCGTATTAAATATATTTATTACTAGTTTGTGCTACTATATTCATATTAATTCTTTTATGATATAGTTGAGAAAGGAACGTCTTCCTGCAGAACGTCATTACGAGATCGCTTATCAATATCAATTTGTTATTTTTTATAAATCAACTGATGGCAACATTCTGAGCATGCTATTTAATTAAAATTACGTATCTTGTATATGTACTAGGCATGGGCGTACGCAGAAAGTTCGTAATGGAAGGGTTATAGGCTCAATGGGGGTTACAGAGCTACAACTCACATATTCCTATGTTAAATATACAAAATTTCATTGCAATGGGGGTTACAACCCCCATCAACACCCCTGCGTACGCCAATGGTATTAGGTTTACTCTTGTTGCTTTTATTGTATGTTGTTAGGGATACGTCGAAGTTCATGTATAGAAAACATTTCACTACTCTCTGCGAGTTTGATTGTATTTAGATACAAAAACAAATATATCACATTACGAAGTTTTAAAATTGATCACTATTATTATTTTTTAACATGTAGTATTTATAAATCTAAGTTTTTTCTTTACGAGTTTTTTTTTTATAGAAGGTGTTAAATATGCTTGAACTAACCAGTTTCAGAGAACTCGTCCTATATATTCCCTCAATCCAATATAGCCAGAAATAATTACCGTGCAATCTCGGTGTGTCATCTGATTAAATGTACATCTTATAAAAATAAATGATCCATTCCCGTGAATCTTCAAGCAGGTGCTGGAGTCCGCTCTGGGCAGATTTACGGTTTTTCCGCCTGTAGGCGCTGACATATTTTCCCCGCCTAATCCTAGAAAACTTAAATAGAGGCATAACAGAAATTTTGGCGCTTTTGCCAAATTCTTAATTTGACGTCCCTGGTGGTTATTTAAAATTCGTCTTTTCGCAAGTATTCGCGATTTTGCCGCCCTTTGAGCCTCCCTCAAGGCGTCGTCTATGGCAGCAATCTCTTTGCCAATACCCAGTTGCGCCTATGAATATGATAATTCAAAATTAATAATTCAGTTGTCCACCAAAAAATTCAGCCCTGCTTTTGAAGACTTCTCGGCGGCAAAATTTTTCGTCGAAAATTTGTCACCACAGGCTGCAGTCGACTTAGCCTATTGGTGAATTCGCCACTGAGTCCACTTACTCAGATATCAAGATCGATCACCGCCATTGGAGAACAGCAATTCTTGCCATGTAATGACGTAGATGGCGTTAAAATCAACCAACATTCATCTTTAAGGGAAAAGTTCGGAAGCTATTCATTTACCTTGTTCTAGTATCTGCAATTTTGGACCATTTGGGTTTCATTATTTGGAAACTTCATAGTAAAATTATGAAATTTAGTGAGGTTATTGAAGTTTCCTTCATCATTTGCAAAAGCATATTGATTAATTCTAATTAATTAATTAACTAACACGATGGTCGATAATAGCGTATCAGTTCAAAATCCACTAGGGAGGGAAACTCAAATGGCTTTAAAGAAGATTATACGATACGGCCTTAGAGAAGATTTTATGAAGCGGTCTTAGAGGAAACACTGTGTTTCGATAGCCAATAGGGGCTTGAGCCCCCTGTGCCCCCATTTTTCTGCGCAACTGGTGATTGATAATACATATGGTTCGATTTTAAACATTCCTTGATTATCCATGCGTCACATTTTCTTCCTTCGTCATTGGCGATAAGTATTCTGATTGTGCAGTCACAGACTTTGTTTATACAATGTGATATAACCTTTTGTTATCAGTGATTACTGACTTGCTGTCACCTGCATTTTGGCATGACACTTTTTTTGTTTTCATTTTTAATTCTGTATTACACTGACTATGACTCAAATGTACCATTTCACATTGGGGTATCGCAAAACTAAGACTTTCTCTTTATTGTTAGGCGGAACTTCCTATTTTGCACTTTGTTTTTATAATTATAGCACAAATATCATATACACTATATGCCCAAAAGTATCCGGACACTTTGGATTTTTTGTTTTTTTTTTCGAATTTCTAAAAAACCACTCAGCCAATTGTTCTCTAACTTTGGAGATATATAGAACATGCTTGAATGCACACTTTCCAATAAAGTTTCGGTGACTTGTGCATTTAGGGGACCACCCACATATTGACAAAATGAAAAAATATATTTGATCACCCTGTATCATAAAAAGCTGGAAATTATTTGTAACTTTCAGAAAATATTTAACCAGCTATGCTTAATGCCTGTGTGCATTTTTGTAAAATAGACATGTATATTCATGAAGATAGAAGCGTTTCTTTAAGAAAATTCAAATTTCGTTACAATTTTTTTGCTTATAATATCCACAATTTTCAGTCAAATTTCACGAAACTTACAGAACATTTGTCAACGTACAAGAAAAATATTATACTTAAATTAGAAATTAATATATTGAATACACGATGAGATATGAGCATTTGAAGAAAATAATTTTTTACTGCGCATGCGCGAAAGATATGAATAACTTTCTTTCATAATTTTGTAGTCAATAGTATAGAGCAACTTAAAAAAAATACCAGTGGGATATCTTGAAAATTCAGAAAGTTATCGACGATATAGTGAGCCGTATTTCTCTAATTCTCTGAAAGTAGCTAGATGATAAGGGTTTTTTCCACAAATTGTCATATTCCAAATTACCAAACACCCCTGTTCTGAAAATGAAATATTCCAGATTTATGCAAATAAGGAT
>QLNU02015003.1:162044776-162057492 GCA_006491805.2 Dysdera silvatica
GCGTATTTTATTAAACTTCGTATATACTATATCGATATCTTTCCCGGTTTCTAGAACATCATCATACACAGAACGCACTGTATATCAAGCGCAAAGAAATTATTAAAATCATCCATAGGCTAGTTATAATAACGGTAGTGCTTGATCAATGGCGGTTCTAGGATAGAGACGGGGTCATAACTAGGGCTGTCCCGAAAGAATACGCGCTATGCGCGCTGCATACCCATGAGAAATTTTGACTCGATGCTTTTTGATTGAGGCAGCAAGCACTGCATACTCTCAATAATTTCCTTTGGGACACCACTGGTCATAACATCCTCCCCAAATATAACCGGATTTTATTATTCTGCCCATGCATATAGACAGGAATTTGTACCCCCCAAATTTTTTTGCCTAGATTCGCCATTGTTCTTGATTTGCAATCATTAAAAAATTAAAACCAATAAGATATAATATATATTCATTATAGATAGATTAGAATATTTGCATGAATAATGTGATATTTATCTAATTACGCTAAAATACGTGTGTCATAAACTATAAAGTGAAGCAAAACTTCCTAGCACTTTTTCCAGAGGAAGGCAAGCTCAGTGATCAATTTCATAAATTATTTTTATTTAAATTTTAAGAGTATACGCTTATAAATGAATTTTAAATATTATGTAGTCTTAGAGTTTAAATAAATATTACTTACTTGAAATATAAATGGGAACTGGTATGTCATTACATCTTTCTTGTTCCGATAATGATGCGGAAGTATGAAAATAGAAGCAGGACTTCAAAGTCTCCAGGACTAACTGACTGCATGTGAAAACCATAAAGCCCAACTACCATAATTTATACACAATGTGACATCGCTGGTTTTATTCTGAAGTGTGCCTACTCACCCACCACCCCACCACAGTCCTCTGGAATCTCCAAAAGCGGCTTAGGGTTACGACTTAATCCGCACCATGTGTTCTGGGGAGGAAATCTGTTTCCAAGAAAGAACATTTAGTAAGGAAAATCAGGGCTTTTATTTTATTATACACTTGCACCTAACTTCACTCACACTTAAATTTCGCTCGCACTTAATTTCACTCGCGCTTAACTCACACTTAACTTCACTCACTCTACCTTCAATTTTAACTTAATTTCACTGCACTCACACTTAACTTCACTACCTTAACTTCAGTTGCACTTAACTTCACTAATACTTAAATTTCAATTCCTTAACTTCAATTCTCACACGCTTAACTTCACCAATGCCTAACTTCAATTACACTAACTTCACTCGCGCTTAAACTTCACTCGCGCTTAAACTTCACTCGCGCTTAAACTTCACTCGCTCTTAAACTTCACTCGCGCTTAAACTTCACTCGCGCTTAAACTTCACTCGCACTTAAACTTACTCACTCTTAACTTCACCATGTTTAATTTTATTCGTTTACAATTTGGTCAGGAAACGCTTCAAATAGTTCGTAAATACATCAAAACACACATTAAAGTTATCCGTTTTAAAGAACATCTTCACTTTAATCACACCTGTAAAAAGGAATTTCTTATCCCTTTCAAACTTAAAGTTAAACCTCTTGTAAATTCAGCCTTTGGACATCGCATCGCGCATAACATAAGTCTTAAATTTCTTTCCGCTAGAATTTCTCTCTGTCACCGCGTACTCGCTCAGCTTCAAAATAAAATATCCTTTCTTACTTCCCTTCTAAATACTAAACTTGATTTTCTTACCATGCTCCTAGTTAAATCCGCTACTCGCTCACAAGAATCTAAAATCCAAGAACATATTCGTCTTACTCATTCACGTAAACTTAACAACCTTAGACCTTCTATTTCAAAACAGTCAAAACTCCTTACAAAAAACTGGATACTAAATCTTTCAAATAAAAATCTCACACCACAACAGCAATTCGTACTATCACTCGGCCTAAATTTCTCACCTGCTCCACTTAAAATTCCTACACCACAGATTCTCGCTTCCATAGAAAATGCTCTACAAAATACTCACACTGACGAACGTGTTGCAGCTGATATCCGCTGCAGAGTGGCAGGACTCCTTCGGCGTCCAAAACTTCCTGAGGACAACCTAACGCCTATGCAAAGGGTTGCCCTCCGGGAGCTACGGAACGACAAGGACCTTGTCATACTGCCAGCTGATAAAGGCCGTACTACAGTCGTCTTAAATCGTCCAGACTACTTACATAAAGTCTCTACACTCTTATCTGATACAAATACATACACCCGCATCACAAAAGACCCTACACAAACAATTCAATCCAAAATGAACTCTCTCCTTCTAAAACTCTATAAATCTAAAAAACTTACATTTAATCTCTACGACTCTTTAAAATGCACTTCCGGCCGCTTACCATCCTTCTACGGATTACCTAAAATTCATAAACAAAATATTCCTCTTAAAACTATAGTTAGTTTCTGCAGCTCTCCTACATATAACCTATCAAAATATCTTGCACGTCTACTCTCTCCTATAATCGGTAATAACGACTACACTGTTTCTACTAGCCAATCCTTCTGCACCTCTTTAAATAACCTACAACTTGACGACGACGACCTCATGGTCTCATTCGATGTAATTTCTCTCTTCACTTGCATTCCCACATCACTTGCAATCGACACCGCACTTACACGCCTCCAAAATGACACAACACTACATGAACGCACTTCACTAACACCTCACGACATCTGCACATTGTTGAAATTTTGTCTGGACTCTGCTGTGTTCTCCTCAAATGGTTCTATCTATAGACAAGTTTTTGGCACTGCCATGGGATCTCCGGTCTCAAGTGTTGTAGCTAACTTGGTTATGGAGTCATTTGAGGAAACTGCTTTGTCTTCACTGAATTTTAACATTAAATTCTGGAAAAGATACGTCGACGACACGTTTGTTGTACTTAAAACTAATACACTCCAAAGCTTCTTCCATTACCTTAATAACTTAAACTCACATATAAAATTCACATACGAAACAGAACAATAAACTCCCTTTCCTAGACGTTCTTGTACACAGATCTCACGATAACTCAATCTTCACCTCAGTTTACCGTAAACCCACACATACAGACAGATATCTCGATTTTAAATCGCATCATCCAACATGCCACAAAGCTTCCGTTGTTAAAACATTAAGTCTTAGAGCGAATTCTCACTGCAGTAATGAAACACTTTCAAACACAGAAACAAAACACATACACACGGCACTTAAAAATAATGGATACCCTAAACGATTCATTCTCAGAAACTGTAGACCCAATAGTACATCTTTAAACAATACATCTCACACCCGCATATCTATTCCATATATTCACGGCATTTCCGAAACAATCTCTCGCATCCTTAAAGAGGCAAATATCAAAACATTCTATTCCCCTGTCACAACACTTCGCAAACAACTTACAAAAGTTAAAGACCCAGTTCCACCAGAAGATCTCACAGGCGCCATATACCAAATACCATGCAAAGACTGCAACAAACATTACATAGGACAAACAAAAAGAATGATCAAAACAAGAAAAAAAGAACACAAACAAGCACTCGCGAAAGGAGACATAGCCTCACGTCTGGCAGAACACGCTTTACAACACGGACACGAACCCGACTGGGACTCAACAAAAATACTACACCGTCACATCACAAACAAGAATAGTAGACTCTTCTTAGAATCTTGGGAAACTTACAAACTACACGGGAAAGCCATTAATACATCACAACCACTTCCAGAAACTTATAAACAACTCTTACTCTGAAATGTATGAGACATCCCCAAATTAGGTAACCCGCAGTGTGGGTTTCTCATTGGTCCCTATTGGGGTTCTTCCATGATTCTATTGGAGGCCTCCCATTGGTTCTCATTGGGTTTTCCCATTCTGCGGGACTACTCTGATGAAGGGTTTTCCAGAAATTTCAAGTATAAAAAAGAGACAGAAACATAACATCGTCATTACTCCTGATGAAGGACTGCTGCTGATGCGTCCGAAAGCTTGAGTGATCTTTTTCATTGCTATTTTACCAGTGTTTAACCTTTTGTATGTAAACAATTTGCAATTAAAAAAAAACAAAAAACCCGCAGCATCTTGTACCCCTAGAAATATTGCGCCCTGGGCAAGTGCCCAACTTGCCCATTTATAAATCCGGCACTGGAGAAAATGTATATGCAGCTGAGATGTACAATGCAGAACTATTTATCCTAGAGTCTATCCTAGATTCTCCTATTCTTTCTACGTGTGTCCAAGCTATCTAAGTCTTCTTTTCCTGAGCTTTGGTAGTGCAGTAGTAACGCTTTTACCCAGTGTGTCGTTATCTTGGATTCGAGGCTCCCAACCAGGGGCGGCTTAAGGAAAGGACGAACCGGTCCCCGTTTGGATGAGGGCACCAAACTGAAGTCAAGTTTTTTTTTTAATTTACCCAACAGTAGAAAATCTCTCTAAAAAGAGAAATTTTTAGAGACATCTTTAGAGAAATTCTTTCAGAGACTTTTGGCCACTTTTATCGCGTAGGCTATATGGCTCACTGTGCATCTGTGAAAATCTCCTGTTTTCTCTGGAGGGGGCGCCAAAAAGCAATCTGTGTCAGGCCGCCCGGGTTCAAAATCAACCTCGAGCCGCCCCTATTCCCAACTCTGGGCAAAAAAAAACAAAAAAAAACCCGCTTACTGACTAACTGTTCACTGTAGTCCGGGAATTGGTTCCCCAAGCCTTAAGAGATTTGGATTCCTCAGAAAACTGCAGATACCAGCGCAGCATCACCATTGCTATTTTTGCGCTGTTAAATGAACAGAGGATAGAAGGACTAGTAGATTATATTTGGCAGTAGTGGCCCATGGCGAGATTTAGGGGAAGTTGCGTTTTGCCAATTCACTAAAACACATTTTTTTACAGTCTACATTCGACAAGAAAGTGGTTTTTACATTATTCAGTAAATATGAAAGAAATTTACAGTAACCTTCAGTTTTGGTGAATTGGAATCACTCAACTTCCTTAAATCTCGCCACGGGTCGCCATTGATATCTAAATGATTTTCGCTGGCGTCGAATAATTGGAAAGCTCGAGAAAGAGACAAATGGGAGGCGAGTACTCTATATAGTATAGAGTACTCGCAGTATGCTCTAGTCTATACTCAGTAGTATGCTCTAGTATAGTGTGTCTCGTCCGCCGGGCCACGGGCCAGTACTAGGCCAATTATGCATCAATTATGACGGGCCCGGGAGATTCTACTGGAATTTGTCATTTTAATTTCCTAGGCATTTTTCCTGAAAGAATATTTTATCGTGGAAATATTCTGAAGAAAATAATAGTTGCAAATGCGTCGGAAAGCTCAGAGTCAGAAAGCTGAAATATCATCTGCGTAGAAGAAAATGCCAATGACCAAGCCGTGTATTTTTAAATATGTGAGCATTAATGAATGATCGAAAATTTTCAGACATCGAAATCTTTTATTGTTGTTTGGCTTTTTTATGGCGCAAGAGCATCTGGGCTATACTGCGCCACTCTTTTAGCATTAGAGAAAGGATATGGCGCTTGTAATGTCCAGTTACAGAAAGTGCGGCACAGTATAGCCCAGATGCTCTTGCGCCATAAAAAAGCCAAACAAACAAACAAAAAGTGCTTGCAAGCCGATACGTCCTCTGTCCTTAAAACCAGTTCTGGATTAAGGAAGGACCTTATTCTTTGGCTAGAAGGAGGGAATAGGTTCTCTAACGAATGTTGAGTCCTGATTATTATTATATATTCATGCGATTATGTTTGCGTATATGTTGATAAGCATTTATTCTGTTTATTGGTTCTATGCACACTCAATTTTTATGGGAGGATGGAAGAATTTACCTTTAGAAACCTGAAATAATGTTCTTCATTCTTTGCCACATGATGACTTGGTCCTCGTTTGTGGCCATTTCTTCTATGTCCGATATGTCTTTTGAAAGCATCAGCTTTCCGACTAGAAACGTTGTGGTAAGGAATAATATTTCTTTCGGTTGACTTTACGTCAGCGAGTGGAAGAGCCGTAGCATTTGGCCATACAAGTAGTGAATTTTTATTTGAAGCTATATAAAAAGTGAAATTTTTATATAAAATATTTATCGTTTTTAAAATTGATCATATGTTGCATAGCAATGGCAATAATAAATATATTTACACAATCACACATGCACACACGTAAGATAGCAGTACAATATATATAAGAAATTATCAAAAAGCACTAAAGGCTTTCATAAATTTAATATCATATATAATTTTTAGTTCATCCGAAATTGAATGAAAGTACTTACTTGTTGCGCTTATTGGGAAAATTATAATTGCAGGGACGTAGTCATTTATGTTCATGGTTTCATTGCTGCCAAGCTGTGAAGACAGAATAAAACATACTGCTTTAAGCAAGTTAATTTGAAGAGGAAAGCTTTCTTTATTATGAAATAATCAGCAAATAACACAAGTGATGCAATTAACATTTATTAAGCTTAATCGAATTTTGTGATGGTGTGTAGTTTCTTCTTCAGACTATATAAATAATTCTTATATTTTCTTAGGATGTAGAAACATTAAGATGCATATTTTCTTAGGTTGTAGACAAATCAAGATGTATATTGACGTAGGCAAATTAGGGTTGGATGTAAACAAATTAGGATGTACATTTTCTTAGAGTGTAGACAAATTAGCATGTATATTTTCTTAATATGTAGGCAAATTATGATGTATATTTTCTTAATGTGAAGGCAAATTATGATGTATATTTTCTTAATATGCGGGCAAATTATGATGTATATTTTCTTAATATGCGGGCAAATTATGATGTATATTTTCTTATGATGTATACAAATTAGGATGTATATTTTCTTATGATATATACAAATTATGATGTATATTTTCTTATGATGTATACAAATTATTATGTATATTTTCTTAGGATGTTTTATAAATCAATATGTACACTTTCTTATGATGTAGACAAATTGTGATTATGTTTTCGTATGATGTAGACAAACCAATATGTATATTTTCTTAGGATATATACAAACCAATGTGTATATTTTCTGATGATATATACAAATTATGATTATATTTTCTTTGGGTGTAGACAAAGTAGGATATATTTTCTTTGAATGCAGACAAATTAGGATGTATATGTTCTTAGAATGTAGACAATTTATGGTGTATATTTTCTTAGGATGTAGACAAATTATGGTGAATGTTTTCTTAGGATGTAGACAAATTATGGTGAATGTTTTCTTAGGATATAGACAAATTAGCATGTATATTTTCTTAGGATGTAGGCAAATTAGGATGCATGTTTTTAGGATGTAGACAAATTATGATTCATATTTTCTTAGGAGGTAGACAAATTAGGATGCATATTTTAAGATGTAGACAAATTAGGATATATACTTTCTTAAGTTAGTTTTGTTTTTTCCTTCATGACATAGTATTTCTTATTTCAGGAGCTAGCTAATTTATACACGTTCAGCTACTTTTTGCAATATTTTAAGGAAGACATACATAGAAAGCACAGGCGGAAACCTTTGTTTACAATAATTTAGTTGACTATTTTTTTTATCAAGTGCTTTATTTAAATTTCTTGTTGTAAATAGCGATAATAGATGGCGCCATCAGCTTTTGTAAGATAAAGTACATGTTGCCTAAGTGGAATAATTAGGTGGTAAATAGAATGGCCAATAAGTACAGGAGGAGGAATTGTGCAAGAATTTCATTGGGAAAGGTGGCCATGGTCAGTAAGTACAAATTCATGAAAACGATGATATCGACCTATCTCTGAATATTTGAAACTGAATAACCGAGAATGATATGGATTTTCCTTTCGTTCTCTCCTTTGAATGGAACTAACATTAGGCTCTCACTCGCCCTCTTTTTGGGGTTTTATGCAATCTCAGCCTGAACTATTAAACCTTTTCCTTTTTTTTTCAAGTAAGCTCCATTTAAACACCTCTTCGCGTTGTATTTTTGTACATCCCTTTCTGGGAATACAGTGTCGCCATTTGTGACCAACTACCTCATAATTTCTTTTGTAGAAACAGTAACAAAAATAATTCAAGGATTTCGGAAGTTTGTAGTGTAAATTTATACTTTTAATTCAATGTTAGCTATATATATTATATCAAATCTTTGTAACTAGTATGCTACATATTCCAAACTTAACTTATGCTACATATTCATAAAACATAACTTACGTTACATATTCCAAATCGATTTTAATTACCTTGTATTCTTGTGAATTATTGGCAATATGAAATGTCAAGCATATAAGTAGAAATGCAATAAAAGTGGATAGAAAAGCCATTTTCACGTTGATTCTAAAACAATAAAAAAATACCTATTTTTTAATTAGCAACAGAACTATCCTTATTTTTTGTTTCATTTAAAGTAAAATTGCAATATTCGATATCTTACTTTGTCCATCTCGAGTCAATCGGTGGCAATAGGGAAAAATATGATATGGGGGAGGGGAGACTCTACCTTACTCCCGCGTATCGCTCTGTAATATTCCAACTTTTGGTAAAATTCTACAACACTGAACCCATGGCTGCTTTCCACAACTTTTCGTAATGGCGGACGTCAATGAGCGTCGTGATTCCGCCATATTGTAGTGTTGGTTTTGAGATTTTCTGAACGCTTTTAACGTTTCTAGAACTTGATTGGAAGTAGGGAATCTCTCTCTCTTTCTTTCTCTTTTGGGGGTCCCTGCATATTTTTCGATTAAGGGGCCAACTGGTATAAAATTTCAGAAATTTCGGCTCCTCACCCCAAGCGCGTACTAAAGATTGACTATTATATGTTGACTGACTGACGAAAATTCGAAGAAATTGGGGCAAATTTTCTCATCGCGCAATTTCAGTCAAAAAAATAAAAAAAATAAAATAAATATCGCGTATACGGGTTACATTGCCAAAATTTTCGCCAAGTTGTCGATGTTTACGCCATTACGGTTTCCTCAACCCTTTTTGTTGTTGCCTGATTCCTTAATAGTATTTGCGGAATTTTTCGGCGTTTTTGGAACTATTTTTAGTGCTCTTGAAGTTGCCACAATATTTTTGTTGTATTAGTGGATGCGTAGTGGGGGCTCCCCCACACACTTCTTCTGGATACTGGCATTGAAAGTAAATAACCTCCTGAATCAGTATTCTTGTAAATTAGTTTTCCTTGCACAGTATTATTTGATATCTGAAGCTTTTTTTTTCGCTAGAAATAGCGCAAAAAAAAAAGCACATCAAAGTGTTTGCGAACACTCCCGAATCTTTGAGAAAATTCTACCATGAAAGAAATTCTGAGAATTTTTCATTAGGTGGGGTTTTGTTCTGACATTCGTGGCCTTTCGACCTAAATATAATTGCTCCCTGTGTTTTTCGATGGCTTGTTCTTCCGTAGTCCTTCCAGCATCGGTAAAACTGCATAGTTGGTTCCCTCCTAAATTTGTTTGAAGTGTTGCCAAAAGCGAGTGGCAACAGACTAAGTAACCTGTTGCTATGTTGGAATTGTTGTTTTGGGTGTTTTTGTAAATTCTCCTGTCAGTGAAGGGTAAGTAGGGGGAGACCCCACACCCCCTCCTCTCGGGGTAAACACCCTCGTGCCCGTTTGGATCACATTCGAGTTATGCCTGAATACTAAAACAGTCGAACCAGTCGAGAGCGATTCACTGAAGAGAAAAAGCAGGAAGCACTCACCTAGATGTCTCGGTCGACCGTGTATGGCGGAAATATAGATTTTATGGTCTGAAGGAATGCCGGAAACAAATTCTGTGGCTTATCCGTATCGCGGTGGGCTACAGAACGGCAAAGCGAGTAAAAATGGCGTTGCAAGTACAGAAGACCAGCGTAATTCTGATGTCATAAGCCGATCTACTGAAATTCCTGACCAATTTCAGGAGGAGAGAAAACTAAGGGACTAACTATGCAGTTGCGCCCCAACATCCATTAAACTCTGGCTTTTATTCCCGCGCGAAAAAGCTGTTGTGAAGTGATTCAATGGCTTCTAAAATTTTCAATGGTCGCTTCTAAAAACGTGAGTGTTGTTTTTCCTCGAAAAATTCTGTAAATTCTCTGTTTAAAATCGATATTTTATTATTTGCTGCGGAAAAAACAAAATGGCATTCATTTTCCGGAAGCAACGCTAATTACGATCATTAGGGATGCTTTTTGTCGAGAGCTGTTTGACATTTGCTGAAAATTTTTGGCGATGTGGCCCAGTAGCCCATATACGCATCATTAGCCAAAAAACATCGTCTACTCATTATTGCAAAACGCTGCAGCAACGAAAACTAATCCAACAACATTAGCGTCAGATGTCACTCCCTAATAACATAAGCCTAACGAAGACTCGAGGTTGCCGAAAATAATATCGGTTCACCAGGTTACCACATGTGGTACGAAATCGCCGAAGTCGCCAAGGGTTTATCTTTTTCAAGTAGAGAATGTATTATTTTTTTAGGTTGATTTTTATAAAACAATATATCGTGTTCTGGAAGAATTCCGCCCCCCCCCCTGCAATACAAAACTCACAAGGGCGTCTATGGCTGATATATTTAGTATTGTGAACTGCAAGTTTGACAAAAGGGTGTGCGTGTAAGATGGATAAAAACGGTCATAAGAAAATGAAAACAATTTTCAGTTAAACCAATTGGATACAGACAATCAATATATAATACATTAATAAATATAACCAATAATACATAATACGTGAGTAGTATAATCAATAATGTGCTTAATATATTAACTAATATAAAATCAACAATACATAATACATTAATTGATGCCATTAATAATACATAATACATAAATTAATATAACCAATAACACATAATACATTAATTAATATAATTAATATAAAATCAATAATACATAATACATTATTTAAAACAGCAAATAATACATTAATATAATCAATAATGCACAATACATAAATTAATATAACCAATAACACATAATACATTAAGTAATATAATTATTAATACATAATACAATAACTAATATAATAATACACAATACATTAATTAATATAATATGTAAAGTAGTTAGACAATCAATTAATAAGGACTTGCGGTGGTGCGATAGTAATGAGTTCTCATAGTGCGCCGTTATCCCCGGTTTGACTCCCAACGGTATAAAAAGAAAACCGTAAACCGACTAACTGCTCATTGTAGTCCGGGGGTTGGTTCCCTAGGCCTTAAGAGGTTCAGATTCCTCAGAAAACTGTAGGTCCTGGCGCAGAATGATCCTTTCTGTCCTTGCACAGTAACGCTCACAAATAATCTATCAATGAATAATTTATGCGGACGCTTTTGGCGGGGATCGGATTTCGCACTTTATGGCACCGAGTATTGCATTGGATTTTCGTTTTGAACATGGAGCATTTCATATTTTTATCGCCAATTTGTAGTAAAAACTAGTTTCCAATTTTAAAGCTTCTTTAGAAGGAAAAAATATCGATGTATTACTACGTAAATGTATAGTGATTTCCAATAATAAAGAAGCATTAAAAGGCATAGTTCATATTTAATTTCTAGCGGGTGTGAGTCCTCCCCTACTAGGCATCCACTGATTCAGGAAAAGTACTTTTTAAGATTTTGCAAAATGGCCAAGGCGTAACAACGTTTATGCTTGTCAGTCTGGTTGGAAATCTCTAAGGGAGATCGCCAAGGTTACCGTGTTTCGCAGTAGTACCGCATTAAGGTGTTGCCAAATACTTCCCTTGTACGATATTGGCACATTAAATTGCTCCATAAAATTCCAAAACTACTTGAAAAAAAAAAGCCGATTTTTTGATTCGTAGTAGAGAAGAAAGTACACACTAATTATAAATTAAATTGAGCAAAACGGATTGTCATTTACATTAATGTTCATTTAATTTACTTTCAGAACATAACAGAAAGGTAAAATTCATACATACTTAAACCTTTTTTTAATCATATTCCCATGTGATGATGGTACAGGATAAAATATACCTATAAAAACGTAAGTTAGAATTATCTTTAAACCGCTCGTGTAAAGTGAGAGTTTATAATATAAATAATAAGCATATGAAAAGAGAGCTCGTGAATATGATGAAAGTAAAAAAATCAAGTTCCAGTTTTCTATTTCGAGATGTTCTGATAATACTCTCTACTTTTATTAACAAGGAAAATAACCCATGTATCTATCTATCCCCCTCCGATTCTAATGAAATTTTATGGATTTGTAGAGGGGCCAAAATATTAGGTACCTATTTTTTTTATCGGCTAAAAATTATGTTTAAGGAGTGAACCTTACTCCCCCTCGAAAATCGATCATATTTTTGTTTTTTTTTGCTGTAATTTCTGAACAAACCATGATAACGTAATTTCGTAAATGCATAAAAATTTAAGGTCTATCCATTGGTGTTAAAAAATTGTATAAAAGATATAATGAGTTATAAAATTAAATTTTCGTATTTTCACGCAGGAGAAGTAGCGCGTAGGGGCGGCACTTCTCTTGTATGCAGAGGAAGTAGCATATAAGGGATGACACTTCTCTTGCGTATTGCGGTTGTACGAGGGATAGCTTGGCGATGGCAAGGCGACTTCACATTATATTTTCAGGAGAAAGTTGGGGAACCCCTTTCATAGATCTAAAACAAATGATGTGATCATGTACAAAAAAAATTCAAATAGTGACTCTAGTTAATTCTAAATATGTGTTGTATATTAAGTCAACTGCTTCTGGAGATATAAATATTTACTTTCAG
>QLNU02015003.1:162057592-162067783 GCA_006491805.2 Dysdera silvatica
GATAGCTTTAGGAGGCTTAGTGTTGTGGGTTTAGAATTTCTAGTTAAATTGTAGGGCCGACTTGCCAACTCACCTAGTGGACGTGGTGAGTTTAAAGGAATAAGTTTCTATAAGACATATCGTCGAAGGCATAAAAATATTGGGGGGGGGGGGGGACAGTACACCAGTAGAAGGCAGCTTGTTGTTTAACAGGATCGTAGCCAGCGGGTGGTTCCAAACCCCCCCTCCCCTTACGAAATGTGTTTGCTACCAATATTTATTCATTAGCGAGGTTGTAAAAAGTTTTCGCCTCCCCGAAAAAG
Source organism: Dysdera silvatica (assembly GCA_006491805.2). Lineage (NCBI taxonomy): Eukaryota > Metazoa > Arthropoda > Arachnida > Araneae > Dysderidae > Dysdera > Dysdera silvatica. The sequence continues at coordinate 162,057,895 of QLNU02015003.1, forward strand.
TTTCTGGTTAAGCGCTTAATTTAAATGTGCTTCTGCTTGATGACATTCAATTTGCCATAAAATCATTATTCTGTTGTAATTCCATGAAGCAGAGGAGAAGCACACACTGAAATGTTTTTAATCACAACACAGATTACAGAAAGCTTTTTGGTTACACATAAAACATAGAAGCAGCGTACACGAGGAAGGCAACCGCCAGAACCAGCATCATGGCGTCGCTTATATGTGATATGATCAACAAATCGAAAGGAAGGAAGAGTCCACTATACAGATAGGGCGAAATTGCAGTTGACATGGAACACAGATACGAGAATATACACATACATATTCCAACAGTCCCCCATAATGTCGATGCAATTTATCTGAAATGCAGTTCAATATCTTCAACTCCTATCATTTTCACGCATTGATAATATTTACAAGATGACAATGCCTTTGTCAAAATATTTGCATCCATTTTATCAGTCGAAACAAAACTCAAATTAATTAGTTCGTTTTTCAAGGCATCCCTTACAAAATGATGTCTGATATTTATATACTTAGTGCGTTTGTGAAAAACAGGGTTTTTAGACAATTTTATTGCTCCAATGTTGTCACTGAACATTTGGATTTTATCAAGTGTGGAGTTGCATAATTCATTAAGTAATTTACTTAGATACATGGCTTCTTTTGTGCCATCTGCGAGAGCCATATATTCGGCCTCTGTAGAAGATAGAGCAACCGTACATCGCTTACAACTTCCCCATGTAACAGTACTACCGCTTAAAATGAAACAATATCCAGTATAGGATTTACGATCATCAGAACAATTAGCCCAATCAGCACCAGTATAAGCAAAGAGTTGTTCACAAGTAGGTCTAAAGCTCAGTCCATAATTAATTATTTTCTTAAGGTAACGTAACACACGTTTTGCAGCTGTCCAATGAGTCTTATCATAGTAATTCAAGAACTGACTCAATTTACTTACAGCATTTGCAATATCTGGACGCGTGGAAGTGGCAAGATACATCAAACCCCCAGTCAACTCACGATAGGGCAAATCCTCTTCACAATGATCGGCCTTTTTTAATTTAATGCTAACATCCATGGAACAAGCCACAGGCTTAACGACAACCATGTCAGAAAGTTTTAAAAGATCCTTAGTATAGCTCGGTTGACTCATAGCTACACTCCCTTTTTCTTGTCTGAAATATATTCCCGAACAAAATTTTGCAAGTCCCGAATATTTTACCTCCAACTCTTTGCCAAGATGATTTTTAAAACTCGCCAGTTTACTGGGGTTTTGTGACATAAACAAAATATCATCGACGTACGCTACAATTACAGTTAAGCCCTTTTTCGTCTTTGATATAATATGTATACGGATCGGCATCGGTTTGCTTAGCTCTAAATAGTTTAAGGATTTCGTTTAATTTTGAATTCCATCATCTACCTGCCTGTTTCAACCCATAAAGTGATTTCTTTAGGAAAAGTACATTATCACCTTTATTTAATAACTTTACCATATTTGACGCTTTTATGGATATATCGCTATCAGGCTTTTCAGTCTCGATTATTTTCTAAAGAGTTTCCTTAAAATAATCTGGATATTCCAGAAAGATATCTTCCTCTAACTTTCCATTTAAATAAGCCGTAGCTATGTCAAATTGATGAATTTCGATTCCTAGTTTAGCTGCTAGGGCACTCATTACACGAATCGACCCTGAACTGGCAACAGGGGCAAAGGTATCATTATAATCCACGTTATACCTCTGATCACAACCTCTTGCTATGAATCTCGCCTTACGTCTCACGAGTTCTCCTTTTGAATTATATTTTTATTTGTGAGAAGAAACCTACTTCCAATGCACTTTTTATTCTCTGGTCTGTTTACAATATCGAATGTATCATTCCGAATTATGCTTTTGATTTCGCTTACTGAAGCATTGTACCATTCAGAAGCATCAATCGAATTAATGGCGTCTTTAATTCTTACTTCTGGGTTGTAGTAATAAACATTGTGTGCTCCAGTAATTAAGGAAGAATCACCTTTAGTTTCATTTCCAACTTCCCTTATCACGTCTCTATTTGGAAGAGACAATACATTTCTGTCCGCTGAAAACACGGGGAAAACAGACCTCTCTGCACTGTTTTTATCAGTCAGAACGTTCTGAAGGCCAACGCTCTCATCACCGGAAATGCATTCCGTAAGCACTTCCTGTGCGGACTTTTCAATATAATCAGAGACGGGCTTTTCAATAACTGGCAACGTAGACTCGTTGTCTAACAAATCGAGCTTATATGGGTGCGATTGTCGCTAGCATTATCACTTTCAAAGAATTTAACACTTCGCAAAAGCGTTTTTCATCAGGAAAATAGATTCGGAAAGCCGTCGTATTTTCAGAATAACCAAAAAAAATACCTTGTTTCGATCGAGCGGGAAATTGGTGATTAGGTCGGTTATTCAGACAATATGCTTTGCATTCAAAAGTTTTAAAATAGCTAACATTTGGGACGACATTATTCCATAACTCATATAGGGGGTTTTCCGTTAAGAATTTTTGTTGGGCATCGATTCCTTACATAACTTGCAGTATCTATTGCTTAAGCCCAAAAACTTAAAGGCAATTTTGATTGAGACAAAAGACATCTTGCGGTTTCCACCAAACTTCTATTTTTCCTCTCTGAAACAATATTTTGTTCATGACAATGTGGGGTGGATAAACGATGCTCAATCCTATTAATCTTCAAAAAATTGTCAAATTCAGCATTAATAAACTCTCCCCCATTACCAGTCATGAAGGCCTTTATTTTAGTAGATTTCTGATTTTCCCATAATGCCTTAACTTTCTTAAATGCGTCCAGTGCCTTATTCTTACATTTTAGAAATTTTACTGTGCACTAACGCGAATAATCATCAATAAATACGATAAAATAGTAAGACTTACCCAAAGATGGTACTCTCGTTGAACGACAAAGATCACAATAAACAATATCCAATAATTTAAAAATTCGCTCGGATCGCTTCGGAAAAGGCTCGCGGGTCAACTTATTAATCGCGCAAATATCACAATTAAATTCCTTCGGGGATTTTAACACATTTAAGCCACGAATATTTCCCATCCCGTTGCACCCATAAGATCCCCTATATTTAAGTTTCCCATTCTGTAATACCACTTAATAACGTAGGCCATCTTATTTTTACCACTATCCAAAGATTCACTGGTATGAGACGCACTCTCAACGTTTGTTCCACGTAAATAATGAGGACTGTACTTTCTATCAGCAGTCAGTTCCATCTTGGTCTTGGGATTTTTAATGGTAACAACGTTCTTTCCAAATGTAACGGTATAACCTCTGTCACGTAACTTTGCCACTGAAAACAAATTCGTTCGCAATTCGGGAACAAGCAAAGCGTCGTGTACGTTAACATATTGTATTTGATTGTTGACTTCTACTTGTATAATCGCTTTCCCCGATCCAGTAACCTCGGTTGACAGTTCGTTGGCTAAATTTACCTGCGTTACGTCGGTATCACAAATGGCCTCAAATTTTGATTCATCTCTGCACAAATGTCTTGTACGTCCCCTGTCAAGATACCAGAACGTTCGGGTTTCTTCGTTTAGCGTAAGAAGAGCATTGGCACTTTTTGTCGCCGAGTCCATATACGTTAATAGCCCAGCGTGTTCCTGTTTTTGACAAAAAATTTCTCTTCTTTGATTGTCACACTGATTTGCCTCGTGTCCCATCCGTCTGCATTTAAAACACTTTATCTCTGAATTATTACTCGAATACTCGGTAACATCTTTAGATGCTTTTCCAGATTTATTAATCCACGGTTTCTTTCTAAGATGTGTAGCAGCATACGCTCCCAGATCGTCATGTTGGGTATCATGGCGGCGCGCTTCGCTCTTTTCAATGATTTTAATCCGCAGTACGTCCGGCTTTGGTAAATCGTCCCTGGATTCGATTGCACATCTGAAATTTTCAAAGTTCGATGGAAGGCTGTATAGCAACATAATAGTCAACAGGTCTTCGTCGATTTTAACATCCATTTCGGAAAGTCTGTCCACAATGTCAAAGAACTTTTGTAAATGGCCTCGAATGTCGTCGCTGGAGGAGTCCGGCATTTTGTGCTGAATCAGAGACTTCAGTAGTGACGCCTTTCTGGCGGGGCCCTTGGATTGGAAAATTTCTTCAAGTTTAATCTAAATGTCTCTCGACGATTCTCAATTCTTAATTTGCTTTAGTTCCGCTGGTGATATACACAAAATTGGCTCCGCTTTAGCTTTTTCGTCCATCGCAGTCCATTTATCACCCTCCTCAATCGTTTTCGGGTCATTCACTTCTAACTCCGGTTTTATTTTTATTCCAGCTACATAAGCCCAGAAGTCGCTTTTAACCAACATCTCTTTCATCTGAATTTTCCACGTTTTGTAGTTGTCCTTATTTAGCGTTTCCATCCTCATTCCTCCGTAAATCGCCATTTTGTAATCGACTCCGAGAGTTCGCTTCTCGTTGGATGTGGCCTATCGTTTATTTTTGTTCAGTACGGGCAGTTAAAACGATTTGATGCACACCTAACCTATTGTAATTCCATGAAGCAGAGGAGAAGCACACACTAAAATGTTTTTAATCACAACACAGATTACAGAAAGATTTTTGGCTATACATAAAACAGAGACGCAGCGTACCCGAGGAAGGCGACCGCCAGACCCAGCATCATGGGGTCGCTTACACGTCACATGATCAACAAACCGGAAGGAAGAGTCCACTATACAGATAGAGGGAAATCTTAGTTGATATTGGACACAAATACGAGAATATGCACATACATATTTCAACATATTCTAGTTACATTTCCAGCTTTATTTTCACACAAAATGCTTCTTAATAAATTTTGTATTTATTACGGTAATGGTGTAGATAATCCTTTTAATTTTTGTCGTTGATGAATGAGCTTACTGGGCCGAAAAGGCCTTTCAGCTTGCGAATTAAAATAGAGAGTTAGTTATAGTTAGTTATAGAGAGTTAGTTATAGTTATAGTTGGGGTTATAGAGAGTTAGTTATAGTTAGTTATAGAGAGTTATATATTATAGAGAGTTAGTTATAGTTAGTTATAGTTAGTTATAGAGAGTTAGTTATAGTTAGTTATAGAGAGTTAGTTATAGTTAGTTATAGTGTTACTTAATTAGGCATAATGCCGATACAAGAGCCGTTAATGAGTTTTTATTTGTTTTTGATTAATAACAATAAACACATGACGAAAACTCGCCAAATCACTTTACTGGCGGTGGTACCCTGTTCTAATGTTTTACCGAAACTTCTTATTATTATATCATTTACCTAGATAAATATTCCGTCGCCATATTTTCTGTGTGAAATTTGATAATTGTTATTGACTGTTTCATTCTGAAACGAAAACATTCAGCAAATAATAAAAAACTCTCGGTTTTCAAAGTTAAATTTTTAATATTAATTATTATATTGAATGCGACACACTTCGCAAGAAAATATAAATTATAATGTAAATAAAATCATTGCTTTCTTCAATTTATATTTAATCGGATTTTATTGTCGATAAATATTTTCGATTTGCGACTTACAAATAATTGTTCAACTACTTTTTAAAGCCCTTAAGAAACTTCAGCTTTAATAAAAAAATGAAGACGGATTTGGACTTACGAAGCCAATTGCAATTTACTTCACGTAAGCGCTTATAAAAATCTTGTTTACGACGACATTAATGGGAAATTGCTAGAAAATTAGATTGTGAGGAAAAGTGCGGATCATAAGACGAAATTGGCTACTGTCAATTTCGTTCTGTCAAACTCTTGTCAAAACAAAAATAAATGCAATAATATTAATTAGCACATACTAAAAATATTAAAACTTTTATTTAATTTGCACAGTAGTATAAAACAGTTTTATAACACACGCATAAATGCAAAACACTTAAGTAATTAAGGAGCAATCTTTCAAATAATATATTTTTAAGCATTTCAATTACTGCATATGGATTCTGGTTTCAACGAGGCAGCGAGCTAAAGCATATTTTTGTGGAACAGTTGTTGAAATATTTTTTAAATACTCTCTAACTGGTTATTAAATACTCTACTCTATAATATATAGATAAATGGAGCTTATGGCAAACCCGTTGCAAACCATTTTGCAAATGCAGCACACTGCTAACATTTGAGCAACACACTTTTGCATAAACACAAATATTATTTACGTAGACAAACCGTGCCCACACTCAAAAGAAAAAAAATATTGAGGGTTCGTAGAAAAAGTTTAGTTTCTTGTTTTTAAACACATACAACTCCTTCTAAAATAACATATGCAAAATATTCAAGAAATTTGGGCACGTTTTGTTCCTTTGAAAATGTTTTCTACTAAACCAACGGTTCAAGAAATAATTGCAGTAAGATCTATTCTGAATAGCAATATATATATATATGTGTGTGTATGCATACATGTATAATGGATAAAAGTGATGATAGAATAATATATGAAGGCTTGTGTTAGCAAAATTATGGTTTAGTTTAATTGCATTTTCTCCTAATTTTATATTTGCGTTTTATTGAAGCTTTACATTTTCATGTAAATTCGTTTTATTGTACTTTAAATTTTCTTATTTCTTATAAATTATTTGTTTGTCAATTTCAATTATTACGACATTTTCATCCATGTCTATGTTTTTAAATTAAAATATAGTTCGTAAATAAAAATACAAATTTTTTCTATAGAACAGACTTCAAGACCAACACAACTGTCCATAAAATCGTATAGTTCAAAAATTAGAATTTCGTAAAAATGCGAGCCCACCGTAACATATACACTCTATAACAAAAAAATCGACGCACCAAGAAGGAGTTGTCCGATTGCGATAAAAATTGGTGGATGTGAAGAACATACATAGAAAAAGAAACGATTACAATTTCAGAACAATTGAATGATTTATTGCAGAGTTTGACCGTTACAAAGGGAGGAAGTCAATAAGGCGTTGGTCCACCTCTGGCCTGGATGCAAGCTGTCACCCGGCGTGGCATAGACTGATAAAGATCCCAGATGGTGTCCTACACAATTTCTTGCTAAATTGTCTCCAACTGTCGGGCTAAATCGTCAACATTCCTGGATGGTTGCAATCGCCTTCCCATAGCGTCCCAAATGTGCTCTATGGGAGAGAGATCAGGAGACCTAGCTTGCCAAGGAAGTGTTGGGCAAGCTTGAAGACAATTCATAGCAACACGTGCCGTGTGCGGCCGGGCATTGTCTTGTTGAAACGTAAGTCCAGGGTGTCGCAAAAGGAACGGTAACACAACCGGTCGTAGAATGTCGTCTACGTACCGCTGTGCTGTAAGTGTGCCAGAAATGACCACCAAAGGGGTCCGGCTATCAAAGGAGATGGCACCCCAGACCATAACGCCCTGTTGTGGGCATGTGTGGCGTGCGATAGTAAGGGCAGGATCCCCACGCTGCCCTGGACGTCTCCAGACACGTCTGCGGTTGTCGTCAGGACACAGTTGGAAACGGGACTCGTCACTAAAGACTATACGTCCCCAGTCAGCGCAGTTCCAAGTTGATCGAGCCCGGCACCACTGTAATCGGACTTGACGGTGTAAAGGCGTGAGAGGTAAGCGGCGTAACGGTCGGCGCGAGCGTAAATTCCGCTCTCTCAGTCGTCTGCAGAGGGTCATGTTGGACACATGTGTGCGGGCCACACGTTGGATAGTTGATAACGACGAATCCGGTGCTGTGACAGCTGCTCTGACAATCGCTCTGTCTTCCCGTTCTGTTGTGGCCCTAGGTCGACCGCTGCCGTCCCGACGCTGACATCTGCCGTTGTTGACCCACTCTTGCCAGCACCGTCCAATCGCCGCATCGCTTCGACCCACATGTCCAGCGATTCTTCGATTCGTCCAACCAGCCTCTTTCAATCCGATAGCACAACCTCTTTCAAACTCTGACATATGCTCGTAATGAGCACGAATCTTTCGGCGAGGCATTGTTACAGTCGACGTAAGATATCCGCAGTCAAAATGCAACAGAAATTTTGACCACATATTGAGAATCGCTCCTTATATACACCTGCTGAATGCGCAGTTCCGATGCGCTGGAGTTCCCGCTATTCATTCATTGGACACCAAATTTTAATCATTTGCATGTTCGGTCAAAATGTCTTTGCATACGAAATTTCATTACAATTGAAAAATTCCTTCTTGGTGAGTGGATTTTGTTTTGTTATAGAGTGTATATATATAAATATACGCACACGTAATAGGAAAAACACCAAGATTACTACATACTTTTTGCGTTTCTGCCTACCTTCTCTAGTATGCTTTCTTTGAAAAGAAAGAAATTGTTTCAATTAACATGTATATAGATAATTCTTTTTGGTGTAGTGACTTGATTTTGTATTTAGAATTATATGGCACCATATTTTTTGCATTTTCATATTAGACAATTGCGGTTTGCTTACAATTTTTTTTCTTCAGTTTCATTTTTTTTTTAAGTATGTATTTGAAGACTGATATAGCAAGCGCTCTTTGTAGGGTAGTTAAATATTAATATAGATTTAGTGAAAAGCTTACTCTTTTTCCGGAAAATTAATTACTGAACATTATTTAAAGAATTATTCGTATTTTCTAGAATATTTTAATTAAAAGAAATATAAATTCCATCTTCTATTCAATATTTAAATCATATTTTGAACAATTTGCTTACATTTTTCTTCTTTAATAATTAATCTCCGGGAGCAAACAACGTTCAACAATTTTTTCTGATTAATAGCCGTTTTACATGATTTATGACATGTTTAGAAACACGGCTTTTTTATTTAACCGTTAATGTATGCTTTAAATTTTTAAATTACAAATTAGCTTTAAAATAGCGAAAGTTAAAAAACTTACAGGCACATATTTTTATTATAAACGTTACAAGAATTCTTCTACCGTTTTTGTTTGCATTTGTGGCAATAATTGTTTTAATTTGCTTCCAATTTTGAATAATTTGAAGCAGTTTTCTAGGATTTTGAGTAAAAGAATAATTTTAAATAAATTTGACACCCACGTATTAGTAGCTCAAACTAGAGCTATTTTTGTTTAGGAGAAAAAGAGACGCCGTCCACAGGCGTCAAATTAATTTGTAATAAAAAAATCCTCCACGAAAAACTCGCAAAAATCTCGCCCCGGTGGCTTTGTGTGTTGACCAATATTTGGCAATTGTGTTATTTCTGTGAAGGGTCACAGTAGTAAGGGTCACAGTAATATCTTACAAAAAATATTTGGAAATCCGAGCGAAAAACAGATTAAATTTTTTAAGTAAGCTGATCTTTTCTTTTGTAATCCGAACAAAATTTATTTTTGAAAAAGCGTTAAAAGCAAAAATATTGTTTGCTGAGGTTGTTAAGCATGGGATTTAGGATTACACGTATATTTAGAAATTCACGGGCAAGTAAGCAAAATAACAGGTTTAAAAATTTGGAACGTATATTTTAAACCTGTTATTTGACGCATATTTTTAACCTGTTATCTGACGCATATTTATAACGTATAATGTATATTTTTAACCTGTTATTATTCCAAAATGGGAGAAAAATGACTAGGACCATGCCGCCTTTTGTTCAGTGATTGTACTTTCACATAGCTTCAATGAATTCAGATTGATTTCTTGGCGCGTCTACTAAATTTTAGTTAGAAACTGTGGTTTATCAAATAATATGTACGCGTAAACATGATAGCCATATAAAAATCAGACATCGAAAAAATGTAAAAATGTTGCATATATTTGTCAAAATAATTATTACATTTATTACGTTAAAAGGAAGATCATTTAAATACTTCGGTAAAATGACCAAGCATTTAAAGAGAGTCAGTTTATATTTTGTAACGGACAATAAATTCGAAA
>QLNU02015003.1:162070559-162081354 GCA_006491805.2 Dysdera silvatica
ACGCCGTCCTCATCCCGGATTCGAACCAGGGTCCCCGCGTTGAGCCCGCGGTGTCTAGACACTAACAAATGCTGTTTTCTCCGTATATTAAGTTGTAAGATATTATTATCCTTCACAGGGATAACACAATTGCCAAATATTGGTCAACACACAAAGCCACCGGGGCAACGTGGGTGTCAAATTTATTTGTAATAAAAAATCCCCCACGAAAAACTCAAATAATTTCGCCCCGGTGATAAAGGACTTCGCCATTAACCGCGTTTTAATAAACCTAAAATTCAAGAGGATTGAAGTGGCCAGCCTTCTGCATAGACTTTTTAAATAAGCTTTTAGACATTCTTAATCTTTTCTTTTTCAGTCTCGCAAATAATGTGCACATAGATTACATGAACATGAATGTATTTGTGAAGTATTGTGAAATGTAGTCACCAACAGAAAATTATTTTCGGTCATCGTTTATATTTTGGGTTGACCCTTTATCTTATTTTTAGTTAGTGACTAATGTCCACTACTATTTACTTTAATTAAATTCTTTACTTTTATTTATCTAATAATCTTTATTTTACTTTTTTTAATCTAATCAATTATTCTAGTATTTTGCTTATCTATCCTTTCGTCTATGGTTCGAGATTATACACCCTTTTCCTCCCTCCTTTCATTTATTCTACTTTTGGGTGGTCAAGGCGAAATCACCATTCATCATCAGGTCTCGCCAGCCAAGTTCGCAATAACGAAGCTCCTAGGAAACCATCCTAGAATGCATACCTCAAGCATCTGTGTGGTCTTTGTCTACATCAGAAATACCGACGTACTGCCTGACTATTGAAACCGATCCAAAAATATACTTCGGCGCCAGTGTACTTTAAGTCGTTCTAAGATGTCGCCGGTGATCTATCCCAAGGGATCTTGTAACTAGCCGCCGAAAATTCTAGAATGACCAGTAAAGCCTTGGAGACCTGGCGCTACTGTAAGTCTTGCAGCGACCCTGGTGTCAAATCTGTAAGTTGTGCTATCACATGAGGCAGTGGGTCCATCGCATCGGCTTGGCGGGACCCGGGCGCTATTTGGCGACTGAAAAGTTTTCTTACTAGATAGCCTTGACACCAAACGTCGAGACACTCTTATTCTAGTTCTGGACCAACTAACATATGTTTGGTTTTTTTTTCCCTCAACTTAACCATGTAGTTCTTTCTGGGAAAAAGTCCAGGGGCCTTGAGCCCCACCCAGTTTATTCAACTTTAAACTAACTACTCCCCTGTGCCCTAGTTAATTTTGGTAGGAAATTTATTTCATTTTAATTAATTGGCTCAGATGAATAACTGTTCGTAGTCAAACCCGAAATTGGATAGTTTATCATTTTCATTCAGAGTAGAAAATCTCTGTTTAGATGGAATTAATAGCTCGGGTCTTTTTTGTTATTCCTTGTTTATTGTCAAATGAAAAGAAATCTAGTGTGTGAATTACGGATTAATGTCTGAGTCTTGTTAGTTTTGTAAATATCTGGTTGGGAAATTGTGTCCCACACTGGAATTAACCATTTTGGATAATGGCCCTATATAGAAAAAATGGTATTTTTGTAAAACCTAAAAATTGTTTTATTAAATGTGTAAAAATTATTTAATCCTTTGTTTCCCTTGTTGAGTAATTTTCCGTTGCTTATCAGTATGCATGCATATGATATGTGTTTAGTTAAGGCTAATTAAGTAGTTAATTAAGGCATTTACATCATTTTTGATCAGTGAGCATAGGTCCAAAAGGATGGACTGATGTTCATTGATTTAATAGGGGGGCAAATTGGCTTCCCTTTCCCGAAATCCTGGTTCTGGGAATAGTTTTCCTTTCATGATTACTTTTAAAGTAATTCTGGAGGGACAGCTATCATTATATTGGAAATCACAACGCGTTTATTCTCAATTATGTTAAATAATTAAAAATTTAAATATTAATTTTACCCCATAACATTACACATATTCTAATATTCTACTAATAGTTGTTAGCTTTATATATATAATGCATATAGTTAATATAATAATTTTTTATTTATTATGTATTTTTTACTTTGTTAAAATTACTTCAATTATGCAAATGAGGCGGCGACGGACAGTGGGTGTGGGGGGTCGCAGATCTTTTGGTTACTATAAAACGTGATTGAAGATTAATAGGCTACTATAAAAAGGAGTCGCCGCTTGAAAAAGTTTGCGAACCACAGGCTTGGAGAACCAAACGTTGGAATGCTGATCATTAGAAGAACAGCCACTTTCTGTAATTGTTCTTGTATTTTTATTTTGACGAAAGTGCTCATGAGAAATATGACCCAAGGTATTGCCAAGCACAAGGAGATATGTTTTTCATAATTACATTGAAAACGAATGATGTTAATTTATTATTAATAATTATTAATCTAGTCATCAAGAAAGATCTGCATCCAAAACCCTCAAGTCAACTATTAAGTATGCAGAGAAGCTTAAAATAAACTCTACCAATTTGAAATACATCAACTAACTACTATATACAGTAGAACCTCCATATAACGAACTTCTATATAACGAAATTCTCTATATAGCGAAGTTTTGGTAAATCCCCATGGTCATTATACACGAAAGTGTTTCTATATAACGAATTTTTTAACGACTAAAACAGAAAATCGAGTGGTCACGTCAGTGACATACAGTTACCTAATACTGCGGAAATACAATACGATTTTAAGGTAATTGGCAAACAAACAGAATAAGGCATGTCTAAGGGACTTTAAACTTCCTAATAAAGAGTTTTCCTAAACACACGCACACCTGTATCTGGTTGCCCCATACAGTGCGAAACTGCTAGGCTATGAACAGGTCCCACTTGTCCTTGAATACATTGTATTGTTTGAATAGTGGCAATTGTCGCTCTTTTTATTCTCGTCTGATTACCAGAAATCCAGACCTTGCAAATTTCCCACAGGGGTGCTAACACTTGTATGATGAATCAACACCGCCATTTGTTGTGCAGCAGGATGTTAGAAATTTTTCTACAAAAGCATGAATGTGTATGGAAGAAGCATTAAATACGTTTTCATTTTAAGGTAAGAATTGTTCAACTTTTTTTATACGCATGTATATTTCACATTTAAAAACGTACATTTTTAAATGGTTGAATGTTATTTATGAGAAACAGTCGTTTACTGAAAAATGGGATTTTAATTGTGGTATCATATTGCCCTGCCCTGGTTCATGAATACATCGTTTCCACATAGCGAATTTTCTATATAACGAAATTTTTTCATGGAACCATCCATTTCGTTACATGGAGGTTCTACTGTATATATGGCAAAATATGACGCAATTTTCACCAAACAGTGCATCTATATATTCAATTGATAAAATTCTTAAAGTACTTTATTAATAAGCTGTCACTTTTGAAGGAACTAACTAGTACGACCCAATTCACAAGTGAACACAGATTATTTTGTGCATTGAAAAAATATTTAATCTCTGTTGCTTTTCTTTCCAGGAATATTTCGTTGCCACGCCCATTTTATATTCCCAGGGACCAACCCATGCCCTAAGTTACCTCGTATTGGCAATACTGTTCTCAAGAGGTTTGATCATGTGGTTCGTGAATGTAAGGAAGCTTAACTACATTTTGTTTAGAATAAATATTGTATATTAATATTGACTGATTACTTAATGATAAAGTTTTTAATGGCCAGAACAAAGCCCTTGAGGAATGTGAGAGACAGCTGTCTGATTGGTGGAGGGACAAACGCACCGGAATAGAAATCGTGCCGAAGCGAGAAATGATTACTGAAAAGGATCTTTTCGACAGAGTTTGAAGAATATGGAACAGGATATGGAGCTGGGGTCTCGAATTGTAAAATGGAGTTGATCAAGTGGGGGATTGTCGGTTGATTGTCATAATATGACGGTGGAGGACTTAGAGGTTCAACACACTTGCTTGTCTGTCCACAAATTTCCAAATCTTGTACACAATTTACTTCAGGCTGATGACAAAGCCCCAATGGTGGAAAGTCTTTGACAATGTGGAGTTTGATCGGTTCACGGAAAATAACTTAAAATACCAGCTTTTATGGAAATAACTGCTTAGATATTCATGTATGTGCAATAAGGAATTACTGTTTTCGTCTTTATAAAGACAGGTAATAGAAAAGTTTCCTTGTAAGGGGATTTCGAACAGTGACTCTAAATGCCACACAGTGGTATTTTCTATAAGCCAGTTTGGTGTTCTATATGACATATTTTTATGTTGCTGATATGTTGCATTATGCATTAACGAAGGCACAAGGTTTACAAATATGGGGGTTACAGGGCTACATATAGGCCTATACATATAATAAGAAATTTTATAGTATATACAAATAATGTATTTATACTTATTGGGGGTTATGGGCCCCATTAAGCCTACGTACGATCACCTATGATAATATGATATATTTGCATAAAAAAAAGGTTAAAATTCTGGTAAAATAGCAAATGAAATGATCGTCTAAGCTTTCGGACGCGTCAGCAGCAGTCCTTCGTCAGAAGTAACGTTAATGCTGTGCTCCTGCCTCTTTCACACTTCAAACTTCTGGAAACACCTTTCATTAGAGCAGCCCCACATATGGAGTAGGTGCTATTTTTTATTTGCTATTTTACTAGAGTTTAACTTCTTGTTTGTAAATTCCTTTCATGTCTTATTTCAATACTATGGTAGTGTTTACATTTGTTGTTGCTGTATCATAATTTTCTCAATATTTTAAATATCAGAGAGTGTTTTATTACTATCGTCGTTTAATTTAGGTATTCCTGGCACAAATCGTAGACAGAAGAGGAAAGGAAATAGATCGGAACAATTCCTTGGTAAGTTTTAAGAACCTGACTACCGTCTGTCTGCCACGAGAACGTCTCCCGCAGTTAAGCCTGGGCCTGTCTTTTTCTGTATAAACGAGACTTAGTTCATCTTAAATAGGATATACTTGAAGAAATGAATTAACATTTTAACGTATCTTATTCAAATGGGATAAGACTCTTTTCCCAGGCAATATATAGGCGCAAACGCAGGGGCCAGAGGAGCTTTTGAGAGAACATACAGTTTCCCAAGGAACCTGAACCTCTTAAGCCCTGGGAACCAATCCCTGGGCTACGATGAGCAATTAGTCGGCTAGCATTCTTTTTCGGCTCAGGTGGGAGTTAAACCCGGTATGAATGAACGCTAGGCGAACGCGTTACCGCCGCAGGGCCAAATGTCTGCAATTCTATGAAGCAGCGGTCGCCAATCTCACGGAGCGCTAAATTTATAATTTTAAATCCCGCGGACAATTGATATGATTTTTTTTTAAAGATAAATACAGGGACTCTCCTGTTAACCGCATTGCGCCAACTGAGTTCTTTTTTTTTTCACTAATTGCCGATAATTATCTCAAGTACATTATAGATATAAAAATTTACAATTTTAACAGAAAGTTAGAAATTAGTGCTTAAACGTTTAGGATCCAATCAAGCACATTTTGTGAATTTAGTGCAATATAAAGGCGAAAATTGTCATTCAGAATATGAGAATTTCTTAGAATATTATTTTTGTTTTATTATTAATAAAACATTAAAAATGCAAATAATGTCCAGATTTTTCTGCGGACGACCAAAATTCTCTCACGAACCCCCGGTAGGTAACCGCTGCTATGAGGCATTTATCGGTAGGGCCGTAGTCAGGGGGTGGCGTTTGAGACCTACTCTAGGGGCGCAGGCGAGGTAAGGCCCAAAATCGTCCGAAATAATTCACAGGGGAGAAGATGTCCGTGACTATGGGGGGGGGGGGCAATCTGAAGGGCTTTGCCAAGGGCGCAATATCATCTAGCTGTGGCGCTGCTTACCGGAACTGCAAAATACCGTCGATTAACGGAAATCGTTGTACATCAGAACGATGTTAATAAGAGAATTTCCTGTACTTTAATTTGGATACAATTTTTGTCTTTGCAGTTGGCATTTTACATAATGTCGCACTTATCACACGCTCCTCAGAGTGGCATGGAGCGGGGCATAATGGCAAGAGACCCACCACCTGCTTACTCTCCCAATTATCTTCCAAACAACATGGCGGAAGATTCAAGATGCCTCAGCACCAGTTGGACTTTAGATAACGAGGTTGCAGCAGGTCCCACTGCCTTTTCAAATCCAATGTTTTCGCGCATTGCCCAATCATCGGTAACGGAATTGGGCCACAATAGTCAGAGGAATCATGAAAACCACGCAATCTATGGAACACCTTCGATGGAACAGTCTATTCGAACGACTGAGGGTGTCCTGCCTTAAAGCAACCACATGATGTATATATACGTTACCAAAGGAAAAAATATTATAAACTCTGGAAAAAATCTCAACCTTAGATCTGGACCTAAACTTCATTTTTAATTTAATTAAGAGTGCTATAAAATAAGAACTTTTGTACAAAATATATGTATATGTTCGATTTTATCTGTGCTTAATTATGACAAATAGTAAATGATATAAGTTAGTAATCTTGTTATATACAATATTGGATTAAATATCTTGCTAACGGGTGCGCAAAAACCATGTTATTTAAATGTTGAATAATTAAATGTTCTGTGTAATATAGCAATGAAAGCTTTCGTTTAAACTTTGCATGTTTAATGATTCGCACTTTTCTTAGAAAATACGCTGTCAGAAGCATTTTCTTATGTTTGCATACTTGTGACAAAGTTTATTCTGCCAAACATATGGATAAGTGCCGATAGCGTAATTCCTGATAGTATTTGAATTTGCGAAGAGTTGAGTTTCATCATGTAACTCTTGGTTCTTTGGGTTAAATCAGATATAAAGACCTACAAGGAGCACAGAAGAACAACATCTACATGCAGAAAATATGTATGTATCTGCATGTAGAAAATATGTGTGTATCTGCATGTAGAAAATATGTGAGTGAAGCACAGTTACTCCACCATGAGCAGCAGTTGAACATACAGGAATGTGTTATGATTGATTTTTTTAAAGTGTATTTCATCCTCTGAATAAAATACTGATGCAAAAAGTTTGCGAGTATTTCATGACAAATGCACTAACATCCATGAATCATTAGTAACACCTAACCATTAGTATACCTAGTTTGATAATCATTGTATGTTTGTATTTTACTGTACAAGGGAGTTAAGATTCTGCCGCACCAAAACCTAGTTTTCCAATGGATCCAAACTTCTTTCGCCTACGGAATCAAACTCTAGGCTACGGAGTTGTAGAAACAACTGGCAAGAGGGGATTGGGTGGTATCAATGCTGAATCATACACATAGTAGCTAAATGCCTTATCCCGAAATTACCACAAGACTCAACAATTAATCAACATAAAAGGAAAATCAACACACATCGATTTAATTATATTCAGAAAATATTCTAGATAACAGGAAGAAGTGGCGAAAGGTAGAGTCACTGCAAAAAAATTCAAACATATTTAGCTTTTTCAATCTTAAGTATTCTACTCTTTGTCATATCAAAGGCGTATTCATGGGCGAATTTGCCATCTTGCCGCCTATAGGCTACTTTTTGCCGTCCCTAGGTCACTTTTTGCCTCCCTTCCTGCCCGTTTCTCCCCAAATAGTGATAGGAACATAAAAATTGTTACATTCAATATATGCCAAAAACTTTTGTAATGACAGTAAATAACTTGAAACATAAACATTAAACAATATTAACTTAAAGTATATTTTGGTATATAGTAAACCAAATTCATTCCACAAATAAATTTTAACAAAAAAATAAAAGCACATCGAATACTGGTATTTAAATGGAAAGCATGATGTCTATCTTTCTTCTCGGCAAAACATCTGATTATATCATCATATGGTATTGATTTTGCTATATCAGACTCAATACACAAAATTTTGCCACACCTAACCTAGTATAGCCTATTGGGAAATACGGCACTGGGCGTATATTCAAGGAACTCTGCATAATCTCAGATGGGTCAACTGTTTTTTCCTCTTTAACAATTTCACCAAGCAACTCTCTTTTTTTTCCCATATACAGAATTTAACTACGAAGGTAAGAAAAAAAAACCATTTGTAAAAACTTTTAGTCCTAAAGAAAGTTGCCTTCTCCTTGAACTGGAAGTCCATTATTGGAACAATAGCCAAAATAGAAAGTCGTTTGATAATGTAAGATATTATTACCCTTCACAGGGATAACACAATTGCCAAATAATGGTCAACACAGAAAAGCCTCCGGGGCGAGATTTTTGTGAGTTTTTCGTGGGGGAATTTATTACACAACAACTTTTGGCAAAAATTATTGTATAATAAATTCCCCCACGAAAAACTCACAAAAATCTCGCCCCGGAGGCTTTTCTGTGTTGACCATTATTTGGCAATTGTGTTATCCCTGTGAAGGGTAATAATATCTTACATCTTTACATACGGAGAAAAATGCGTTTGTTCCTGTCCTCATTCGTCTAGTAGGTCAAGACACTCCGGGCTAAACGGAGGGACCCTGGTTCGAATCCAGGATGAGGAAAGCGTCTCTTTTTCTCCAAATATAAAAAAAGCTCTAGTTTGAGCTAATTAATACGTGGGTGGCAAAAATTATTGTATCGTTTGATAATCTATCACATTGGAGAGTATACACTACAAACAAGGCTTTCAACAATCACCAGTTAGGCCGTCGTTATTATCCAATGAAAATGAACAATTGCATTTACCCCTGGTGGGTTTGTATTGCAAAATGAATCGATTTCAATTTTGAAAGTCTCCTCCCTTCCTAGAGAGGATCCTATGTTTGGCACGTTATAAAATCTCCAAAGGCAACGCCTGACCGTCCGCCTTTATCCGCGAATTTAAGATGCGTCGCCAAAGTAACTATTAAGTCGCCAAATATGGTCCGTATTTATTTCCATTGAACCGCAAGCTACATTCTACGAAAACGTAATTGTAACCATATTTACAGAGGAAACATCATAGTTTAGAGGTGGCAGAGTGATTTCCTTGTTTTCTTTTTAATCTTCAAGAAATAACATGGCATAGAAGCAGAGGCGTAGCCGGGGGGGAGTTTTGGGGGTTGTAACCCCCATCGCAATGAAATTTTGTATATTTAACACAGGAATACATAAGTTGTAGCTCTGTAACCCCTCCCATTAAGCCTATACCTCTCCCTTATGAACTTTCTGCCTACGCCACTGTATGGAAGTATATTACATTTATCCGTAATGGATACAGGGATGGAGAAATTTATATTTTATAACATATTTTCTTTCCACGTACAGTAAACTACAGATTATTGTGACACTCTAATATGCCTTTAATTCTAGACCAGTAGATAACGCTAACTTAAAAAATGTAACAAAAAATACATTAAAACTTAAATCAAAAGCTATTAAAACAATATATTAAAATTTATAATTTAACGAGAAAAAATTTTGGAAATCCTTTCACAAAGAAAAATTTATTTAAGATTAAAAAAAGAATGCTTCAATTACGTAAAGAAAAAGCATTTCTCATGCAGAAAATCCAAAATGCGAGACACAAGGTATCACACTTTTTGAGAATAAATATGAAGGAACAAGTGACATTTGAACAGATTTTTTCCATTCCTTGACATTCTTTTCTTACTGTCTAATTTGTTTCCAGTTTTCCACTTCCTCCCACCTTCTCTCCAGGTTGGATATGTGACAAACAACTAGTGGGAAGAATGATATCATGTGACAGTGAAAAGAACGTTCAGCGTCCATTCTATTGTTGTCTGTGTTTGGTATTAGTTGCGATTTATTTTCTTTCCGATTTTTTTGGTAGTGATATGGTTAAGGTGAAAAGACAAGAACTTTTTTTTTGAGAGAAAAATTAAAAAAACATACTTTCTGTGATCAATAAAGGATTATGCATAAACGGTGTGGAGAAAAACAAATGCATATTTCCGTCAATTTTACCTGCATTTTCAACATTCATTAGAAGAATTTTCATCATCTTCAGCTATACATGTACAACCAAAAATCACGCATTTTTTCAGTTGTTTAAATAAACGATAGTCTTTAATTTTTAATTTAAAAAATCATTCTTTTTTAATTTAATTATTTTTTCATTAAAATCGTATCAGGTTAGAGGTATAAATGCTTTACATATTCTATGTACACTATGTAATAACAACAGTTATTTCAACACTGGCGTAAGGTTTAAAACACTGTTTTAAACACTTACACCAGTGTTGAAATAACTGTCGTTATGCAATCTCCTGGTGAAACACTGTTTTGTTATGCTGTGTAATATTAATATGAATTCCATTATGACAAAATAATTTAACAGTTCCGTGGATATCGTTATAACAAGAATCTAGTGTATATATAAATTTATTTATTTAATAACTTCATTAGATTTAGCGTGAAATATACATGTTAAGTGCAACGAAATTACTTTTTTTATTCATCAGTCCAAGATATAGCGAAACAGATCTACGAAAGACGACATGATTCAGGTTTGTTGAAATCCCGACAGCCGATGACATAATTATAATCCCATTTCAAAATATTTTAAAGCGCCCGTTTTAAGTACCTTTTTTCAATGTTCACTTTAAAAAACATTAGACGCTAGTGGCAGACCGCACGCGCCCGTTCGCGCTCTAACACGCCTGTGCTGAGTAACGGATCGATCTTTCTGTGCATGTGCGTGGACTCATAGGTACTAGTAATGCCGAAACATGCTATAAATCAGCTAGGTTAATTAGCATCTAGCCGTTAGATAGCGATAGTGCCAAGTATTTTTATATTAGGATCGTATTTTAAGAATAATTAATCGTAATATGTGAGTATCCTTATTTTTATTT
>QLNU02015003.1:162090855-162115850 GCA_006491805.2 Dysdera silvatica
CTGTTTACATTATTATTTGATGCATAAATACACAACGCAAATTCAAAAATTTAATTAATTAATATACTAATTTATAAAAGGTTCGAAAAAGTTCTTTAACATAAAGTTACATATACGCCCGCCATTGTGGAAAGAGCGGAAAAGAAGGACGATAAATTATGTCTGTAACCCGAACTAAAACTTAAATCCACACATGGCCACGCTATGACGCTGCCACTAAATACAGTGTTGCTATGGGCTGAGAAAAACCCAAGAAAGGGAATTTGACAATTTTAAGAGGGTAAAAAAGGCTTTTGGAGGGGAGGCGCCATCCTGTAAGGACGAGGGAAATGGTTCCCTTAAGTCTTTTTATTTTAAATACAAAGAAAAGTTTGTAAATCTATTTTGTTGTAATTAATAAATTAGTTAATAGTGGAAGAGGTGCGTACTTGTATTCGGTGAGTTTAATTACTGCCAAGAAGGAGTAATTTCCGAAGAAGTAGCCTTAATTTAGATTATACCATAGCTGATGAAAGGAGTTCGTAGGTACCGTTTTCAGTGTTTTAATTAAAAGGAAAATTCAGAAATCAAGAATCCACGTTTTTTTAACAAATTGGAATTTACAGAACATATAAAAGAAGGTTTCTGATAATATTGATGGTGACTTTCAGGTAGCAAATGCCTCTTAAGATCACGATACGTCCATCTGCGAAGCTAACCTTGCGAACAAGGGAGGATTATATCTCCCATTTTGATGCTGCTGCTCACATGACATTCATTAGTAATTTTAATGTTTCTAGTGGGGGGGGGTGAAGCCATGCCCAGCCTAAATAATTTTAATAATTTACATATGATATGCAACACCAGGCTTTGGTGTTTCAGATCTGTTGATTCAACCAAATGCCACATAGGCTGGCATAATAGGCGAAAACAACAATTTTCTATTAAAAGTTATTTGTCAATTCGAAGCTCACAACACTAGCTGCAGCATATTATGAAGAGGTTCACGTTTTCTGGGCAGATCATTCCGGAAGGAGAACCCGTTTTCGATACAGCTTTATCCATATCGTTTTAGGGCGCTTCCTTAAGTTTTAATTCCATGTTCTTACTCAAGATGGCCATTTATGAGAGTAGGGAACAATGCTCCCTCGCCCACTTAGCCATTTTAAGCCTACAGTGTTCCAAAATTTTTTGGTATTTTCCACACCATACTCCGCTTAAGCTACATCAGATAGAGTTGGAAAAATGAATCTTCTTTAAAAATCGTTAGCCCATGTCCTTATACCATCTTTATTATTTCCCCACACAGTCAGACAATAACTAGAATAATTCATAAAATTTCTTACTAATTTCATAATTTAGAATTGAAAAAATTATCAGAAGCATTTCCACTAACAAATCCAAAAACATTTATTCAGTGATTAAAATGGGGTATACATTCTTTGCAAACTCAACATGAACATTTTATAAACTTTATAGAAGTCATACTTCTGTCGCACACAAAACTAAATAAAGATGATCATCGGTATTGCATAATAGTAATATTGAACTATGTACAAAAGGCTACAGGCTATGGCGTTCTTTAGGCTCAAATACTCCGTGTAAGCAAATGACATGTTAGAGGCCATGTATGCTGAAATAAGTGCATATGTACACAAGCTGCATATGCAATCCATGTATAAAAATGATTGAAGTAGACACTATTATGAAACACAAGAACACAATCTTAAATGAGGAATGTAAACGTGCATTTAAAAAAACTAAAGATTTATTTAAAAGCATAATTGACGAAAAATTTCAATTTCCTAAATGATCAACCAGAAATTGAAAAGATAAATCAAGGTTCCAGATCTTTTAATAAAATAGGTTTTACTAGTACCTTCGAACAAAATAGAATAGAGTGAATAATTAAATGAAGAATAAGAAAAGATTTAGAGTTTCTAACTGTTATGAAGGAAAGGTATTAATTTTCATACCTACAACGTTATATTAAATTAATTTATTTAACGTAAGTTAATGTTATATTAAGACGTTAGATCATATCTGTATGCATGGCAGAAATGGAACTACGGAGGCTGTCTTGCAACTTGGAAAGCATACTTATCGTACATACTGAAAACTTGTTTCAAAATACTGAATACTTTTTTCAGAATACTGAATGTTTTATCAAAGAACTTTTATTTACTTTATTTTTCAAAGGTATTATTTTGAGCAAAATATTTGTTTTTCATAGCGATAATGTGGATGGATAAAACTGGATTTCTTCAGATGATGTCCAACGTCACAAAATTCAAATTTTATAAAGTTTGTATCCAAAATTCGTACATCCCCTGGAGTGCAAAGAATCTCTGGAAGCTTTGTGGAATACAGGTGGGATAGAAAGTGGAATGTAGATCCACTAATGAACCTCAATGTCCAAGCAGTGGCTAAATTTTGTGGTGTTATGTTGTCATACTAGAACAAAATACTTAAAAACACTTCCAGCAATTTAGTTTTGTCGAGGACATACTAGCAGTGTTGCCAGATCTGAAGATTAAAAAGTAGCAAACTGTGCTCCAAAAGTAGCGGATTTGAACTATTTGTAGCCCAAACACAAAATGAATTATTTTGCAAGGAAGCGTTCAGTTATTGCGTAAGCACCTTTGGGGGAGGGGGTAGTTGTTGTGCTTATTTTCCTATGTTAGCCAATGTTAATGTTTGCTTACCCGGGGTACAAATTAAAAAAATATTGCTTATATAATACTTGAACTCTCCCCAGCTAGTAGTAGTATCTCCAATAGCAGCCTACAAAAAGACGGGGGCAACAACAGACGGGGGCCCTGACATGCAACATTTCAAGTGCCCTCACGTACGCTCTCTGAATACGGAATATCGTAATCGTATCTCCAATAGCAGCCTAGGAAAAGGATGGGGCTTCGGGTCGCGCCCTGGGATACGCCCCTGACATGTTTGGAAATTTTTTTAACCCTTGGATTTGGCATTTTTGAAACGGCCACAATGCGTTGTGGTCTTTTTTCGCTTATTGAGCGTTTTCGATGTTTGAGCCTAACAGATAGATATACTTATATAAGCAGATCAACATCATCATTTGTATACTTGCATTGCTGAACGAAAAATAAAACGAAAATTGAGTGGAACGCAAGTTAAACTAAAAACATTAGATTAACTGTGGAAAGAACTGCCACGTTAACGATTTTCCACAGTATCCTGAAGTGTACAATCCGAACTTGAACAAGCACGCATAATTATAATCAAGAGCGGATACAGACTTTAAGTTTGTAGGGATGCGGGGTCAAGGACAAAATTTGCCATGGTCTTGGAATAACACCCTTCATTTATCATGAAAGTTTGAATTTTATGAATTCTAAAAAATTCTAAAAAAATTAAAAAAAATTATGAATTTTTACAGTGAAAAAACACCTTTTTGGGGGTTTTGACACCTGTGATTTTCTCCTTGTATCCACGCTTGATTATAATTACGTACTGTAACACAGGAAAATAGAAAAATTGACCTCACTAATGTGTCTCCATGGTTTGCACTTTCGAACCTATATAGCGTATATATGCTCGAAGGTTTGCACGGAACTGCAATGTTAAACGAATTTCGAAGTCACGTGACGTCCCTTCTAGTACATATAAAATCTCTGTGATTAAAAAATACCAAAACAAGAATTGAACCACAAAGATTTTATATGAATTGAACGAGTATCGAACATGTTATGTTTTAATAAAACTATCGTTCATTGCGAATAGAAATGTTCAACAAACAAAATTTTTATTGTATTATGTAATACTAATAATATTTTGTGATTTTATATATGAAAATAAAAAAGTAGCGTATTTTTCAGATTTATAGCCTGAAGATAATTAAAAGTAGCCCAAAGAATGGAAGTAGTTTTTAAAGAAGGGAACACAGTTAAAAATGCCAAAAACTTAATTAAATTTCAATGAATTATAGATTAAAGTTTGATCAAATTATGATTTTTTGGATAAAAGTTTAATAACATTTTGATCAAATGATGTATGGAATACAATCACATTTTTTTATGTGATATAGAGAATAAATATTAATACGAAAATTAATAAAAGTTTGTTTGTTTGGCTTTTTTATGGCGCAAGAGCATCTGGGCTATACTGCGCCAAACATAGTAAAATCAAAGACTGTAGTAAAAGCCAGTACTTTTTAAAAATTTTAAAACGTGCGTATGGTCAGCATGGTCATTTAAAATGTCAGACAGTGATGAAGAGTTAAAAGTAAGAGTGCGGGCAAGTCTATAATAGGGGCATTGAGTTAAAATGTGTAAAACACTCATGGGTTCATTGCACACTTGGCAAATTGGTGCTGGTTTTCCTTCCAACAGATGTCTATGGGTGAGATGGGAATGCCCAATGAGAAGTCTGGCAAGGAGAACCTCCTCTTTCCGATTTTTACGGTATGAGGAGGGCCAGTTACCAATTGTATGTTTAATATTATGCAATTTGTTATTGGTTTGATGATCCCATTCTTCTTGCCACCTTTGATTCACACAGGTCTTGATAATTGGTTTCAGGTCAGAGAAAGGAAGAAGTTGGCTAGAAGCAAGTGGTGAGTTCGTTGCCCTTGCAGCTGCATCAGCAGCCTCATTCCCTTTGATACCAATGTGAGCAGGGATCCAGCAGAATTTAATATTGGAATGATTGTGCAGGTGCTGCAGTTGTGAATGGATTTTGGATAAAATAGGATGAGGTGAATATTTAAAAGATTCCAGGGCTCTTAAAGAGCTCTGAGAATCGGTACAGATGATACAATGAGTTAAGCTATGAGTTGAAATATACGCAAGTGCCATGGAAATGGCATAAAGTTCTGCTGTGAAAGAATAATAAAAGTAGGTTAGAATTATTACAATTAGGATAAAGAGGATGAGAAAGAGAGGTCCGTTTAGAACTAGATGTGTAATAAGAAGGGATACTAAAAAACATAGGTGCGCGTATGGGGGGAAGAGGGGGTTCGATCCCCCCTTAGCCGTTCAAAAAATTTTATTTTTTCGATTCTGCTATGCATTTATTTTCAAAGGTTTTACAAGCACATTTGAAAATAAGGTACTTTTTAGCTCATTACTAATTGTAAAGTAGTATCGATTATTTTTGTAGCATTTTAGTATCTTGTACGTTCACTAAAATGTTTGACAGCCTTGAGGAAAGGTTAATAATTTTTCCCAGCCCCTCTAGAAATACTCATATGGGCGTTCATTGATACTAATCCGCTTCATAAAATTCTGCTATCATTAGGCTTAAGTTGCTATAGTATTTGAAGAAACCAATAGCGGCTTTATCTAAATACCTGAACCTTGTGTTTATAAAACTGCTTGTAGATACGAGAGAAAAGTCGTCGTATATAATCGGGACAGGCACTTTTTAATATCTATTGTTTTCTTTGGAGGGATATGGTCTTGTTGACACGTATGTCTGGTGTATATGTATCACACATCCGATACATATGTATCACAATGCCAGGTTATAAAAATGGCAAAACTATGATTTTTCAAGAACATTGATGACAATGGATAATGGAGTGGTGGTGAATGCTTCATCTGAAAAGTATAGAAGTAACGTTAAAAATACATTGGGAATTATTCCTTTTTGTTTGAGCAATATGTGCATAATTCCGAAGAAAAAAGTTTTTTTGCATGAATGATGCCACAAATTTGAGGAAGAGAAAATTATTTCTGAAATTAATTTTCTTGATGAAGATTAAAATGTTGTCTTCCATAACGTTTGCTTGACAGAGAACATCAGATAATTCTAAGATCCAACTTCAAGAAGTGGGTACTTCCGTATCATATAAACCGTTTTATGATGCACAGGTATAAACATTATGAAATATTGAAATGCAATAGAAGTAATAACGCCTTGTCATTTGTAATTGTGTCTTATGAAATTTTGATATTTCATTTAATAAAGTGTGCGTATATTTATTCCATAAAATTACTGAAGGATTAAATGCCACATTCCGTTAGTTTAAGAACAACGTTAAAAGAGCTCATTATACATCACATAGCTAAATGCATTATTTTTGTATAATAAACAATATTATACATGGACGGATACTACATTGCACATTCCTTTCATACATAAAAGGATAAAGGTACCTTTAGACCATTCTGTGCGATTACCAAATTTGATTTATAGCGCCACTTGGGAGGGAGATAGGGCAGAGCATGGGTGCCCATATGGAGGGTAGAGGGGGCTCAAGCTCCCCATAGCCGTTTAAAAATTTGATTTGCCCGAACCTGCTATGCATTTACTTTCAAAAGTTTTACAGTCACATTTTAAAATAAGGTACTTTTTAGCTCATTACTAATTGTCAAGCAGTATCAATTATTTTTGTAGCGTTTTGGTATCTTGTACATTCACTAAAATTCTCGATAGCTTTGAGAAGGAGGTAATAATTTTTCTCAGCCACTCCCCCCCTAGAGGTACTCGTCATTTTTTCTGATCCCCCCCCCATAGACGTACTCATATGGACGCCCATGGGGCAGAGGACATTTTTATGCTAAAATACATAAAGTTTCATAGCACGTGGTGAAAATGTCATCATGATAAATATACTGGCACTCAAAATTAAAGTAGCAAATTAAATATTCACAGACTTCATTGATTATTTTTTCACGCAGGCTAATAATTTAGGTGCATTTGAAGGTGTATTTGTTTTTTTTGTGCTTATAAGCACACATCTTGAGACATACTCTTTTACCCCTTAACACACATACAGTTAAGTTTATGTCTTTTATTAATGCATTTAACGAGTTTCTGTGTTTGAAAGTCTAATTTGGAGTACCAGTATTTGTTTATACAGGGTGGTTCGAAACTCTTCGTAAAAACATTAGTGGGTGATATGGAACAGTAAAACCAACCTTTCCTTGCTGATGAATGTATTTCCGCAGACATAACTTTCAAATGAACAATAGGAGTGCATGTAGATTGTCGTGTGCTCTAACATGAGCATTGTAAACATTAAACATCCTTTATATGTGAAAGAGCTTTTATCGACGAAGAGCACCATGTCATTGGAAGTTACGTCTGCAAAAGTCATTCATCAATGCAAAAGATTTGTATTTTAGTGTTGCCCATCTCTCACATTCAAGTATATATATACAAAGTTTTTCGAACCACCCTGTATACAAGAATGGGTGATTATGATTAAAAGATCGTTTGTTATTGATGACGTAAATGCTGATAACATAAAGATCATCCCTTCAATTTTCATCTTGACTAATAGAGTTGAAACAGCTAAATGTAGCGTTTTGGCTAGTGAGACAGGGTTCTCTGGTTCACAATTAAGCACGAAACTGCCTTATGCAGCTGATGTATTACTAGAATTGGAGCTTTTAGGTGTGATGGGCGTAATAGATCTTGTGGTGTTCATTTTCACGGAATCCACGGAATGCCTCGAAAGGGAGTGGGAAGCGTTCAGACTGCTAGTTGTTCCCATCTGAAAATAACGTAAATTTTTATTAATAATAAATTACTTGTATTTGAATACGACATTGCAGTATCTTATCGTGTTAGGCTTATATTTTTACATTTGCTGGATTTTTGGATGACGATTTCTGCTTCATTTTTCAAATACAATTTTAGCGATCCAATTTTTTTTTTATTTAATTTGGTCAACAGCATATAGAGTTGAAAGCATCAAATCTGAAACAAGTGAACATTATTCTGGAAACCAAGTAAAAAAGGATATTAACTTATTTTCAAACAATAATAAACTCTGAAATCATCTAATTGACCCAGGATCAGAATTCCAAGCCCTTGGACTCACAGAGCAAATATGATAAAATAGTTAGTTATTGTAAAAAATTGTAAAAACAGATTTTTGAGTGCAGGCTGTGTGAAAATACAAACAAAGTTTAATTACTCAAAAAACTTGACACTACGGTTCGCCCTTTGCGAACCTTCTTCTAAAGTGATCTGAATCATCATTGATGGAAGTCGATTGATAATTATTATTAGCCACTATGGGAATACTATAAAAGCTACTATATAATCGAAAATCATCATGTGAAGGATATCTCGATTGTCTGTAATGTAAATCAATTAGATCCCCATGAAGACTAAGGTTTATTCTTTTATACATAAAAACAACCTAATCTTAATTTAAGTTTTAAATAATAAAATATTAAAATAGAAAAAAGGATTGTCAACAATGATATTTAACTTAAATTAACGTTAATTAGATTGAAGAATTTATTAATTAATTAGAATTAAATAAATTAATTAGAAGAATTTATTAATGTTAATTAGATTGAAAAATTTAAGCTTGTTTTCGTTAGGACACCAGGTTAAAAAAACTGTAAGAAATCTTTTCTAAAGTATGACATTTCTTATCTCGAAAATTTTGTAGAAAACAGTAAATTATAATAATTTTATTGATATAATTCATTTTCCAATTAGATAGGGTAACATATGCACAATAGTTATAAAAATTGATATTTATCACATGCAATAATATTTATATTTTAAACAAGAATACATACTAATGGAATTAATATTTGACTATTAATTCTCAAACGATGCTGTTGTTACACTGCTTTCAGAATTACCTAATATTCAGGTCAGGGGAGTGCAAAATCATATATTGACCGAATCGGCGACCGATTGGTTTCACTTATAACGGATTGAAACGATAATACATTGATTCCATTAATGAATCGAGTAATACGTTTTGAATAGGGGCGCCAACTTGAATTACATATTAGAAGCAGTGGGCAGGTCAGCCTGGTTCTATCCACTTTATAAGGCTTGGTTTTCAGACCCAAGCTTGTATCTCTCCCCTTTGTCACATCATAATTTTGTTAAAAGCAAATGCCCAAAAGGGACCTAAGGGTGGAGGGGGCGGTGTAACAAATAATATTTAATTGCAATTATTTGCAATAATTAATAATAATTTTTTAGCATTTGTTTCAGTTGCTTAATATTTACAAGGGGACTTTTTTGTGGGTCCCTTTACCTAGAATCGAGACCTATTACATTTTGTAGAGGCTGCTGCCTTAGTTACAAATGTGGTGTTATTTTTTTGCAAGACTCGTATTTTGATTTTTTATTTGACTTTGAAGTTAGGAAAAGTGCGATTTTACAGCAATTTTCATATCTTTTGCTGACACTGCATTTCAATTAATTTTATTTTCATTTTAGTAGTAGTAAAGAAAGTTAAGAAACAAAACGTGCAAAATTAAAAAAAAAAAAAATCAAAAACATGGATCTGACTCGCAAAAAATTTCAATTAAGAAAAACGTTTATGGAAACAGAATTTGGCGATTTTGGCTCCAGATGTTGGTTTCTTTTTTAACATTTGGCGACTTTATTGCCATCGAAAGGAGAAAAAGTGATTGCGCAATATTTTCTTAATCAGCACAAAGTGCAAAAATACTTGTATTTACTAATTTTATATTTAAAATGAAAATTTAAAAATATGCCTAATATAAAGAGAAATCTGGAAAATACATATTTTCTTTATAAATAATACACCGCCTTTAATGAATTTCAGCTTTAGCTAATGAATGGTTCATAATCTCGAAAAATGTACTTTATGTCTAGAAAGTGAGGTGATAAATGTTAAATTACCCAGTTTATACATATAACGGTTTGTTATTTTGAAAGGAAAGAGGAACATACATATTTATTTTAGAAAGTAACTATATTGTTATCTTGCAATGTTCTTTTTGTAAAAAATATAAGTAAAAGGAATAAAAAGTATCGATTAAAATGCTTCTTACTTATATATACTATGTATACACAGGAGTCGCAGATTTGCGGACTTTATTTACAAAATTTGTACAAAAATGTTTAATAAAGTCTTGAAATATAAAACATTTTTCTCCGTTGTAGCCTGCCTTGGAAATGTTAAGAAAATAAATAAAACAAAATGTAATAAGACATGTTTTTTTTTATGTACTCGGCGCATCGTGATAATGGCACGTTATGTAAAAATGATGAAAGCAAAGCATTTTGTTGCAATAGGAACATTTTATGAATGAAAAAGGACTGGCAGTCATCAAT
The DNA here is from genome assembly GCA_006491805.2 of Dysdera silvatica. Classification (NCBI taxonomy): domain Eukaryota; kingdom Metazoa; phylum Arthropoda; class Arachnida; order Araneae; family Dysderidae; genus Dysdera; species Dysdera silvatica. The sequence goes on from QLNU02015003.1 coordinate 162,100,873, forward strand.
GGTGCAAATATCATTACTTTAAAGTACATTATTAGAAAAATTAACTCGATTTTTGTCACTGTAACAGCATTTAAACCATGGGAATTGTAACATTTCACGAAATTTTTCTGACTGTAACTGATTATAGATAAGTCAATATTCATTTCATCCAGCGTAATTCTGTTTATGATTTTTTTGGCAAACTTTATATACTGGCGAAAGAAATAAACGTCTGAAGGCTGAATGAGAGATGTAGTTTTCGCACGTATTTGTAAGTGAGTTGAGTTTTTCTTAAAGTTGTCATTGTCATATATATATGGGTCAGTACAGCCTGTCCATGCATCTAAAAGAAAATCGTGATGGAGGTTCAAGAATATGATTTAAACAGTTAAACTTATTCAATCTTTCATGGTCTTTTTATCCATTTTCCCGGATTTGGAACAAGTGACGTATACATTTGAAGGCCGAAATAATTTTTTTTCCACTTTTGGCATAGAAGTAGACATACAAGAAGTTTTCCTTTTAATTCCTCACCCACAGAAATAATGGACATTATCGTATATTAGTGTGTTGTATTATGCAATGCCTTTTAAACTGCAAAGGTTTGTCTTTCCCCACTAATGTGATAATAATCTACCATTTCCAATAAAATAATTAAATTCACGTTGGTCTGCATTAAGCACTTGACTTGGAACACAATTTTTTATCCCATCTCGTGTTTGTAAAACAAATTCTATAGCATTATTTTGTATTTTGTCTTCATCTCTAACTTCAGTAATCGTAACGAACTTTGTAATTTTTCTGGAAACTATTTTGAACTTTTTTTTAAAGTATTTATATAGGAATCTGTACATTTAAATTCTGTGAAACCTATTTATTTGGCTTTCACCAGTTTCCACTTTCTCAAGTCGTTTTCATGGACAGGCAAATGATTTTCTCTGGCATTTAAAAAATTGTTATGTACATAATTTTTAACGATATTGCGTTTTTCACTGACACTACCCTGTTTGTTCAAATGTGTTCTAAATTTTGCAACACGTGATTTACTCTTAAGCCATGGGTAACGTTTTTGAATCTGTTTAAATTTACCTGTTTTGCAAGAACCATAAAACTTAATGATTTCTTTCATTTGTTTAGGACTATATTCTTCTTTTATTTGTTTAGAAGGAGGTTCATACAAATCATCAGAATTGCTGCAATCACTACAACAATTATCGCTAATATAATTGTCATTAAAATTATGATCCTCGATGTCTAATGTTAGCTCTTCCACAATATTATCTGTCCAAATCGACTTCTCAATCTTTTCGAATACACCCTTGTTTTCTTTCTTCATACTCGCTTTCAGTAATTACAGAAGGTTCCACTTTATATTTATTAATTGCTAAATTTAAAAGAGACATTATGATATTTACAACACATTTCATTTTTTCCCAGATTTTGCAAAGTTAATTTTATATCAGAAATCGATAATTTTTAATATATTTCAACATTCAGCACTTTACATTTAAAGTATTTTATTCCCCAAAGCACAAGTTAAAATTTAATTTTAAGTTAAAAATGTCATTTCAAGCACACAGTACGATTAGTTCAAGGAATTACAGCATTCTTCAACTGACAATTAAGCCGACTAAAACAAAATAGTGCCCGATAGAAGTTTTGTCTTTATCGTGTGCTAAATATATCACGCACGCCAAACGTTTATACTTAAAATCACCAAATTGTGTTTTCATAAACGTTCTTCTGAATTGAAATTTTTTGAAAGTCAGATTCCCGTTTTTGATTTTTTTTTTAATTTTACACGTTTCGTTTCGTAACTTCCTTTACTACTACTGAAATGAAAATAAAATTAATTGAAATACAGTGTCAGCAAAAAATATGAATATTGCTCTAAAATCGCACTTTCCCTAACTTCAAAGTCAAATAAAAAATCAAAATATGAGTCTTGTAGAAAAATAACACCACATTTGTAACTGAGGCAGCAGTCTCTACAAAACGTAATAGGTCGAGGGCCCCACAAAAAAAGTTCCCTTGTTAATTATTTTCACACAGCAAGTCTGTGCTGGTACAGTGAAGTACAAGCCCATGTTTTTCCTAAATAAAATGTAGTCAGATCTTTACAGCGGCAGGAACAATATGGAAAAGGGGAATTAATATATACATTTATACGTTAATTAGTTTATATTTATATATTATATTTATTTTATATATTAAGTATTTTACCTTCAACTATGTTCTACATTACGTTTCTTTTTTATTTATTGCTCATAAAATTTAGGAGGGGTCGTTCCACAGAAATATTTTTAAGGGGGAGGGGACCTAGGACTCTTAGATTTGGCGGCTTTGACTGCCAACAATACATCCGTAATAAGTATTAAAGAAATAGCATAGTTTTATATGCAGAATGGAAATATATAAATATATTAGGTAAATAGCCGCATTTCAAATGCTTTTATTGATAGAGCAATCCTAAAAAAAAAAGAAACTAAAAGCAAAATAGCTATCTGAAAATTTTTATGGTATACAATATACATATAAAAAGTTTGATATCTTTTGTTCAAAATTATAATTTTAAAATTATAATTTTTTAAATTGAAATTTTCATGTAATCCTTATCACATAGGAGAACTCAATCACAGTCAAAGACAAAAGATATATGATAAAAAGGGTTAACGCCATCTTAAAGCGATAAACTTTGTTTTCCACGGGGAACCTGAAATATTGTACGAAAAGAAACATGCAGTTTATTACTGTTTTGAGGAAAATAAAATATATTTTAATACGTTAAAAAACTTTTGAGGAGAAAGGGAGACTGACTCGTTGTGTCACCCTCCCAGGGAGTGACCTCTGCCTAGACTGCTTTAAATTCTGTCAAGAATCAGCATTCTTGGCAACGGGCAGCTGTGGAATTTTTTTCTTTTACAATATGAGTATTTTCAGGAGGTGGGCTATATTACAAATATACATATATCCTGGATAAGGCAGAAAAATATAATTTGCTGTTCTTAATAATTTAGGGAAGGAAAGGTTTCTTAAAAAAAACTTTACGTAACTTCTTGAAAATTATTGATAGTAGTTTGGTAAGTATACGTTTACGAAGATATATTACACAGACTTACTAAAGAAATTTTATTTTGATGGCATTATGGATGATATTTTGATGTAATTTAAATTAGTTTCAGATATAGAATACTGCTTAAACGCTACACAGATTTATTGTTAATTTGAGTATGATTGGCTGAAAAATCAATACATAAATATATTATTATTATTATATTCATATTTGTATATGTCATTTAGGCCCATAATTAGAAGGACTAAATTATTTAGACTATTAGGTGACGCATAAAAATTCTACAAACTCACCTTATTCAAAATTTTTGCCATGTCCTCTAATCTTGTAACCTTTTCCAATTCTTGGTAATTAGACACTACCACTAACCATGCAAATACCTGTGACAAGAATAAGATATATAAATGAAATATTCTTTGCTAGTAAATTGTTTATTTAAAATACCGTAAACTATTCGAATTCCGAACGGTTGCAAATCGAGTTCAATTTATAACGAAAGTTTAAAATATTTCATTGACATAGGTAAAATTTAAAATATTACTTTATAAAAGAATTAATATAGGCAGAAAGTTCATGAATTACAGGTTTATAAAGTGGGTTATAGGGTTAGTATTCCATATATCAAAATGTATACGTATGTAAATGTAATGTATTCAAAATGTATACGTATGTAAATGTAATGTATTCAAAATGTATACGTACAAAATTGACCAGAAATGTGGGTTACGATTTCTCGTTTTGTTGTTAATATTTCTTTGAATGATCTTCATGCACTCTGGATCTCAATTCGATGGCAAAACTTTGTGGCACTGTAGTTAGATTCATTTACAAGGATTTTAAAGAAATTCAGGCAAAGAAAAAACTTAGTGAGCTATTGTGAATTACTGGGGAAATGTTAAAATCTAAACTTTAATTTAACTTAATCGTTCAATGACATGCAAACTAACGAAGAGAAATGATGAAAAAAAGACCACGTTTTCACAAGGCTGTAACAGCAAATTCACCCAGAAAGCTATTCGACCTTAGACTTATTTCCACGTTTCAACCTCTCCAGCGTTAACCAGAATAATTTTCATGTTATTTCTTCATAATTTTACTTTTAAGATAACGTGTTTATGTTGCTTTTTTAAATATTTAAATTTTTCATTGATTTCAAGATTCTATCTGTTGTGTAAAATATTGTTGTAATGTTTTCGTGTGCTACCTTAAATTTTTCCATTGGCCTTGTATATAAACATTACTATAATAACAATAATAATTATTATTTACGTTCGTTGCGATGAAAAGAATCCATATTACGAGCATGGCTTGATGATAACTGAAATAGAGATCCTGTAAAATTTAAACAAAAATATTCGAATAAAAATTTAAATTTATACTTGCACTGGAAAATTATTAAGTGGGTTGTAAATAAGATTCTCATAACTCAGTAAACTATGGTCGAAGTTATTTTTCTGCTGGTGTAAAATGGAAAGTGCTGATACTATCTAGACACACTCACTTTATTTAAAATACCATCAGAATGTTTAAAATCATGATGGATAAAAATCACTCTTCGATCATATACCGTAGAAACAAAAAGAGAAGGAAAAAAAGTACTTTTCTTTTTATTTCTACGGTGTATAATCGAAGAGTAATTTTTATTCATCATGATTTTAAACATTCTGGTGATATTTTAATTAAAGTGAGTGTGTCTAGATAGTATCAGCACTTGTCATTTTACACCAGCGGAACTGAAAAGTAACTTGGACCATAGTTTACAGAGTTATAAGAATCTCATTTACAATTTTGAAAGATGGTAGAAAAATCTAACTACATCGTAATTATTAAGTGGGATTAAACATGATACTGAAGTTCAACTGCGTTGTGCAGTGCACTTTTGAAATAATAAAATAATAATAATAATAGGCCTATGACATAATCCACGTGATGTATTAACATGCCAGGCAAGAATGGTAAATTAAAAGGTTATACCGATTAACTATTTCATTCAAATATTTTTCAAGTTGTATCAGGACCTTCATATTATTTCAACCCTGTTGATTGCACGACCAAAAGGTGACCCTATTGTTTCTCTACTGTGGACTGTTCCAAATTTTAACGTGTTTAAAACAAATCAGTTTATTTGTGTAACTGTCTTCCTGTCCTCATGTACCGCTCTTTGTTTATTTGCTAAATCACGTTAACGTACTCGCACATTATACGTATCATTATGCTAATTTAGCTTTAGAGTTTCAGTTATGTACAAGTTTGGAAGAGCATGGATGTTTGAACTATGAATGGAAGTAAGCTATTGTTTTATAAATGACACTATCTCGCCAATTGAGCGACTAATGTACACTATTGCACAATTTAATTACTCACAAATTCATCATCAACAAAATTGTCTGCAATTAATTTTACTATTATACTATTCAAAAGTCATCTTTATACAATAAGATATTCAAGATAATGAATATTTAAATAATAATATATAAGAATATTATAATTTAGATTATTATTGTAATTATATTTCAGATAATTAATACTAATATTTAAGATACTAATGGATATTTCAAAGCCAATAAACACAATCTCCGATCACATTTCATAAGGTATTTAGACAATCCCACGCATGCGTTTGAAATCATACATTGACCAAACTCACTGTGAACTCCAATTCTGGGTTAAAGAACGCCAGGCATACGTTAAATAGTAAGAACCGTCAAAGTTATCCATAGCGCAACATCGTTGGACTTTGGACCACAAATTTAATTTTAATCAAGCTGAAATAATCTTTAAACGACATTCATCAGCAGACTTAAATTCCTTTAAAGCTTATTTGACCCAACAAAATAACGAGTGCTTGGTTAATGACACGTCTGCTACAGCTGATATTCACCCGGCGTGATCCCATTTTTTTTTTAATATTTATTTATTTCCATATTTTTCGTACTTCTTAATCTCAACTCTAATCCGTCTTTCGTTCATTTAGTTTTTCTTCCTTAACTTTCCTTATGTTTCTGCCACTAGAGGGCATCAGCTTCAAACAACATTTATAACATTACACTGTTGTACCAATACCCATTTTTATCGTTATCACTGCTTCAGGTCGAAGGCGGCGAGGAAACGTCAAAAATGTTTAAAGCTATAGTAAAGTAATAGAACTGTTTAAATTGCGTTTTCTGTTGTTATTTCGTAAGTGATTAAATGTGTTTCCAATGCAAATATATTTATTATAAAAATTAATACAATTTTATAACTATGTAATTGGATACATACATGATTAATATAATAAATAATGCTGTACTTACATTGACAATGGACCTGTAAAAAATGGCGATGAGCCGCCATGCTGTAAAAAACAACATGGTGTATAGCCAAGGCCTGAACTTCCGTTCTATTTCCTACGGACAGAAATGAAATAGACATGAAGTAAAATTTAAGCCACAGTAGTGAAAAATATTTCAGTAGAATTCAAACTATCAAGACACTGATTATATGAAGCAGAAAACTATCCGGATTTTGATTAAGTAGATCATTTGACCTAATGATGAGAGACATGAAATTCATCCTGCTCTTTAAAACACTTTTGTACTTAATAATCCGGTTTCCCATTATTACCAAAAATCAGAATTCTATCGTAATTAAACAATTTGCAACAGCTAATATTCATCTTATAGTGCACACCGTTTTACATTATTTCAGCATTATTTTCTCCTGTAGTATCAGTATTCTCCATGAGTACACACAGCTCAAAGCTGTTTTGCCTCTGCCTGTGACATTTCTTGGGATTCAGTGTGCCTTGTTGGACCGGCTTGGGCCTCCCTGAAAAGTAGTCAGGGATTCAACTAGCAAAGGTTAGTAGGAGTGATAGCAAGAGGCTCTAAAAACGAGCGAGATTACGAAAAAAATTAAGATAGAAACAAGATGAAAGAGTAAGTTCGGAGGGGGGTAATTAAGTTTCGTTAGAAGAGTTTTGAGATGATTGGCTGCCTGGAAAAATCAAGAGAAAATTCAGCCAATCAAAAGGTAGTTACCAAATGGAGAAATTTCGTCATTCTTAGAGTTGTCAGAGCTGCGCCTTCTGGTTGGTCGTCGTCCAGTCTGTACCTCCATCGACTCTGGCCTGTGGTTGGTTCTCTGCTAGGGAGATCCATCGTTGTGATTGGTCAATAGGGAGTCGTCTGTTGAGGTCTTTTCTGGTCATCTTTTTCAGGGCTTCTACTTTCCAAAGTTTAAGTTCGATTTTCAAAGTCCATTTTTTGTTCAGAATTTAAACCCATAGTGCAAAGTCCGTTATCCGTTCTCGGTCTTCTTTTTCTTCTTGGTAGTAGAGGCAATGGTGGTTCTGGGCTTTTCTGTTGTCTTTGTTCTATCAGGGCTAGTTACGAAGATGTCCGCTATGATGGCCGAGGTGTCTTCATCTCTAGTTTATGCCCTCAGATCCTCGTCTGATGAGACGCTTGCATTTTCAATCGGCTTTTTCTTCATGAAATTCGCTTTACTTTATCGATTTTCATCTACTTCTTTTTCTTCCTGCGGCTTTCAAACTGCCCTGGCAAGGTCATTTGGGCGGGGACAGGGGGCGCAGTTTCCTTAGATAGGTTCTTTTTCTTCGTCTTCTCTAGGGTCTTGGTCAATCAGCTTTGGACAGTCTGTTTTAAGGTGTCCATAACCCTGGCACGAAAAGCAGCGCTTTTTTATTCCTTGGTAATGGATCTTAACTTAGGAATGTCCGATGAGGATGACTTCCGGGATATCCTCTTCGATGGCCACTCTTAGTTTCCGGTGCTGTTATAGCAGTGAGCGAATCCATTATTCCTTTTTTCGCTGATTATGCTAGGTCTTACCTCAGCATATTTGCTGATTTCATCGACTATCAATTTGTCAGGATATTGGTGAAGAAAGTTTCGTACGCCAACCCAACCTGCTTGGTCATTGGCAGAGTGGACGAAGTAATGGTCCTTTCCAATCTTTATGCCTCTAGAAGTAAGCTCGTCAACCAGATCATGATTAACCACCGTTGCCTGAAATCTTGATTGAGTCAACTGCAGTAGGCATTCTAATCCTTCCGGATCATCAATCACATTAAAGATCGCTTCAAATACGTTTGAAGAGTATGGCGCTTCCTTTTTGAAGTCGATGATGACTGTTAGGTCTTGATTCCGTACAGGTTCGGTTACGTCCGGACGGACAAGATCGCAAACACGTCTGTACTCCCCAAGATCAGAACTTTTAATGCAAGAATGATTAAAATACTTGTATTTACAAAAGCATTAAAAGGACGTACATGTTTTCCTCGTACACTATAGGGAAACCGTCGATTCCTAACAACGTATTTGTTTTACAGATATAACAGCCTGCTAACTTTTCGAAGGAGTATTACAAAATTGGCTGCAGTTTTTACGCAAGGTGATATGGATAGTATTACGCACAAACGTTGAAAGTGCAAAACTGAACTTTCGAGAAAACGCAGTTTATAAGCTTATTCTTGTGGATCAAACCAACACATTTTGCACTAAGTTTTTAAATGTGATAAAGCTCTATTATATTTCAAAGCTTACTGTAAAAGTTGGTGGTTTGCTTTACAATCATAAAGCTTTTAAACTACGTTTTCTCGAAAAGATTTTTTTTCACTGACAATATTTGTGCACCACACCATCGACATTGAGTTGCGGGGCCCGTGCATTGCTGTTGAAAACAATTCCGTAATTACTGTCGCAATTCATTTTTGTAAAATTTGCAATTACATTATCTTAAGCGTTGTCTCGAGATTGCCTATTGGTAAAACAGTATTAATTGAAACAAAACAAAAATAAACATTAATAAGATAATAGTTATCTATAAAGAAGTACAATATTTAGCCTGTACGTAGTGACAGACCACGTAAGTTCTAATAGCTGTCTGCTCTATCGAAATTGTATCGTTTCGTTTAAAGTTTGTGATCCAGCACTCTTGTTACACGGAGTATTGTTACAAAAACAAAACAAAACTCGGTAAACATTCTGGCCAAGTAACACATCTCGTAGTAATACATTTCTGTAATATTCCTGAAATATAATTCTATAATGTACATTCCTGCAACACGCGCTCTTGTAGCACAATCCCATAACACACATTCCTGTAACATAATCCTGTTCCACAAATATTCCTACAAAATATATCCTGCAACAATATTAGTATTATCCAAAAAAGAAGTTATTACATGAAATGATAATGTAAGATAAAAGAAAACAGGACATAAAAGAAAATAAACAAGCAATAAAAGAAAACAAACAAGGCATACAAATAATAAACGAAATGTAAAAGGAAATAAATAAGACATAAAAGGAAATAAAATTGTGTAGGTACCTTTCTGAGAGCTCTCATTAGAATAATAGAGGTGATGAGAAGGCATACTGCCACAACAAAAGAGATGGCAGAGCATATGATGAGTGCGTTCCTTACTACAGGTGAAAGAAAGAAAGGTTATTTTTACAAATTAAAATAGTGGTGCACGGTATACGTATTCGAGTTTCTATCCCGATTACCACTTCTGTAAGACTAAAGTGAATACCGCATCGTTTTGTAATCAGAATGATTTTTTTATTTGTAATATATTTGTAGATATGACCCGAAGTTGCAATGAAACTATAACGTTGATTTGTAATCAGAAAATGCAACATACTCTACGAAGTTTCTTTGACAGCTTCTTAATTTTCTAACGATGTGTATAAAAAGCGAAGCTTTATGACTAAATTTTGCCCTCTTGGTGTAATTGATTATTCAATTCTTATTGATATAACCCAGTCGTTACCAGTGATGGACCAAACTGTTATTTTTGAATAACCTGTTCCAACGTTCCTGTTCCAATCACGTAACAGGTTCCAATCACCGGTGATTTCAGTTACCGGTGACTGGAACGTAAGCGTTGCTTCACAGGATATGGAAATTGAGGAACTTAACGATAACACATTTCAACGCTCAATCCGTAACAATGCGTCGCGTCAACTCCATAAAAATAATAAATCCTTTGGAAAAAAATACACACATATGAAGTACAAAAATAATGAGAAAAAGTAAGGCTTTAAAATATTGAATTTTAGATATTTGAAACATTACACGATATTAAAAATCAAAGAAAGTTTAAAAAACTAATTCAAAGTAATGAAATACAGCAAAAAATATTGACACTGCTGTAAATTAATTGGTAAAACATACTGGAAGGTTACAATGTGGAACTAATTAAATAGGATAATGATAAACAAAATGTGTATTCTCAGCTGATGTAGTTATACACATGTATGTATTCAGAATTTTTCATGTGTAAAGCTCAGTAATGTAAAAATATTAATACTTGTACTAATTAATATACATGGATAAAAAATCTATTCCATTAATGAAATAAATAAACAAATTAACAAATAATGCTGCGTCGGTCTCCGCTTGTTCGAACTTACTTCCGTTGTAGAAATTTGTTCAGAGGGTCTGTTGATGTCGATCTCATTCTGAGGTATGATAGAACTTGATGATGGGAGTACCACACATTCTTAGGAGTGGGGAGAGATGTGGATGATGAACGTGTGGATAAATCTATGCTTGGATGCTTCCTTGTAATATGTTTTTTTAAGTTCGTTATGGAAGATTTGTAACTCAATTTTTGTGCACACAAATCGCACGCAGCACTTTTTTCCTCCTTGTCATTTATTGTAAAAAAGGGACCACAAGTAACTGGAAGCTTTTCGATTAATTATGCTTAAAAATTGCAACTAAATGCGACTTCTCGTAATATCAGACGTGACACAGGGAATCAGCGCCTGAGCCCTGACGTCAACTTGACTGACTATGCCGGATGTTATGGTAACAACCCGTTATCTCAACGCGTTTCCTGTGTGAAGAAAGTGAGGAATATGTTCCTAGAACGGTGATTTTTAAACGTTACTTCAAGTAACTCCTGTTCCTAGTCACCGGTGACTGAAATAACAGCTGTTTCAGAGGAGCATACTGTTCCTGGAACAGTGATCACTTGATAACAGATGATTTTTAACAGTTACCTTAAATAACTCCCATCTCTAGTCGTTACCCTCAAGAAAACAATAATTTTTTTTTTTTTATTCTACCGTTGAATATATTTCCTAAAGAAACTAATTATGGACTCAGTATTTAAAACAATACTGTTCAAAAAGAACACCCGGCACTCATATTCTTTACGTTCACTTCCTTATGAGTAGTTTCTACGTACGGTAAGGTAAAATATTAGAGGCAATATCCTTTTCTCTACAAATATCTTAATGACATTTACTGTGGATAGGAGACGCAATTTTAACAATTTAGCTCTGCCAGGTATTAAGGGAAGGTGCAAAAACACAGGTAGCTCAAAAGGTTAAAAATTTAAGAAAGCTGATTTAATATAGGCGTGTTTTCTAAATGGAAAACAGTTAACTACGCAGTTGTGAAGAGCGGCGCATCTACGATTTTGCCACCTGTAGGTTGACATATTTTGCCGCCTGATTCAACCAAACGTGATTAGAAGCAAAACAGAGATTTTGGCCTATATGTGAAATTCTTAATTTAACTCCCCCCTAGTGGTGGTTATTTCAAAATTTTCTTGTCGCAAGTATTCTTGAATTTGGCACCATTTCAGTCTTTCTCTCTCAAGGTGATGCCTATGGCATCTCTCTCTCTCTCTCTCTCTCTCAAGGTGACGCCTATGTCATTTTTCTCTCTCAAGGTGACGCCTAGGACATCTCTCTCAAAGTGACGCCTAGGACATCTCTTTCTTAAGGTGACACCTAGGGCATCTCTCTCTCTCAAGGTGACGCCTAGGGCATCTCTCTCAAGGTGACACCTAGGGCATCTCTCTCTCTCAAGCTGACGCCTAGGGCATCTCTCTTTTTTCCAACGCCTAGGCATACTTCTGAACATAATTAGAAATTAATAATTCAATTAGCCGCCAAAAATTCAGCCTTGCTTTTGCAAAGTTCTCAGTAGCAAACTATTCGCCGAAGATTTGCCACTGTCAAAAATTTGCCGCTGTAGATCTACTTAGCCAACTGGTAAATTCGTCACTGGTTGTGGAGAGAGTCTTCTGTGCTGCAAGGATGGATCCCGAAATCTCTTGAAGGAGGAAAGATTTGTTTCCGATTCCTACTTTTAGTCAAGTGCCAGGTACTTTTTATTTCATTTTACATAATATAATTCCGGCTTAAGAGTGGGGGGGGGGATCACCTCACTCCCCTTTGGATCCGCCAGTGCTATACTACTGGATTGGGTTATTTTCAATCGGTGTTCCCTTATCTCTGTGTTTGAAAGTCTCGTCCGTCAATTCTTTTCACATTACGATTATAATGCTACCGGTTTTGAAGTTCCCACTTTATGTCTTTTGTTATCTCCAATGGAAGCAAGTACTACATTTGTTTATTTTACATCTGAGAGCTGCATAATATTTTAACGTAATTTTTTAATACAATAGTTTTATTCCCACATAAACTTGCTAAAAACATCGAAAATGGATTAGGGAGTGAAAAAAAAGCAACTGCTTTACTTTTTAGTCAAGAGATGGCGCAGCCTCCCCTAGTATTTTCTTTTTGCCTACATGCCTTATACAAGTGCTTTTAAATCTTTATGAAGACTGGTAAATACTTTTTTCATAAGACGAGGGTCCAGTAAATTCTCTTTTTATAGCACAAAAGCCCGGTAAGTTCTCTTCTTATAACACAAAGACCCGGGTTCAATAAATTTATTTGTAAATACCTTCCGTTTTTTACCGTTCATACATTGTTTGAATACTTATGGCATAATCATAAAGGATATCATTTCACTCCTTCCATCACGCTTTTCTGGTAAACCTCCTTGCTGGCTTGTAACTGCCGTTTGCAACACAGATGGTAATTCGCTCAGTTTTAAGAACAGAGGATGCACCGAACACATTATTGTAATCTGCTTGTAGGCCCTTGTTATGATGGATCATAGTCAGGCCGGCGCGACCATAAGGCGAACTAGGCGGCCGCCTAGGGCGGCATCACGATAGACTTTTTGTTGCTTAATGCATAACTATACGATAATCGAAATAAACTCAACAACAAATAAATGGAACTAAATGGATTATCGCTTGCCCTGGTAAAGCCGATGGTTACTTTTGATTTTACAGACGAGAAAAAAAAAAAATAATTTCAACGAGAAAGTTTGGAGGGGCTCTTCCTCTAAACACCCATTCTGTGGTTTAGCCCCCGTGACCTCATGGTGTTGAAATCTCTTAGCTAACTAAGTATCGACGAGGTGTCAAGATATATATAGTTCTGCATCGTACATCTCAGCTGCTTATATATTTTCCTTCCTAAATGTTCTTTCTTGGAATCACAGATTTTCTCCATAGAGCACATGGCGCGGGGTAAGTTGTAACCCCCTTTTGGAGATTCTAGAGGTTTGGGATGGGGGTGAGTAGGAACGCTACAGAAGAAAAAAGGCGATGTCACAGTGTGTACAAATTATGGGAGTCGAGCTTTACGGTTTTTACATGCAATCAGTTAGTCCTGGAGACTTGGAAGTCCCACTTCTTTTTTTAAACTTCCGCATCATTATCGAAACAAGAAAGATGTAAAAACATGCCAGTTACCATTTATATTTCACAAGTAAGTAATATTTATTTGAACTCTAAGATTACATAATGTTTAAAATGCATTTATAAGTGTATACTCTAAAAATTTAAATAAAAATAATTAATGAAATTAATCACTGAGCTTGCCCTTCTCTGGGTAAGGTGTTAGGAAGTTTTATTTCACTTTTATAATTTATGACACACGTATTTTAGTGTAATTAAATAAATATCATTATCCATGCGAATATTCTAAGCTATATATTATGAATCTATATTATATCTTATTGGTTTTAAATTTTTGATGTTCGTATATCAAGAACAACAGCAAATCTAGGCAAAAAAATTTGGAAGGAGGATACAAATTCCTGTACATATGCACGGGCATAATAATAAAATATGGTTATATTTTTTTTTGGGGGTCGAAGGTTATGACCAGTGGTGTCCCAAAGGAAATTATTGAGAGTATGCGGTGCTTGATGCCTCAATCAAAAAGCATCGAGTCAAAATTTCTCATGAGTATGCAGAGCACATAGCGCGTATTCTTTCGGGACAGCCCTGGTTATGACCCCATCTCTATCCTAGAACCGCCACTGATCAAGAACTATCTTTATTATAACTAGCCTATTGATGATTTTAATAATTTCTTTTTGTGTTTGGTATACAGTAAAATCTGTGTATAACGATGTTCTATAAACTGTTAAAGATATCGTTATAGACAAAATTTAATAAAATACGCTCTATATAGAGGACGTTATTTAATTTTTACTACTACCGTGTTCAGGGCCAGATTATGGCAAGGGCTCGCGGTTCCCGTGAAAGGAAGGGCCCCAAAAATGTTATTTGATAATTTTATTTAATGTGATAAAATAGTAAATTAATATAAAAAAATGTTTTTTCTTCAGATTTACAATCCGAAATGAATAGGGCCATTCAAGTATTACGTAAGCATCTTTGGGGGAGGGGGAGAGATTTGCTTATTTTTGCTGACAACGGGGAGGGGGAAGTCTGAATCATGCTTACGTAAGACAATAAAACCAGCACATAGTCACGAAGTAACAGCCGCCCTGACAGAACTACAATACTGGGATGTACAACACACTACGAGTAAAAGATATAAAATACACATAATCGATGTTAAATATTTAATTATTTAATCCATGGCTGATTATCAACCTTTATTCGCTCCTAGGCTACCTTCTAGACAGCCCCCCCACTCTCGTGGTCCCTATGATATTTGTAAATTATAATGAATGTATTTTTTTAATAAATGCATTTTATCAAATCCACTTCTTATTCACTATTTTCCTTACAACATCAGAAATATTAATACGCAGTAAAAATGTGAAAATATACTTTATAATAAAATAT
>QLNU02015003.1:162122187-162145960 GCA_006491805.2 Dysdera silvatica
ACGTCGGTGAAGTCGTGACGTCACAACATGGCTGCTGGGCACAAACAATAGATTGGGCCCATTGACTTAACATTGACGATCGTAGTAATTAGCATTTCTTAAGCTTGCAAATAAAAATGGGTTTATATTTTGTAGCTTGTTGCAACCACCGGACTGTCGGGAATAAATGTTCTTTTTATAGATTCCCAAAAGACAAACGCAAACATGCTCTTTGGGCAAAAATGTCCAGGTATCTATAATTTCTATCAAAGGTCATTCAAATCACATCAACCGGGGCATTGACCTTTAATTTTCAGATTCCAATGATTTTTGATTTATATTTACCTATGGAGCAAATTGCAAATTTTCATAGTTTTCGGAGGTTCCGTTTTCCTAGAATTAATTTTTGAAAATTAAAAAATAAAATAACTTTTTCAGTGATCTTGAGTCACATTCATGTAAATATCTAAGCACCTGTTTTAGCTAGAAAGTTCATCTTGAGCTCATTTTAAAGCCCTCTATATGCGCTTTCTCTGTGATATACATATGTACTGAGAAGATTTTTTTATCGTTTTTAAAATATATATATATATAAAAACTCAAAACAGAATTTTTGAAATAAAAAAAAAAAATTATATATATATATATATATATATTAAAGGAAAACTTCATTTGAGTACTTTTGCACGAATTCAGGGGATGGGACAATAATGAGATCAATGTTTTAAAAAAAATCTTCCCAACTGCATTAGAATTTTTAAAAAAAATAAAAAAATTCTGCCTGTATTTTCAAATAGTTCACAAAATAGTCATTAGCCATTAACTCTTCCAATTATATTTTAGAGTAAGTCACAAAATGTAGGAATGTGAAGTTAGTTATATAGTACCGTGCCTCTCTCTTCGCCCCAAGAATTTTTTTCTGTATTCGCCTGTACGTTGGACCAAATTTCTGATATTAACATAAGAGAATTAGAAAGATGAATTTTAAATTTAGTGGTTTGTTTAATAAATTTTTATATTTGGTTTTTATTCAAACTTTTGTGTTCATGTATGTTACAAAAGCATTTAATTTGTTGTATTTCATTTGGGTTTTTTTTTTTTGGTGGAGGGTTAATATATGTATATATATTCAAAACATGTCCATATACTTTGGGTAGTTTTGTTCAGAATTCTTGTTCTATTAATAAGTCTTGATGCCGCAATCATTTTCTTTAAAAAATGTTTTGATCTTTTATGAAAATCAATTCTTTTCTCCTTAAATTTACAGTTTTGATTTTATAGATATTTAATTTTCCATTTATTTTTTGTCTGTAGGGGATATGGCAGAATATCTAATAACTTGAACTATAATTATAAACCCCATCAACGACGTAGTCAGGTTTTTGTTAAGGCTGGCCCCTTAAAATAAATTTTTATAATTTATTTATTTTTTATTTCCTTGAAGTGGGGTACGACCAAGCCCCCCTGAAAAAAAACGGATCTTGTATATATACACACTGAAAGAACAATTTATCTTCTTCGTTCATGAAATTATTGAAAAAAATTTAATTTGTTACGAATCTGTCAAGTGTTTTTATGGCCCTTTAATTTCCTGCAAAAATTTTTTTATAAGCGCACTGAGAGTTACACAGCAAAATATGTATCGCTTCCAGAAAAATAATATACGTGCATATAATAAATTGCTCTTTCAGTACATGTGTATATATATGCATACATAAACGCAGACTGGGTACAGTATCTGAATACTATATACTTTACTCTTCATGGAAGCATGAATTTGTTCTCGCATTTCTTCATTATCAGGGTCATAAAAAAAAGATCGAACATGTGAAGAACGTATAGCGTTTTCTGCACGTTCGATCAGTTTCGGCTGATCCGAAAAAAACACGGAAATTTCATAAAATGAGAACATTTTAAATCTATCTCATAAGCATAACATAGCAAATGGCAGTTTGTTTGTGCCCAGCGCCATATTGAAACGTCACACTTCACCGACGTATGAGGAGTCAGAACACTATTCTTCTAGGCACTAGACCATCATTAAACAGAAATAATCATTAATTAATTGAGAAAGTTCAAAACATTGTAACTACACTACTGTAAAATGAAAAAAAGAACACCAAGAAGGAATTGCTGGATGGTTATGAAATTTGCATATGTTAATGGGGCTTCACTTAGCTATGATTTGATTGCAGATTTAATTTCAGGATCAATGCATGAGTGCTTGTGCCAAAGTACAACATAATATGCAAAATATAGTTGATGGTATTTAATTAGTATGTATTTTAAGTATAGTTATGTTTAGCTTAAATGAATAATAAATTATATGAGAAATCACAAATACACATAGCTACATATAATATTAATGCCCTTTATTTAATACAAACAATAATACATTAATTAACATTATACATTAATAATACATTAATAAACGTACAAACAATAATTCCATACTAAGTATAATGGTAATTTTCCATTACAAGAGAATTATTGACCCAACTGGGCATTCTGAGATGCACCTGTCGAGAAATGTAAATAGAATTACTTAGTTTTGTATGTTTCGTAACAAATGTGACGTCACATAGACGTATATAGTTGCTATTTGTAGTACATTGAGGGCAATCGGCAACAACATTCCACGTCAAGGTAGGAAAACGTTACAATAATATGCACATGTGTGAAGATACAGCGTGTGATACATGTGTAAAGATACAATGAAACTGGGATAAAAAAAGCATATCCTTACCTATGTTATATATATATGTGTGTGTATATATATATGTGTGTGTGTGTGTTATAAGATAAAACTATAGCTTTAAAAATGAAATTGGAGGGTGAAGCAAGGGGGATATTGAAAGAAAAACAAGACCCCACATTTCAAAGTTTAATACAGACATTTTTAGACAGGTATACGGAGGCTGAAACCAATCAAACAAGTGCCCATACCCGCTTTATAACCAACCCACACCTCCCCTTCATGACCGTTCGACAGTATCTGTCACAATGAGAGGCTTTATCATTTCAACTATTAAAAAATGAAAATACGAATGACCCAGCAATGAATAGATTGCGACTGAATATGTTAAAAGCCACTGCCATTGCAAATTTTAGGCCTGAGAGAAAACAAGGGGTAATAGTAAAGGATCCCAAAACATTTGAAGAGGTAAAACAGTTTGCAGTTTTAGAGGAAGAAAGATTAGCAGCTGTATACAGTAATCCTTTTCTTGATGAAATCCCATATATAGAGTTACCTCAAGTTTGCAATTTACAAAAAGGGGAGAAAGTTGATAAGCTAAAAGAAAATATAAACACATTAACAAATCAAATGCAAAAGCAAGTAGAGGAATTGAACAAATTAAAAACTACTGAAACCAGAGGCCAACAACACAACAACCAAATAGACAAAATGTAAGAGCACGCCAGAATTACCAACCTCTCCAGTTTGCCAAATATGTAATAGGCGAGGACATACTGCTCTGTATCGCAGAGAAAGAAGGTACACAAATCAACGAACTTAGAATTATCAACAGTATCAATCCAGATTTGGTAGACAAAACCAAGTCTAAGGGTCTCGTAATGTCGATAATAACTGCCAGGATACACGAAACTTTACCACAAGGCTCAATTCTGATCATCAAAATACCAATAGGAATCAAAACCAGCGAAACTGAACCCAGGGAAGGGAGAAAAAGTACCTACTGCCCTCTTGGTCAACCCCACTGTACCAAGTTTATAGAAGTATGATATGATAGAATCTTTGCCTGTTATATCAGGAATAATAAATGGAATTGCATGTAAAATTTTAATTGATACAGAAGCTTCTGTTAACATAATTCAAAATTCATAACAAACAGTTATTTTGACACTGGCGTAAGGTTTAAAAACACGACGTTTCGGGAGCCAACTGCTCCCTTTGTCAAGTGAAGGCAGAATGAAGAGTTCGTGAAAGTCCTAAGCTTATATACCCGCATGTTGGGAATCCCCATCTGACGCCATTTGGTGCGGAGCAGTTCCAGCTGGGGAAACCCTCGCCGGGAAATTCTCCGCACCCGACGATGTCAGATGAACACCCCCAACTCGAGGTTTTGCAAAAATCCTGTAAGGTTCTGGTAGAGGTTTTGCGATGTTTATTGCACGACTCCTCAAACCGTAGGTTTCCCATGATTCCAGAAAAAGTCTACTCCCCAGATTCGTCACATTCTGATGTAATATTTTCATCGAATGCCAATCTGGTTCGTGACCCTCCCTGAAGACATGTTCAGCCAACTGGCTTGAATCGTCTCCCCTAGCTACCGCACGCATATGCATCACTTCTGTGAATAAATGGAATAGCCCCTCAAATAAAATTTGGGTGAAAATAGTTAATCCAAGTAATTATTCAATTCTTTTAAATAAAGGCATGAGGATAGTTGCTATAAAGCCAATAGTGACCACCAAACATAAGCCAAAATATATAAACACAATTAATGAACAAGAAAACAAGCAAATGGATGACAAAATGTCTTTTGGAAGAGATGATGACTCTTTGGAATCAATGAACTACCCATTTTCTGAAAATAACCGGTTCAGTGAAAAAGGTTCTAAATACACTCACAGAGAGAGGACTGATTACCTGTAACTCAATGGTTAGATGGTTGTATTTTTATGGTGCAAGGACAACAACGGTGTATGTACAATTTTAAGAAAAAAAAAATACAAAGGTAAAAATGCATTAAATGTAGAATGGAGCAAAACGATGCAACAATATTAGGTGAGATTTAAAAAGCCAATATTAAATAAAAAATTAAAAATGATTTCATGATTAAAAGAATCACATAAAATGTCATGAAGGGTAAAATTATTTTGGTTAAAAGCTAATGAACGTTGTTGGTTAAAATTTAACAATCCATCTAAAATAATGGGTTTTGCCTGTACTCTTTGTATTTGTCCCCAATGCCGCCACATATTGACATTTTGTTTCTTTTTCAATAGCTTCTTTCCATGACTTAAAATCTTCAAACGTAGCAAACTTAACATTTTCAGTCTCTACATAAGTATTTCATGCTCTTCTTGAAAATGAACGGAGAGGTTGTCTTTCGAAACACAGGCGTTACAACAATGTCATTCAAAAGTGTTATTTACAACAGTACATTCATGGGTTTCAGAGTCTGGTGAATGGCCCACGTGTGTTTTTGTAAAGGCAATTGAACATTTCTGATTTTTTCCTTCGAAGACTCTCATATAGGCTGGGCAGAACTTCCCAATTTTGTTAGTCCCCTTCATTTTGATATTTGATGATCCAGATCGTTGACATCTAAAATAATGGGTTTTGCCTGTACTCCTTGTCTTTGTCCCTGATGCCTTCACGTATTTACATTTTGTTTCTTTTTCAATAGCTTCTTTCCATGACTTAAAATCTTCAAACGTAGCAAGCTCAAGGTTTTCAGTCTCTATACGTATTTCATGCTCTTCTTGAAAATGAACAGAGAGGTTGTCTTTCGCAACGCAGGCATTACAACAAGGGCATTCAAGTATGTTATTCATAATCAAACTACTAAATCACGAATTAACTATCACAAACTTTTCACTAATCTACAGACTAACTAATGTCCTCAAATGCTCTTCTCACCAAAAACCGCGTAAATCTCTGACTACACACCAAAACTGGAAAACACAAAACAAATCACTAACTAAACACAAACTCCAACCGCTAATTCCAATCGCTAAATCAAATCAACACCAACCAAAAATAAATCACCAACGTAACACCAAAACTGAAATAAATCACCAACGTAACACCAAAACTGAAATAAATCACTAACGTAACACCAAAACTGAAAAACACAAACAAATCACTAACTAAACACAAACAAATCACTAACTAAACACAAACAACACAAACTCCAACCACCTCCAACCACTAATTCCAATCGACACCAGCTAAAAACCACGAACTCCCGCTATCGACTGACTATATGCTAGAAGATCTAGCTATTTTACATCGTAAGTTTTGCACTACTGCACACGCAGTTTGATCATTTGAGGCAATCATCGCGAACTGCAGCGTCTTGTAAAATTAGTTGTTCGGAAGCATGGTTCAGTTCAGGTTTTGATGTATATTAATTATTTTTTCGTAATTTGTATGCGACCCCATGTCCGCTAGCAAGAATAAGATTTTACAATACGAACATTTCTTGAATGATGTGCTGAGTTCGGATCTGAAAATCGTTCTTGAGGATAGGGAAGAAATCGAGAAAGAAATAATCGAATATCAACAAATAGTAACGGCAATTGGAAGGCTCGAAGAATCCTCAGATAACGTATTTCGAACGAAGGTTGACTTGGGATGCAACCTTTATGCTCAAGCCAATATTGAAGAGACAAAGTACATATTTGTTAAAGTTGGTCTTGATTTTTTCGTTCAGCTGACATTGGAAGAAGCCAAGACATTTGCGTTAAAAAAAATCAGTCTATTGAAAAAGCACAAAGAAGCAAATCGAGAGAAGAGTGTAGATATTAGTGCTCGAATTCAACTAACGTCTTTAGGTCTAAGAGAATTACAGAACATCGAGTATTTAGAATCGGAATCCGAGAGACGTGAACTGTGGAGTTAGTTTGTTCGAACTTCCTTACGATGATGAATGGTAAGCTTCAACTTTCTGAATTAAAGATTTATTTTGGCTGAAATTGTGTACCTGCGTTACATTGCCATTTTTTTTTTTCATAGTATCAAAATAACTCGCCAAATAGCAACCCTCGCTATCGTGGAGCGTGTTTTGAGTTTGCATCGCCGGGAAACCGTACGAACGTAAACATTGTTCGTTTGGCGAAAAATTTGGTAATGTGATGCAGATATGCAATTTTAATTGTAGTTGAAGGTACTGATGCTGGCACTAGTGTAGTTTAGGTTACTGTTTGGCGACTTCTCACAAACTAGATTTGGTGCAAAATCAACTTGGCAACAACGCTAAGTGGATAACCCAAACTACATTAGAGTTCTAATGTTCCCAAATGGGATTCCCAGTTGTTCACCAATCTAGAGATCAACCAAATAAACTGGGTGCTAGTGCAGAATGGTAAACGTTGGCGACTTTTTGAAATGTTGCCATTACAACTGGAAACTCATATTGCGATTTCGTCAGTTTGGAAAAACACAGTTTAACTGCACAGTCTGTCATATGCCTTCTATCTCCATAAATGAGTTGAAAATTGGGCCATAGTACAGAACACATACCGTAGTGCTTTTTAGTCGGAAGTGTTTTCAACACGTATGGCAAGAGTGACACTCACTTGCTACCATGTTATTTGTGCCATCTTAACAACATGGACATCTCGATTCAACGTAGCTCAGAAAAAATGAGGTACTTACCTTTATTGCTCTTTTTCGTTGGTTATGTGTGGTTTTATTGCATTTATAAATGCGGGAAACAAATTTTCTGGTTTATTTGGGTGCCGGCGTCGCCATACAAATTCCGTGAAGTAGGCCATGAACAGTTTCTCTATCACGACTATTGTTTTTCCGTACTTCCTGCTTCCCCCTCTTCCTTCCATGTCCCATCCCCCTACAATGCTTTCTCTTCTCTTCCTCCCCCTCTCTCCCTTCAGGGCCATTACATCCCAACCTACATCTCCTTCATGACCACCTCCCCTCCCCTACTTTGCAGCCACTACAACCCCATCTACACCCTCTTCCTGGCCTCTATGATCCTTTCCTCCTCCACCTCCCCACTTCCATGCCTCCTGGGACCTGTTCACTTCCCTCCTGACCTATCATGCTTTCTGGAATCGGAACTGGAAAGCGTTATACAAAGAAGGCCTAGCCTACTATCTCTTCCCACACTTATATCCGGACAAAAATAATCCTTTTTTTGTAACCCACTCCAGCACATTTCTTTTCTCTTTCAACCGAAATTCCACACAAAAATACATCAACCGCTCACACATACAATTTCCTCCAACGAACACATGAAAATGCCCTTGCAGGTCCAGATGCCCGTATGTGTGGCGTCACACAGTGCATAACGTCATAAGCCCATTTCCAACTACTTTTGACTCTTTTCAAGAGGAAAAAGCACTGGGGTACGTGTTCTGTACTGTCACCAAAACTGTTTTTAACAGATGTATTTCTTATGTCATCCTTCCATCACAATCTCCAGCTTTCGAGTCAGCGTTAATTGTAAGTTATTTTGTACGTAACCAATTAAGCGGTCACAACGCGAGATATGTCCTTTTGAGAATATTTTAGCAAAATAATTTTAAATAATAAAATTGATTCACGAGATTCCAACTGTTTCCCAAAGTATTGGTTACTTTGGGATTTTTCCCTACCATTGCTACTATTCGGAAACGGATCGATCCTTTTCATCTATCATCTACGCTAATAAAAGCCTTGTGAGCACCATGAGAATGGAAATTAAAACCATACTGGTGGTTTGAACTTAACATGGATTTCCATGTATCGAACCTGTATTTAACGTCAAGGAAATCGAACTTGGACTTGACGTTGAAAGTGAACCTGGATTCAACGTTGAGGAATCGAATCAGTGTTTTAAGGAAATTGTAATTACCGGATGTAATTTTTCTGTCATCTCAATCTCGCCAAATTGCCGACTTATGTCGTGCGTTAAGCAGTTTTATTAAATAATTATTACAGCCAACAAGTTGTTGGTTAATAACAACTGTAATCAACTATCACAAATAAACCCATCACAACAGCCCAAGTCAGCCATTACACAAATACATTACTTATTAAATATACAAAAAATATCGTACAGATCGTAATTTCCCATCGCCTTTCACATATACTTAACTCGGAACAAAAACAACCTCCATAAAATGCCTACCTGCAAACGAAAACTAAAAGATTTACGGAAAACGGCAATAAGAACTAAATAAATTCAGGCGTTGTTTACAGGGACGACTCGAGGTTAATTTTGGACCCGGGCGGCATAGAACGGATTGCTTTTTGGCGCCCCCTCCTTCGACGAAAACATGGGATTTTCACAGATGCACAGTGAGCTATATAACATTTTATATTATAAAAGTCGCCAAAAGAATTTCTCTAAAGATGTCTCTTAAAAATATCTCGAAACTTTCCCTGTTTAGAGATATTTTCTACCGTTGGGTGAATTAAAGATATGCGAACTTGATTTCAGTTTGGCGTCCCCATCCAAACTGGGAACCGTGCGGTTGCCCGGGTCGCATGGCCTTTAAGCCGCCCCTGGTTGTTTAAAGGAGTTAGTAGCGGTGAAGCTGACGTAACAATGGATGTTCAGAGTGCTGAAGTTCATGATTAAAAAAATGGCCCTTTGACAGGCCATCCGCCCTGCCCTAATGTTTTTCTAGATGAAACATTACATATGACATTACTCTGTGCCGAAAGAAATATTCAGACATTTTAAATTATCAAAAATGGATATTTCCAAAGCGTTACTTCATATTTAAGATAATTTGATGTAGTGTTACTTCGTGCTTTGAAATCTGTAAATTATTCTTTAATTTTCAGACGGAAATTAAGTTTCGTAGTTACATATTTTCCAATAATTCGATCGTTGATACTTCGATTTTATTCGACTATTTGAACATCCATCCATCAATCAATCATAGTTGACGTTTAGCGCAGCAAAACCAACACATACGTATTTGAGTTACCTGAGAACGCAAAACCTGTAAGAACTAGTAATAAAATAAAAAGCATGTGCTACGCATGAGTGAAGCTATTATTTCTTGCATAATTTTCATTGGTTCTGCTCTAGTAGATTTTATATCAATTTTTTTTTTCACGTTCATGATGAAATATGTTAAGTGGTTTTACACGGCAAGCGACGTCTGCTATTTTTATAAGGTGCATAACTGAGAGTCTAGAAGTCTCAAGTAACAACAAGCCGTACGAAAAGGCGAAATCCTTCTACGCGAGTGTTTTAAAATGCATCGTTTCTATGCAGAATATCGTATTGCTAAAAGGAATTAGGTTAAAAGGCTGTTTCGTGTAGGTCTTTACGTCTGCGTTTTCCCATCTATGTGGCGTCTTCCAAGCCTGTAGCCAAGCCAGGGCCATCAGGGGCGTGGCCCAATTGCCCCATCGAGCTATTTATATACATAGAACAATCCCAGGGTGCCCTGCGCCCTATATATATCTTAGGCCTTGCCCCGGTTTCCACTTCATTCTGGTTCCAGGCCTAGCGTCTTAAACATTGATTAATACAAATCTGCCACGATATTTATTGTTCATGACGTAAAATACAAAAGACAGGTTGATTTTTCATCTCCGTCACAAGTTAATACCAAAATCAAATTTAAACGAAGCTGAGAAAAAATATAGATAGAGATATATATTGGCATAAATGAAATATGGCAATATATATACTTTTGGCCGTCCATCCTCATTCATTGCGGCACGGGATTCTTTCTTTCTTTCTCTCTTTCTCTTTCTTTCTGTTTCTTTTTAAAGAAATATATCACTTTAGAAGATGTTGAACACCACAGATTCTAAAGCGTTTTCTCATCAGCATGGGGAAAAATGATGGACCGCGAAAATGACCAGGAAAAGTACATGGTTTTGTAGGTCAAATATCTACGAAGGTTGAAACGTAAAGAACAATGCTATACTGGCCTTCACTGGTTGAAACTGGACCGGATGTTTCAAAATACCAATGCCCAGAAATGAACTGGAAATGCAGCAGGATGCACATAACGCAAATATGTCAAGTTTGGCGAGAAAGGCATTAAAATGGTTTAAAACCAAGAGATAATAAGTGGCCATGAAAAGGATTTTAATTTTAGTTATATTCAAAAATTTCACCTGGCTTTTTATCTTTAAAGTGAAAGCTCTTCACAGTTCATTCGTACCTGTTGCAGGTAGAACCATACGAAAAAGGTTTTTATATAAACTGTTAAACTGTTTACCGGAAAATCTGTCCCAATCGGTACCTTTAAAGCGATTTCAGGAAATGATGCACACTGAATGGAATAATTTTCCGAAATGATAATTATAGACAATTTTGTTCCTTAAAATATGTATAAAAAGATTAAGTGTTGTTTTCCTCCTGTGTGAGATTTAATGAAGGCAAAGTATATACCTTACAATATTGGATATTAATGTTTAGCAGCAGGATTTATAGATGCTGACGGAATCAGAAAGCATTGGGCTGGATCTTTATCCTCTTTAAACAAATACGATTTATACATCACAAAGTAACATTTTGATAGAGTTTCAACATATCAGTAAATTTCGTTGGCGGATAATCTCCTGAAGAAATTCTGGATCCGACATTGTGTTCATCATATGAGATTTAGCGAATGTTGTGATATCTCAGTAGACATGACGACATTCATAGAGATTTATGGTAAAGGATATGAATTAGTCCACCACCTTTTTTGGTTAGGACTTCGCGCTGTTTTAAATTAGTGCAGAAGTAGATCGATATGTAGCAATGTAGATTTTTCAAAATTATTAGGGGCTCAAGCGCATATTATATGCAGTTACGCATTACACTATAGAAGAAGGCCGCCAAATCTGGATCACTTGAACAATTTTTTATTTATGTTGAAAACGGGATGTTTTAGAAATAAAAGTAGAGGAAATAATTGTCACTATTTAAGTTTCCAAAATGATGTATCTTTCTCTTAATTTAAAAAAAAATTCAATATAGAATAGCAGAAAGGAAGTACAATAAAATCGAGTCATAGGTTTAATTAAAGAAACTGGCTTACTAGGATAGATCATTGGCTTATTTCTAAACCTACCAGTTTTCTTAAGAAAAGTTTAATCAAATGTAGTTTTTGATTTCTGCACTTACTCTAGTACTTAGTGTGTGGAGCAGAGTTTAAATTGTGCAGGAGCCCACTGGAGCCTGGCTCCGGTACTTCTTCATTTTTGGCGATTATTTAAATATTAGCCGGAGCCACCATATAGACGTTGCCATAAAAAAATAACGAATTTTTGATTAAAGTCATGAATTTTGTTGTCCAGAAAAATGGACATAAACAATTGATATGATTTATCGATTCTTTTGCAGCCATTCGATATTTTTTAACGACTTTTCATAATATTAGGGCTTAAGGACTTTTTTTTTTTCGAAATTGAGCCCTGGTGTGGACCCAGGTGCGATACTTTCATGCACTATATCATGTATCCTTCTTCGGTATCTTCCCACAAAATACAACCCAATGTAGACTTCGTTTTTTTTCTCTTTGTAATCCCCTTTTCTCTCCAAAATTTAGTAATTTTGCATTCTTCATTTTTCACTCTTTAACCTTTTCTAGTTCGAGTCTATGGGAACTACTTGTTATTACAACTGCCTTCACATCTTCTGAAAAAGCCGCTTGGCTTGCCTGTGGGTTTTGTTTAAGTGCAGATGATATTTCAAGATCTTTATTGAATGCTTTTTCCTTCTGAGGTATATAACCAATTGTGACATCACCAATATCGCTTTCATTGTCACTAGAAGGCGTGGCTATATTTTTCTCCCAGGCTTAATGGTAATGTTGGCAATTTCAGTTGAACTTGCAGAATATATCGAACCATCGGATGATGCAAATTGGTGGTCTGCAAAGATATGCCTGTATACAGGCCAAATACCAGATATGCGGGAGGCACTCCCAGCTATGTCTACAGTGATTGTTCTACCGTATGCTTCATTTAGCAATTTAGAAATTTGTATTTGGTAAATTTTGTTTCCTTTGTATTGTGGAGAATATGTTGTTTGCGCTTAGATAAAATAAGTCTGCTAAAGACCTAAAAAAGGCAACATATAGAGGTTGCTAGCGATGAACCGTGTGAACAAATAACTGCAGTAATATGATTCTATTCTCTTGAAAAAATTCACAAGCCTCCAAGTTCTTGCTGCCTGACCGTTGCCTGAATTGAACTTATCCAATATAGGCAACTGCTCGTGGTCCAAACTAGGTAACTGTGCAAAATCATAAATATTATACCAAATCCTTTTTTTAAAACTAAATTCTTAAAATTATTGTAGTGAGTTGTGTCCAAATGAGTGTATCTTTTAAAAATATAATATTTTGCTACTTGTTTTAGGATATCCTGATGGCTCTCAGTCGTATGTTGAAATATTTAATTCCTAACTACCAGGATACAACCTCTACTCACTAAATACATCCACGAAGCGCTCTAATGTAGAAGTGATTTCATCAACCAATAGTATGTCAAGACAACCTGTTTTGCATATCATTTGGCCCAATTTGCATATAGAGGCCAAATAAAATGGTGGTGCAATCTAGGCGCCACACAGTTGGACGTTTCGTGAATCTAGCGGGTCAAAAGTCAGTGATTAAAAAATAAAGCAATTCTAACAGTTAAAATGCTTATTTATGCAATTAATATTATTTGTCTGAGATAGAAAATTATAAATAATTAAGATTAATTTATAAAAACTAGCTGGTACTTGCGTAATATACGCCATCATTCATTGCCCATTATACGTCTTCGCCATTGCGAAAATCCCTTTGGAAGTATTTAACTTGTAAACACTCAGTAAAATTTAGTTAATTCATAATATTTAATAACGCTTTTTACTTAAAAAGTATTTTCTTATTGTCTACAATTTGCATATTACGAGTATTTAACTAAAAGAAATAACGTTTTTTATACGGAGGATATATATATAATATGGTAAACGTAGATTGAGTACAATGGCAGTTTATTCCATTTCTAAATCCCTTTCATTGTCACTACTACTGTCACTGTCACAATTATTGTCACTTTTGCTGTTGCTCGTTACCCATGGACTATGGGATGTTTGATCTGTCAAGTGGAGAAGATGCTTGGCGTTTTTACTTAACTTGGTTTTTTTCGTAAGGAGTGGTCGAATGCTACTTGTTAGGGGATCAAATGTAATGAAAAAGGTCATGAAAAATATCCACGTTTGTATGAGTTCTGGAATCTTTTTTTGAAAATCTTTCCCCGATATATCTTGAACTCTTTGTGGCGGCTTTCCTGAACGTTTTTCTGGAAGTTCCCCAATTGGCAAAAGAAAGTGCTTTATAATTTTGGACCCATGCATTAATATTTCATGTACTGTGATTGACATAGGGTACCATTTATATAGTTTTACAAAATATGTTGCTGTATCAAATGCGTACTTTTCAAATGCGAACAGGTCAATAACATAACCTGAAGCCAGTGCTTGAAGGACAATACTGAATTTATGAATCAACTCTTTATCAATAAGAGTAATATGTGATGAAATTAGAGCATTTTGAAAAAAACCTTCGAGCAGTATTTCTATTATTCGTATTTCCACCACCTTGCTTAGGACAATCTATAAGAAGGCCAGTTTCCTAACGGAATCTATTAATTATGCTATTATTTATAGAAACCACGCTGTCTATTTCTTCCTACCTTCGAGCTTGCCACTTCTTAATTTTGAGTTTGTGCGAACAGTGAAGTAGGCAGTCACTCTATAATTTTGATATACCCGTGAAGAGTTAAAAACCCCAATGGAAAGGTTTCTTCGTTGCATTCTCTTTTTCTTATCTCGTCCAAATTATTCATACCCTTGCCGGTGGCTCTACAGACGTAATATTTCTGAGTCTGGCGGTTTCATGCCAAAGCGTTACGCACCTAACCATCAACCACTGTTTCAAGAAATTACGATGTTATAGAAACTGTGTGCTCCAATATTTCTATTTTTGTGACGGAGTTTGCTGATTTGTTCCCTTATATGCACCATTTCGTTGGCGATCTTTTCTTCCGTTTCTTTTACGAAATCAAATCTAATTGGTCTGCAAAATTTAGCTGATGACGTCCGGGGATTTTGCCAAAAAACTTTCTTCTGATCTTCGGTATTCTCTCCAATTAACTGAAGTGGTACAAAAGACGATATTAAAATACTAGAATCGTCAAAAAATCCTCCCCCTCCCACGATTAAGAGCCTTAAGACGCCTGTAACGGTTAAAGCTTCCACATCCGTTACAGCCCCATTTAAAAGTGAATATAAGATCAGAAGGCCCCTTTTCCCTCGTAAAATAATTCGAAGTAAAATTTTCAATCATGACAAGTCTATTGATTGTCAGATCTATAATGGCTTGTAGCTTAATTTCAGCTATAGTTTCGGTTATCAATATTTCTGGAGGCGGAGGGAATCACAGTTTCTTGGCTTTTTAAACCACGTGATATGATAGGTAAGGTTTTACCCCCATTTATTTCCATTGCCCTTTGCGCAATAACACTTTTTTTTGTAAGTTTATAAGAAACTAGCAAAGCCAATGCTTCATCATAGAAGTAGACGAAATTTTTTTTTGTCATTTTTTGCATTATACATTTTTTTTAATTCTAGTTGCTCGTTTTGGTGAAGATAATAGTGTTTAACATTAGAGCTTTATCCCTTTTCCCTGACTTTCTCAACTTAAGCTGGGCAGCAAAACAAAGTTCGTCTGAACGTCACTTTACTAACAGTGATTTTACTTTTCTTATTTTAGACTTTGACGCACAAATTGAAACAATTTAGAAGGCCAGCCAACATCTAATGTTGACAAGGTACGGAAAATAGGTGTTAGAAATTTTTATTGTATCCTCCAGCCAATGTTCATGTTTGACTGATAATTTCGAGTAGGTGCGGTTACATTGAGCCCAGTATCGTGCAAGAACCTTCAAAAAAGGCTCCAAAATTCGAAAAATTTCCTCTTGAAATGTGCGTGACATGTTCTTTAGGTTGAATTTAGTTTTGATTAATTCAAAAAGAATATTGTTTTTTCCTTCAGAAATCTCCGGGGTAATACTGTTATCCTCCCTTAGCTTTTCCACAAGCTCTCTTTTCTTTATCACGATTTTTCTCCCTAAAACAATAAAATATGATTCCTAATTAATCAGGAAAAATGGGCTGCTGAAATTGGGTAACTCACAAACTACATTAATCATAGCACCCGAGTATTGTTCATGTTTCAAGTTCCGTTAGGTTCTTGAAAAACTAGAGCTTAAAGAATAATCACGTTTTCGAAAACTTTTTCCTTTTTCTTTTCTTCAATTGTAAATTTTTTACAGCTAAAATATATCGATATATAATATTTTAAGCAAAAAATATAAAAATACGTTCCTTCGTCTTTATAATGCATGATTAAGATAAGTAAAACTCATCAATATAATACTTTATTTCGCCACTACAATTACAGTCCACTTTTCACACATACTGACTTGCCTCGTCTTCGTGGCTCAAGCTTCTGATTCGCCGGTTATTTATTCGAAATATAGGCTTTTCTCTCTATAAATTCACATCATTCCAATATCACTCTTGCGTTTGCACTTGTTTTTGTTTAACTTTTCCTTGGGTAATTTTTAGACTTTTGACCACCTAGATTACATTAGACGTCCCACCGTTCGCCGCGGATCCCAGTGGGTCCAAATTCGGCAATATTACCCTATGTAAAATTGCAATTTATTTTAATTATTGAAGGGGCTTAGACTCCAATTGGCCCACATTACTATACGATGATACCTATAAAAAAATTTAACTTACCTCTTCTTTAGATACTGAAAGTGATTTTATAATATTTTGTTTTTCAAAATTTTCTGCATTAATTTCACTGCAAAGATTGATTGAAATGAACTGTTACTTTTACGAAGTCCTTCTCCCTTAGAGATCCAACATACGTCTACAATATAGTAGGTTATATAGTTGTTTTTGATTGCGCAAACGTTTAAGAAAGTTGTCCTCTGATGCGGCGCTGCTTTCCCAGAAGTGCTCTGTTACAACAGAGTGAGAGAGATCCCTAAAAAATTACGTGGATCATAGTGAAGGGATTAGGCCATCACAGTGGCGGTTCTTGATTGGATATAATAACAAAATAGGATGTTGTAGATTGGAAAATCAAAAATCTACATTTCGCTTAATAATATAAACAATAATTCTGGATTCTCAATTAAAAACTCTAAAAAAAGTTTAGTTTTATCGATGGTTTTGCCAAAAAAGTTTAGTTTTATCGATGGTTTTGCCAAAAAAGTTTAGTTTTATCGAAGGTTTTGCCAAGACAAGAACTTGAAAAAGAAGAAACTCAAATTATTCAATTAACATTATTCATAGTTATGCGAAAATCAACCACAGTTGCAGCAGCATGAATTTAAGCAGTAAAGATGTCTTCATGGCATTTTTGATAGCATTTCACTTTGAAATCAAAGAGGTACTTTAAGTTTCTGTCCGCCATTATTAACCGGGAAGGTCAGTAACCACAACGCTCAAACTTGCTATTCGTTGAACGATAAATGGATGAAGCTGGCAGGTCAACAAGTAGGCCATGAAACGCGTTCTATTTTGACCTAACCCTGTTCGCTCGAAACAAAGGGAGTGTGTGTCGTGGGCGTTTAGTTCATATACATTTGAATAAAGCTGTATTTTAGTCGTTTTACTTCTCAAATTTTCATTTAAATTTCTTTTGAGATATAATATCAAGCGGCAGGAACTTCGAAACTACACAAGAATATAAATCCAATTTACTTTTTTTTTTTATTTACTACATATTGCTTATAAATTATAACATTGGATTTAAAATAGTGCACAAAGGAAGTTTGCCCTGTTTTACTTGAGAATACAAAGATCATAAATCCATACAGAAAAAAAGAATACATCTTCTATTTCAGTGTAGACAGGGGCGGTCTTCTCAGAGGGCGCATACCTTGGATTTTAGAAGGGCGCCAGTCCTTGCCCATTCAGAGGAGCGAGTCCTATTGCTCATGAGGGCGCACCAGCCCAGGGGCCGGTGGCCCAATCCGCCCCTGATTGTAAACATGTTAAATTTTATCTTGTGATTTTTGAAACGTTGCATCCTTAAGTTATAATTTTGCAAGTGTAAAGTAAAACGCTGATCATAATGAGAATTACGCCATCCTATTCCATGCTAACTTATACTTAAAACTGTTTTTGCTCATAATCACCCAATCCGGAGGAGAAAATCGAGTAAACGTAGCAACATTTTCATTTTTTTAATAGCAGACGATGTATGCGTAAGATTTTTTTATATTTTAGTAAAACCGTTTTGGCAGCAATTTAATATTTCGTTAATTAGTATAAGATGTACTAGTTTCATAATTAACATAATTAGTTGTTTATATTAATGAGTTTTTCTGCTCTAATTACTTGAGAAACTTTAATATTCTCACAGTATAACGAATGAACGTATTTTATTTCTTCATTGTACAATGATATCTCACAAAAGAGACAGACGATAAGGTTGATTGAATCACCACATATCACTGTTTTCTCATCTATCATTATAGTGTATCAAAGACACGTTTATAAAGATTAGAATATTTATGTATTGTACATAAATTCCGTTTCAGAAGCACGTGTAGTATTTTTAAAGTTGCGGACGGAGTACGGCGTTATTTATAAGTTAAAAAGCATTGTTAGCTGGCACGCACGCACACACACATATAAATATATATACTTCGTTACTGGTCTCTCAGCTTTTATCTCCTTACATAGAGTTAATATCAGTAAGCACAACATAGTAATAGAGGGAGCCCTTGCGTTAAGAAGTGTAGACAACAGCCGCCATATTGGAAGCCTGTTGAAAAGAAATTACAGAAACATGTTCCTTCACGTGGATTCATGTGCTGACCAGTCGACCATTTCCTCAACACTGAGAAGGGTAATAATATAGTTAACCCTAAGAAGGGTAATAATACCTTACGCGGCATTTAACATATACCAAATTCTATGACGGTTACATACAACTGGGTACGTAGCATGTGTTGATTATTGAACCATTGAAAGATTGAGGCATAAAATTACTTGCGAAAAGTAATCTTTTTTCAACACATATATTTTATATCATTTGTAAGTTTATATAGAACACACTGAATCCAAATTCCTTCATGTAATTAATAAAAACATTTAAAAGATAAGAGAAAAACTAAAATGTTGTCAGATGAAATAGAAATACATTTGCTTCACACATTTGCTTACAATGTGTTTAATATTTATTAATATATTTCCAATATGGCAGCACCAGAGGAAAAGCTATCGTGTTGGGAAATGTTCAGACTCTCTCCATTATCATTCCGTGCTTGCTGGCTAAGGTCATGGACTTAAAAAAATGTTCAATTCTGCGCTAAAACTTATAGGTATTATTCTCATTGCTGTTGATTTCGTCGTTGTCGATTTGCATACAGTAGCGTTGTATTAATTGTTGCAATGAGGACCAAAGCAGAGTTACGTAAAAAAATAATAATTAGCAAAAGATAAATCCCTGAAAACACAATAAAGGATTTAAAATACGGAGAGATTTTATGCATAATCCCAAGCACCGAACTACAAGAACTATGTTCAGGATATACAGGGTGTTTCATAATGTAGCTTCCCACTAAAAAATGAACAATACTTGTCTTCCCACTTTACATAGAAAGGTGGAATTTAATAATTCATTGCGACGCCCAGGGTTGTGCTTGCAACTAGAAACCTTGGACGTCCAAAGGCTTAGATACAATTAGAACTATTGATGAGGGGGTCATGCGTGACGGATCTTCTATAATGTGGAGCAATGGCGGAGAAAACGGGGGGGGCTCAAGCCCCCAAATCGATTTAAATAAATCAATCCCCAATGGAGAACAAAACATATTATTTTCTCACATTTCATCACAAAATCTTTTTTAAAGACATTTGAGCCTCCACTAATTTTTGAATTGCTACTCTACTAATGTAAAGCGCTGGGTTTTATTTTTGTCCAACTGTCGTCAGGAAACTTCCAGCATTTATTATGAATGGCTTTGCATTCACAAGAACGAAGTTCACCTGTAAAAAATACCAAGTGTCACGTTTTTATGTGAAGTGGGAAGAAAATAGAGTTGTTTCTCTTGGAAGGTTATCCAGTGGAACAACCTGTATATCTGATTAACTCGAAAGAAGTTTAATTCACTATCGTCAATATATCCGGCCCTTAGGACAATGTGCAATGATAATATGCAACTCAGTAATACTATTTAATATTATTTTTGCCTTGATCTAATAAATAAACTTTATTATTGTTTTCTTAAGTTGGTTTCAGTCAGCTGATCAACAACTCGCGAAAAAAAAAAAAGAATAATTTCTCATCATCTGGTGGGAACCGAATCCACGACCACTTGACAACAAATCAAGTGCTATTTCCCACTGAGCTACTGCAGTTGACCAAACTGCCCTATGCAAGCAAATATGAAGCTTCACTAGGTTTCAATTTAGACCTTATTTTAGTCTTATTGAGCAAGGATCAGCATGTTTTAGACAGATCCAAACTCCTGTCGCTCAGGGCTCAACACCCCGGGCTAATATCCCATAGAAAATTCGGCAAATGTTCTATCCTAGCTGAATTCAAACCAGAGACTTTTGTATGTCAGGGAAACGCGAGGTCTCTAGGCTATCGTAAGGAAGTTTAGACTACAAGTTAAAAAATAATTAAGGTTTCAAAAGCGTTACTGATTTACATTTCCTATTCCCCTCGTTTGATGCAGCAGCATCCTCGGTGTTGTTGCTCTATAAAAATTCAACCAACCCGCCAACCAAGGTATACTGAAGTCCAATAGTGATACACTGCGTGAAACAAATAAATATAAAACCACAAATTAACATTATTCCTGCATTGTGAAAGCCCTAATTTCCAACAAAAAATCTTTTACCAACCTATCTACTCGATGCGCAAATGATTTGCGGATTCTTTAACAAAGACATCGTCATTATAAAAGCTGACAAAGGCGGACAAGTTGTAGTCATAGATAAGACTCGGTACATTGATGGTATAAATTCTTTATTACAAGAAGGCCCTTACGCATTAGTTGTGAAGAATCCTACCTCCGTTCTTCTTCTGAAAACCAGAAAAGCCGTTCAGGAGTGCTTGCTGATGGATGAAAAAACAAAGAAGTTCATTTTACATTTAATGGGGATGTTGTTCGTCTATATGCCCTTCCTAAGGTTCATGAAGCGAATATGCCGTTTTGACCTATCATCTCTAACACTGGAACTCCTACTCATTCCTTATCCAAGTATTTAGTTAACAGATTTTCATCTCTTCTCCAAAATAATACCTTTACTATTAAAAATTCTTCATAGTTCATCACCTACCGTCTCTCCTGGTTCTTGCGAAATGATATCATCTGATGTCAAAAGCCTGTTCACAAAAGTAACTATTAAAGGCGCTCTTCTTTCTCTTTCCAAACGTATGAAAGAATTTCATTACTTAGATTTTGAAATTAGTGAACTCATACGGCTTACAGAATTTTGCAGTGGTCACACCAGTTTTTCATTTTAAAATCGTTTTTTCAAACAGGTCGACGGGCTCGCAATGGGCCATCCTCTTCTTTGCGATATTGATATGCATTGCGTTGAAGAAAAAATCACGGACCTCTTGTTTTCTCAACGTTGGCTTCGATATGTTGACGATATATTTGCTATCATTCCTGACGAACAAATGGACTCGGATTGCACATTGGACATCCTCAATTCCATCGATCCATGCATTAAATTTATGATCGAAGTGGAGCAAAATTTATTTACCTTTTGTGGACGTGCGT
Source organism: Dysdera silvatica (assembly GCA_006491805.2). Lineage (NCBI taxonomy): Eukaryota > Metazoa > Arthropoda > Arachnida > Araneae > Dysderidae > Dysdera > Dysdera silvatica. Next base: position 162,143,639 of record QLNU02015003.1, read on the forward strand.
ACTACAAATGTATCTTTGAGATTCCAAACAAATATTTTTCGTAAGCCAGACCCCGTTTTGTTTGTCTGTAACCACATGCCACCTCTGTTCACCTTCAGACACAAAAGATAAGCTCATTCTTCTGGTTAGTATCTGGAGCTCTTGGTTCTGGTTAGTATCTTCTTCACAAGAAGCCTTGTCTAGTGAACTTCAGTGTATCAAGACCATTGCTCAACACCGGGTATACAACCCTTCAGTTATTGATCCGTGTGTTCATCAAACTTTCAAGAAAGACTTCACCTTCCTCTACACTTCCTCGTGACTACACTTCTTCTCTTTAAGTTACAGTTTGCATCCCGTTTGTCCCTAAAATTGCATCCAGAATTGCTTCTATTATCCGGAGTTTCAACTTCCGGATTATCTTTTGTCTCACCAACAAGATCGATTCGGCTGAAAGATACCATCCCTGATACTGATAATTACGGCGTTTACAGGATAGAATGCGAAGACTGTGAAAAATGTTACGTTGTATAGACGAGAAGAGCACTTCCTTTTAGGACTATGGTATATCAGGATTATGTTAATCATCAAGAATTCCCAAAATCATCTATAGCAAAGCATTGTTGGAGCGAGGGCCACAACTTTGCCTTCTCTGATGCCAAACTATTAGAACGGGTTCTCTGTCCATCCGACTTGAATTTCACAGAAGCGGTGCACATTTATCAAATGAGTAATTACGCCGTGAATGATCCGGATGGAAGTGTGTTTTTTACGGATTACTACAAGAAATGGTTCCCGTCAATTAACCACTAACTTTGCTTGTTCCGTTTTTTCAGTTTATTTTTCACTCCGTTTTACTTTTCCGCATTCCCGTGCTACAATAAGAAACTATTCCATGGACTTCTTCTCGCATTTACCGATTCAGAGACGTCGCCATTGACTTGAGTGTTAATTTTATATTTTAACTTTCTACGGTTTATGTTCTATGATATAGAATTGTTTTAATTAATTAATTTATTTATTTATATAAATCGAACACTACGCAGATTAAATTAAACAACAATATTAATCAACGTTTATTGGCGTAGTGATACCAGCGCCGATGTTATGGCGTGATTAGATGGTGAAACGTTCGAAAGAAAATAAATATTTTTGCCAGGGTGGGACCTGAACTCAAGTGGAAGGTCGTGGGTTCAGGTCCCACCGAAGGCAGAAATATTTATTTTCTTTCGAACGTTTCACCATCTAATCACGCCATACCATCGGCGTTGGTATCACTAACAATTATTTACAATAAGTATACACAAATAAGTATTTTGTTAAAATAGGTTTATGTATTTACGCTACATAAATTTTTTATTTGGCTTCGTATTTTAAAAATAATGAATGGTATTATTCGACGCTGGATTTATAATAATAAAAAAAATGATATATAGGATATGTATTACATTGTAGGTGGACAATTTCATATTTTTGGGGAATACTCCTCGAAAAGCACCCATTCAATGTTATACGTGCTTATGGAAAACATGTGTTTTGTACTTTAAGGCATTGTCTGATATATCAGAAATAAAGTAAAAGCAGTACGTTACTGAATTAAATAAAATAACTGCAACCTGCAAGAAACTATAAAAATAAAACTACATATATATTTTTCTGTCATTATTTTCAAAAATGAAATGAATATAACAAGATTAAAGTCTAATATAAAAAGAACAGCTCTCGTAACAACTCGTAACAAATTTTAAGAAGACCTTTGAAATACAAAGTAACTGGAATGTAGTTATGCAGTACTGGAAACGTATTTAGGAAGTTGAATGAAACCAACTAACTCGTTTGCATCTGTCCACTTACTGCTGAAATGTTTTCCTTTGAAATTTCAATCTCGCCAAAATATTCTCACCAAGAGTTGCAATTGGTGATTTTTTTATTAAATTTTTTCGGAGTTCATATGGGAATTTGGGTGCTAATTTTTATGTGATGTGGTTATTAGTGTGTGTACTTTCGACTGTATTCTTTTTTTCATTAAAATCGGCGTCTGTCGGTCAAGAGACCTTCCTTGTTAGGGGGACCGGTCTCCCAAAACTAAATGTTTAATGGGACTTTTCTACGGCCTTGCATGACTGTATCAATACATGCTGTAAAAAATTTTGAACCGCCCCCTCGAAATTAGATCCTGGCTACGACCTTGCATCAATACTATATGAATACTTATATGTTAAGTATGTCCGCAGACATAGAACAAGTTCATCTCCTACTAAAATACTTATCCAATGTTAATGCTGTTTAGAGTACGTTAACTTTTAAAACAACTGTTTAAACAATAACTCTGTATCGTTGTTT
>QLNU02015003.1:162154517-162167569 GCA_006491805.2 Dysdera silvatica
GATCATGTGACGCAGGACCAACTGCTTAACGCGACCACCGTACTTCTGTATACTTACACACGACCACATGTACTGGGGGTCGAACCCAGCACGATGGTCCCAGTAGTGTCGATTCTAACCACTAGGGTACGATTTTCAAGTTAACGCTAGAACCGCGGCTGCAGTCAAATTGACCGCCCTTGAATGTTCTTTAAAAAAACTATAAATAAATACAATTTTGTTTTTGTTTCAACAATACTAAAATATTTAGGTTAAATTCCAATAATGTTCATTTAATATTTTCAATAATTAGGTTAATTTTTACAATTAAATAAAAATTTTAGCACATGTTTTCTTTCCGGAAAACTATAATTTACGGGAAAAAATTATTCTTTAAAATCATGACGTCAACGAAAAATAATTTAACGTCAGTTGCGGATACAAGGAGGATGGTGTGGCGATCGTCTTTCCCCTTGAGCCTAGATTATATCATGAAAAATCAAAGGGTTTTTAAACTTATAGTTGTAAAATTACAAAAAAAAAAAATGCCGAAGTAAATTTCAACTATTATCAATTTTCAGTTAAGTAAACTGAGACAAATTAAAATGAATGCCAAAATGATAAGCAAACGAAAGCTATGTGCAATTTTTCAAGGTTATTTGACATCGATTACAACTAACATTTCTCATCCGTTGCAATTATTTCGCACGTTGTTACATCTGGTGCTGCACGGAAGGCAAGTGTTTTTCAGGATCACCTGTTTTATATTACGTTCCTTTTGATTTCATGAATTGATAGAATGACGTTTATATTTGATTAATAACGGTAATAATTAACGTTAATAATTAACGTTGGTAATTGATAATTAGCGTTAATAATTAACGTTAGTAATTGATAATTAGCGTTAATAATTGATAATTAGCGTTAATAATTGACGTTAGTAATTGATAATTAGCGTTAATAATTAACGTTAGTAATTGATAATTAGCGTTAATAATTAACGTTAGTAATTGATAATTAGCGTTAATAATTGGTAATTAACGTTAATAATTAATAACCAAGGTTAATAATTAATAATTAACGTTAATAATTGATTAATAGCGTTTCTAATGTATCTAATTCATTCATGCATGTAAATAAACTGATTAATTGATTGACTGATAATCAAGCCAAATTATTTCGTTTCACATATTGAAATTCAATCAGAAAAAAAAAGAAAAAAAAGAAAAAAAAAATTACCTATAATTAAACGTTGTTCGCCTAATTCTTATACGTGTATATTTATTATCATTACTTTATTCATCATATTGTTCTTGTTAATTAATTATTATAATAATTACTTACACAAAAACGACAACATGGTCAAATTGACCGCTTCCACGGTTCTAGGTATATATATGCTTATAACTACGGTTCTCTGCAACATATTTTTTTAAAACTTTATATATGCCATTAAGAACATATTTTAGGAAAAGTCAAAAATTTTCAGTTTCAAAACATAAAAGTTTTAAAAGATATTTGAGTTTAAACTTTGCAAGCGGTTAATTTGGCAACCACGGTTCGAACTCTACATCACGAATTTTACCATTTTCTACTTTGTCGATCACTGTTGCCGGACCTACACTACTCTGATGTTTCTACTCTGAGTACACTACTCTGATGTTTCTACTCTGAGTTTTCGGTTTCATCAGCCTGGTAGACCACCGTTTTGCAACTTTAGTTAATTTCGACAACTGCCTTCATTCTAATCTCCCACCGAGTCTGCTATTCGCAGATGTACTCACAGTAATTTATCCCATCCCCCTCGGGTGCCTTATTTAATCTTGTAACTATTGGTTGATAAAATCTTCTGTATTTGCATTTTGTATTTATATTTTGCTTTTATATTTAATCATCGTTCTACTCATGGCATGTTTCCTCCGCACTTACAAAAATTGTCTCCGCATTGTCATTTTCGCGTCTACCTTGATGTAAATTTGTTTTCTAGGTCACTTCTCAACTTATCTGACTGTTTGTTACCAGTTCTTTTGTAATGAATAATGCTCTTCTATGTAATCTGTAATATACTTACAGTAATTTGTTCCGTTCACTTTTCCTACATTTGCGAATCTTGTAAATATTAGCATACAATCCTCTATGTATTTATATTTTGCTTTTGTATTACATCGTCGTTGTACCCTTGATAAATGTTTCCTCCGCACTTACAAAAACTGTTACCACAATGTCATTTGCGATATTCGTATTTATCTTGGCGATAATATGTTATATACATCACATTTCAACTCATCTGTCCGTATGTTACCACTTGTTTTTGTAACGAAAATCGCTCGCCTATGTGACCACATCTCTCTGCCTTTTCTTAATAAATGCTGTCTGGTTGTCTGGGTGGCTCGCTGGACCCCCTCGTGGTATTCAGGATAGGTTCTTCTCCCGATTGACCAACTGTGGCTTTAAACCTTCGGGTAAGTAGGCCAATCTAGGTCATGTAAGGGTACGTTTCAGCGGATTTTTGTAAGTGCTTTACATTATATATTTTGTAAGACATTGTTGCCCATTTCAGGGTTAACAAAATTACCAAATGTTCAACACTCGAAGCCAGGGGCATGTTTTTTTTGTACTTTTTTTCTTGGGGAATTAATGGATAAAATTTAAAAATTTGTGCCACCATATTTTTTTTTTTTTTTAAACTCAAACTCAAAGTTTATATAGGCGTAACTTGAGGGTTAAATATATCATAAACTTGGTGTGGGGGAGCAAAAATACAAAACTCAAAAATCGTATAGAAAAAAGTACGGTTTTGCCTCTTTAAAAAAAAATGGGGGCAAATGCACCCTTGCCCCGCCAGATTTTGCCTATGTGTGTATGTACAGACGAAAAAGAAACACTGCCTTAGCCAAGAATCAAACGGGGGACCCACAGTAGGAACAAAATATTCCTCAGTATCTTTACAAAATCATATACATGGGGAAAAGGAGTATCGTCTTTGTGTCTTGGTGGTCGAGCTGGTCAAACTCTCCGGTTCATACGCCAGGTCCTTGGTTCGACTCCTAGCAAGGGCGGCGTATCTTTTCCTTCTAAATATAAAAAGCTTTAGCTTGAGCTATAAAAAAAAAGTGGCGTTAGGCAAGAAAATAAAAAGATATATATATACAGTAGAACCTGTCTAAAGTGACCACTTTTGGGACTGGATTACAATGGTCGCCATAGAGAGGTGGTCACTAAACACAACAGATTTTGGTATAGGCATAACTAAATCCATACCAGTTCTCTCTGATAACAAGTGGTCGATTTACAAAGGTGGTCACTTTACCAAGTTCCACTGTTATATTCTCTATATAGTTTAGTGTCCTTATATTTAACTCGAATATTCCTTGTGAACAACATGTATCAGTAGTATGATGTCGGGAACAGAATGCTATTGAGACGTTTGACCGTGATTTCTGGGTTTGTGTTGAACGGTTGCATGACATTTCGGAAATATTATTTCGTGGATCTCATATTTATATGTTGTGGCGGGTATGCATATATAACTTTTTCTCTGAAAAAGATTGCATATGCATATCTAGATGTAACATGAAGTAAAACCTGCTTAAAGTGACCACCTTTAGGGCTGGACTGTAATGGTCACCATAGACAGATGGTGATCACTCTACACGACAATCTTTGGCGCAGGCATCAGCATCGTAGCTAGATGATCTTGCGCCCCTGGCAGAACCTTGCAAATTGCGCCCTTGACAGAACCTTGCAAATTGCGCCCCTGGCAGCAGGCATCGGCATCATAGCTAAATGATCTTGCGCCCCTGGCAGAACTTCGCAAATTGTACCCCTGGCAGAACCTTGCAAATTGCGCCCCTGGCAGAACCTTGCAAATTGCGCCCTGCTAGCTATGGTCCGGTAGGCACGACTAAATCCCTACCAGTTCTTTCTTATAAAAAGTGGTCACTTTTATTCAGGTGGTCAATTTGCCAAGGTGATGACTTTACCAGGTTCCATGTATATGCGTATACATTCGACCGAATTAGTATTATTAATAATATATTATGCAGTGGGTTCTAGTATAACACTACACTGCTGATCCTGCCTGTTATATAATGCGAGTAGAAACTGTATTATTGACGTGTATTATGTTTGTTCAATAACTAACTAAAATACGTAATTCTGATTTAATCGTAGTGTTCAAATTCAAGGCTGCAACGCAGGGGCACCGAGAGCTAACGCGAGTCCCCCAGGCTCCCTTCGACGGTCCCCCATGATACCTTCCCTGGGCAGGGGAAGAGATATTTTTTCTTTTTTGGGGAGGAGGAGGATGGTTGAACCCCGAAATGGACAAAAGTATGAAATTGGAATACATCTTTTTTTGTACTTACTTATTACTTAATTATTTTACGAGATGTCTGTTGAAAAAAGGAACTAACGTAAGCTACTATTATTTTTTCAATAATCGAAACAGGCTAATGAAGAATGATTAAAAAACTGTACATTAAAAGTGTACAAAATCTTATTAATCTGGATTTAGAGAACAATTTTTCTGAACATTCGACTAGCAGAACTAGTCTGGCAAAGCCAGGTGCCCACACAACATAGGTCCTCGCCAGCACGGGACCCTAGCCTTCACTCAGGCCCCGGGATGCAGCCACTGCTACCCCCCTTCTCATCGGCCCTGTTGCAATGTTGCTTGTTTGGGCTTCATAACGTGTGCTATTTCACCATTAAACTTTTAATGGCCAAAAATTAGTAGGGCTAATTTAAGGCGTAGAGCCCGCCGTATAGATTGTCACACACGTATACGGAACCTCTACAAGTGTGTTGAAATATTCGCTTCAACCCCAAATGAAGTGGGACAAGAAAACGCAGCTTCGTGTGATTCCACGGATAACCGAAAGGTGGCGCTTGCGTCGACATCATTTTCTGTTTACAGTTGTGTTCAGTGGCACGGAAAATTGCGGATCAAACGTAGTAAATCTAAATTACATATCCGCTAATATGAAAAATACTCCAAACGGGGAAAAGTGCTTGATATATACGCTATGGGCATAAAAAAGAAAGTATATTAACCTTATGCACTTTAAATTATTTATATTAGTGTTTTTTAATTTTTTTATTTAATTCTTTTATATATTTTTTATTTAAATTTTGTTGTATATTTTTTATTTAATTTTTACATATTATTTTATTTAAATTAGAATATTTAACTCCCATAGCAATGATTTTTTTTAAAAAGTAATTGATTTTAAATTTGGTTGTGTATTTTTTAAATAAATGTTCTTGTCAAAATTTTATTGATTATCCAAAGCTCTCACATTGAACTATAGTTTCATTTTGTATGCGGAAGTTAACTCAAAGCGTTAGAAGTACATAAGCTTGGTATGAATTATGCACAGTATGCAAGAAATTCTGCGAACTGCGTATGTTTGTGCATAGGAGGCAGAACCATGCGAAATGCGTGTGTCTGCTCGCGCGCGCCCATATAGGACGCAGAGGGGGCTCGAGCCCCCCTAGCCGTTTAAAAATTTGATTTGCCCGAACCTGCTATGCATTTACTTTCAAAAGTTTTATTTGACACCCATGTATATGTAGCTCAAACTAGAGCTTTTTGTTTTAGGAGAAAAAGAGACGCCGTCCTCATCCTGGATTCGAACCAGGGTCCCGCGTTGAGCCCGCGGTGTCTTGACAGCCTAATATACTTACATCTTAATATAATTACATCCTTATATTCGGAGAAAAATGCGTTTGTTCTTGTCTTCATTCGTCTAGTTGGTCAAGATACCGCGGGTTGAAGGCGAGGACCCTGGTTCGAATCCAGGACGGGGAAACGTCTCTTTTTCTCCAAAAATAATAAAGTTCTAGTTTGAGCTACATATACGTGGGTGGCAAAAATTATTATATAATAAATTCCTTCACGAAAAACTCACAAAAATCTCGCCCCGGAGGCTTTTCTGTGTTGACCACTATTATGCAATTGTGTTATCCCTTGGAAGGGTAATAATATCTTACATAATGCTCGTTATTATGAACAGTGAAAGATAATTCTTGTTATTATGAATAGTGAAACATAATGCTTGTTATTACAAACAGTGAAACATAATGTCTGTTGCTGATATACGTTGTTGCCATAGAGGACTTCAACATCCTATTCTTAAGCACAGCAACTAAAATACATTCGACAAGTTCCCAAAAGTTTGAAATATACATGATGAGTAATGCTAATACCATAATCATTATTTAGATCAAGTCTATCGAACAGAATTATTAAAAAAATGAATGGAATTAAATAAAATAAGTAAAATTGAAATTAAAAAAAATAATATATAATAATTTATGGGACGAAAAAAAATACATTGGGAGCCATACGTTACGAACTCGCTTTTAACGAGTTTTCGGATTTTGCGAGGAAGAAATGGACTTTCCTTGGATATAATGATTAAATGCAATATACACGATGGCTTGGACATATGGAGCGGAGAAATGAGGAATATGTGGGAAATGTATTGGATAGGGTAGTGGTAATTAGTAAGAGGAAGAGGGTAAAACCCGCTGATGAAAGGATAAAATGATGAAAATGATGAAAATCTGAGATCGAAGGATAGAGTGAGGGAAGACCTGGAAGAGTGTGGACGGAGTAGAGAAGTGGTTTTGGATAGAAAATCGTGGAAACGAAGATTAGAGGAGCCTAACGCCAACCCCACCTATACACATGGGAAAATGGCAAAGTGAAAGAAAGACACAAGATTTAATCTTTTTTTAGCGAATACGGCCCTTTGCAATCCCAAATTTAGCAAGAAAATTAGCAAAGTTTTTAAATAAAATGTAGAAAACTATAAATAGAATTTAAAAATTGGTGATGGAAGGAGTGCTTTTATTTGAGGCGAATACGGTAAGACAATTCTGTACTTAAAACTGGGTAATTTCTAAGAACTCTCATCCCTTTCACAATGCATGGCATAGAGTTCACTCTAGAGTTCACATTACATAGTGTAGAATTCACATTACGTAGTATAGAGTTCACATTAAATAGTGGAGAGTTCATAATAGACAGTGGAGAGTTCACAACACATCGTATAAAGTTGAGAACACATATTTTTGAATCTATAGATTACGCTAATAACTATGTATTCAATATTGTGAATATAAGTTTTTTTAATAACTTTCTTTAATTTGATAATTTTGTAATTAATTTTTCAAAATTTTTATTTAACTTTTAAAAATTTATTAGCAAGCCAAGTATTTTATGAAAATCAAATGAATATAATACTCAAAAACAAAGCAAACGACTATGGACATTTTCCTGAATATCTCCAACAACACTTACTTTGGGAATCATTACTAAAATAAGTTTATTTATATCGTATTAGTTTTAATTTTTATAGTTCATTTTCGGAACCACAGTCTTTGGAGGACTTGGGCCTCCTTAACGATGATCGTCCGTTCACTTACATATGTAATATGCATAATATTTTCTTACATATGTAATATGCATAATATTTTATTACATATGTAATATGCATAATATTTTATTACATATGTAATATGCATAATATTTTATTACATATGTAATATGCATAATGTTTTCTTACATATGTAATATGCATAATATTTTATTACATATGTAATATGCATAATATTTTTTTACATATGTAATATGCATATATGCAATACGTAGATACGTAATATGCAGACATAATGCAGATATGCACGAGGGAATCTGATACAAAATAATAAAACTACAGACAGAAAACAATAAAAATACAGATACAAAAGCAGACAAAAACAAACTTAGGGAATAATTTATTTCACAAGCGAGACATCAAAACATACACAGATAAACAAATACTTCAAAACAACAAAATATGTCTATACAGCCACACATTAAGAAAATATTTAAAATTCCAAAAGTACATATTACACTAAGTATACGCGATAGGTATTGCATGCTTTGCATTATAATTATTATCTGTTTTTACTGCAAAAATTAAATGTTTTACAATGTAGTAATTCAGTGATTGCGTAATTGGTAGTTTAATTTTTAAAATAATTCATTTAGATTTTTGAAATAATTCATTTAGATTTTTGAAATAATTCATTTAGATTTTTGAAATGGTTCATTTAGATTTTTGAAATAATTCATTTAGATTTTTGAAATAGTTCATTTAGATTTTTGAAATAATTCATTTAGATTTTTGAAATAATTCATTTAGATTTTTAAAATAATTCATTTAGATTTTTGAAATAATTCATTTAGATTTTTGAAATAATTCATTTAGATTTTTGAAATAATTCATTTAGATTTTTAAAATAATTCATTTAGATTTTTGAAATAATTCATTTAGATTTTTGAGATAATTCATTTAGATTTTTAAAATAATTCATTTAGAATTTTAAAATAATTCATTTAGATTTTTAAAATAATTCATTTAGATTTTTGAAATAATTCATTTAGATTTTTAAAATAATTCATTTAGATTTTTAAAATAATTCATTTAGATTTTTAGAATAATTCATTTAGATTTTTGAAATAATTCATTTAGATTTTTGAAATAATTTCTTGAATTTTTGTGGTGCAAAAGTTGTGCAGCGTCACAGATCACATGATTGTGCAGCGTCACAGGCATGAAAAAACCTTTTACATATTTAAATAAATTCTTTTTTAAAGATCGTATTCTTGGAACATATTCTCAATATTTTGAGCCATTCGAGGAATGAGATTGGTCATTCTTATCACTATTCCCGTATACGTATCGACTGAATGGAGATGAGATCAATCATTCTTTTAAATGAGTGGTTTGTCACTCCCATTCAGTTCGAGAACTGATTATTTTCATTCACCACACATCCCGACTCAAAATTGAATCAGTAACTAGAAAATAGAGGAAACAGAATATAATTTCTCGTTCAAATGTTTGGGCCTAGAACATTACATTTTTAGTGTTCATACGTATAGTATAATCTTATCAAGGAAATCAGGGGCGGACACAGAGGGGGATGTCATAGGGCTCATGACCCAAAAAATATTTTTTTTTTCACTGTAAAAAATTCCAACTTTCATGATAAATGAAGGGTGTTATTCCAAGACCATGGCAAATTCTGTCCTTGACCCCCAAAATGAAAGTCTGTGTCCGCCCCTGCTTCACACGAAACGGCAGTACCGCATACGAAAACTTCAATTCACCATTTACAGTTTTCTATTAACTACGATTTTGCATATATTACCCCAGTTTTGAGTAACAATAGACATCAAAGGATATTGAAGTAACAAAATCTGTTTACTCACAGTGTGAATATTTTTGTATAAATATATATACAGAAGAACCTGTTAAATCGACCACCTGAATAAAGCGACCCTTTTTTATAAAAGAGAGCTGGTAGGGACTTAGTTATGCCTGTACCAAAGTCTGCCCTGTATAGCGATTACTATCTATGGTGTGACAATTACAGTCCAGTCCCAAAGGTGGTCACTTTAGGCGGGTTCTACTGTATTTAATAAATATGATATATTTTGTTAATATTTTATTGTGACAACTAAATATATTAAATATCAATAAAATATATCGGGATAGCGACAAACTGCTATATACAGGAATGTCCTCTTTATACCGTGGTACAAAGCAAATAAAAGCGCATTCATTATTATTATTATTAAATATCATATTTTGTTTTATATATAGTGTATTTAAAATTAAAAAAAAAAATTGGTTTGAATTTTTGCTTTTGGGATGAAGAATCCTTTCTTATTAAAAGTTCTGCCATTAAAAGGAAGAAACCTGTTCTCTGTTCTGACGAATTTTTTCCTATGAGGAATACATATCACAAGAATTAGCCTGAGTCAGGTAAATACGTGAATTAAATATAAAATATTATGTATTTTTGAAAAAATTATCAATTATAATTTCCTGATCATCTTGTTAATAATAATACTCAATAATAAATTACTGCTACGTTTTGTGCGTAATTGTTATCAAAATGTAGCATCCTTATATTATAATCATCGATAATTCTCATTGAGTGTAAAGTCAATTCAGAGATTCTATGAAAGCTTATTAACAATAAATAAGCCTTAAAACTCCATGCTTATAAGTAAAAGACTGTTATTGAAGTACATATGTTGTGCAAAGACATTTTTAACATATGTATATACAATTTATACGTCGATTACTACGCAGATTAAATTAAGAAACAATTTTTATTAACATTCTTTAGGCTTAGTAATAGTAACGCCGATGTTATGTCACAGTTAAATGGTGAAACGTTCGTAAAGAAAAGAAATGTTTTTTGCGTCTGGTGGGGCACGATCCCACGACCTTCTACTATCCGGGAAAGATCTCTTACCAAGTTCTTTTTCAATATGTATACAATTCGCCATTAATGTGATCGTAAACATCTAAGTGCAGTGATCGTGATCTTAACTCATGTTAAATTCAATGGTGTAGCTAGCCTAGGTGTCTAATAAGGGTGGGAAACTATAGCCCTTCCCCATTCAAATAATGCTCTGAATATAAAATTCATTTGTAATTTCGTTTCTCTGTGGGGAGAGAGGGAGCTAAGACATCCTTTCTTTTTGTTACATCAATAATTAAACAAGTTTAAATTACATATACAGGGTGTCTACAAAAAATAAGAAATCTATTTCCTCGACTTTTCCTTTTCCTTTTTACTATTTTTGTATGTTCCTTGACCTGAAAAAGATTTTCGACCTTCTTTTTTACGATTAATAAAATGGTTATATAAAAAATAGCTGAAAATTCCAAAAACTATTGCCAAAGTATGACAAAAAAAATATCCGAAAATCACCAAAAATTGTCAAGTTTTGACAAAAATAGATGAAAATAACTAGATTAGTAAAAAAATCATTAAAATAGCGTACTAAAATTATAATTCAATGGACGCGTAAAATTGAAAAAGACTGGCGTAATTATGACTTACAACATCGATTTGGTGACTTTTTCTTCACTTTCGTGACCTTTCCATATTTCTTGACCTGGTAGACACTACATTATATTATTCGGATCAATCTTGATATCCCCATGTGCGTACGTAGGATGGGGAGGGGTTGATGGGACCATAACCTTCAATTAAATGTAAATATATTTTATATATGCCACCCAATTTTGCATGTATATATATATAATTATTTGTATGCTGTGTAATTCCTTGCAAAGTTTCTGCATACGCTAGTGGATCTAGTGCTAGTCTACACCTTGGGATACATTCCATGATTGAATATATTTATTAAATCTCGTCCCAGAGTGTTCTGTGTGGCGTCACTTTTATAATAATCACTAAAATAACTTATTATTTTCTTTTTCAAACTTAAATTAAAGTCATCAATTTCAATTCTGATATTTTCATAAATGCGACTGTTGACGCTCGCAAATGTGTACGGAAAAGTCTTTTGTATATTTAATACTTTGTCAAGGTCGGTGAATTTTCAGACCAAAGGCAAATCCATAATCACATGTTTCTCCAATGCCAGAGAACAACAATGCACAAAATTAGTAACGTTTGATGATAACAATAAAAGCCCCTTTAAAACAGATTGATAATTAAAGGAAAGAAACTTACTATATACGTCTGATGTTTAGGGACTTCATTTTAAAGGATTTTTATTTTCTTGTATAGTGGATTGCTGAAAAGGGTTTCGAATATTGGTAGCCGCTTTGATTGTTTCGTCCATAATGACCTTGCGACATAAGCATACATCCAACCAACCATTATGACAGGATTTAATTTATGTGGGGTGGGGATTGAGCTCGTAATCCGTTGATGACATAAATTATCTGATTTTTTTTATTGATATAGTTATATTGATATATTCGCTTTCTTTGCGTGATTTAGCTATATTAATATTTTCTTTGCTTTGTGTTATTGTTATTGCCATTAATCTGAATCTATTTGTTATCAGCTTTTGGAAACATTGTTTAATGCAGGATGAGAACCCTGGGCTCTTTGGACTTGTGAGATGATGCATCCATGCTGTCTTTTTCCAAAGGTCCCTGGGTCACAGCAATATTATATTATGATTTCACACTGTCCATAATTTATGTACAAGATATGCATCTACTGATGGCCTGGAAAGAACTAAATGAAATATATGTGAATTTGTATAATGATATGAAAATATGGAAAACTGGTCAATATATGAACCAATAAACTAAAAGAAAGACACAAATTTAATTTAATGAACGAATGGCTTCCCTAAATTCACGAAATTTTCATAATTTTTGTTTGTTGAACGTTAGTTAATAAATATGAAAACAAGACATGGAAATTTGAGCCCACTAACATTGGATAGACAATACTATGAAATTAGATTTTAAATTTAAAGAAACTAGCTTATTGGAAAGGGATTGGGTCTTAAGCGAAGACATATCATACACATGTATTTAACGAGATACACAGTTCATATCATGAACAAGCAACATCACGCCAAGCAAGGCTATGTTACCACTGTTAACAAATGCAACACTTGGCCGTAACACTCTGTGGGATGCATTTCAACTTGAATAAAGTTTTGATGTATTCCAGTGTCTTCATCAAGATGTTGTAGAACCATCATTCTCAACACCTTCTTCCACGGTGGTAGATTCCTCTTCCAAAGCAGGAGGTAACGGACAATGTGTTAGTTCTTTACCAGATTCTGAAACGTTGGAGGCTTTCCGGAATAGGCTTGGGGAATGGCGGAACCTTGATGTGAAAGCTGCGGTAAAATAGAAAACAGAAAGTTTTTTTTGTTAAGCATTGAAAAAAAGAACCTATTTGCAGGCTGTGCCAATAAATTTAATTATATACTTTACGAGTATATCATATTTTTAATTTTTCTTCAGTTAGAAATAGTATTTTCATTAGTTTGATATTCAATCACTATCTGTTTATTGGAATTATGAAGATCAATTCAAGATATTTCCATTAAGACAGTATCTTGATGACATAGGTGTACACAGAAGTTCATAAGGGGGGGTTCAGGCTCAATGGGGTTGGTTACAGACCCATAACTCAAATATATTCATATATATATATATATACAAAATTTCATTTCAATGGGGGTTACAACCCCTATCAACACCCCCTGCGTACACCAG
>QLNU02015003.1:162167669-162184355 GCA_006491805.2 Dysdera silvatica
GCTTGGTGATGCTGCCTACATACACCACTATGTTGGCTAATTTGGTTCGTGAGATACGCATAGTCCATTCGCGGAAAATTGGCGGCCAGGCCTCGTTAGCTGAAGTGGCAGACGGGATGTTCCATTGCAGTAGAGCAGTGTTTCTCAAACTTTGGTCGCTCATGGACGGCTATAAGGATTTCTTCATTTATCGTGGACCACCTGGGGGACGGGATTCCTCACCTCGTTATTAAAAAAATATATAGTGTCTGAACTTAAGGTTGCCAAATGTGGCTAATAATATCAAGCTCCACTTAGCCACTGTCATACTGATCTCCCCCCCTGCCGCCTCTCCTAAGGAAATACATATCCAAAGTAACCCTCGATTTATGTTTTTTTATTGACTAGCTTATATACCTATAAGAGCTTCGGCAGAAGATACTTATTTATCCCTTGAAATGTAATTTATAGTTAATTTTAACTTTTTTAATGTCTTTACTTTAAAAAGCACCAGCTTTTAGCAGAAAATCTCTAAAATATCCGACCATGTTCTTAAAACATGGGTTGGTTGCCAAACCCACCTGAAACAAAATAATTTTTAGAGTAACGCTATTTGATAAAGAGAGTGTGAGTTACGATCTTATTTTGTCAAATTTACAATGAAAATGACATCATTAACTTAAATAATAATAATAAGCAATGTAGACAGCATGGGTGTATTCAGAGGATTCAAATCTTTCATAAAACGCCACAAGTTAAGGGTTATGATTAATAGTAATTAAGAGAAATTCTTCAAATTTCACCAGAACATAAATTCAGCTATTCTGGCAATTTCTAGTTCATTTTTTTTCTGAAATTTTGTGATGATCCTGCGGACCACTTGATAAGTTGTCGTGAATCATCAGTAGTCCGCGGACCACATTTTGAGAAACACTGCAGTAGAGGGAAGGGCGTCTTGGTGTAATTGGATTTTCGCACGCGAAAAATCAGTTACACCAAGATTGCACAATCCTCCTTGACTTTACTACACACCATAGTTGGAAGGCACTTTCAAAATCAAAATTATTTCGAACAGGTCATTCAATATTTATCATTAGCAATTTGCTTGCATGGTTCGTTGTTAAACAATTTCGCAAGTCAGTTTTAATCAAGTTCATTTGGGAGAAAGCCCTTTCACAATCTGCAGTATGCATAGGTATACTTGCCGCATATTCAGTTATTGAGCGTAGTGAAGGGATATATATATATATATCGGGATATATATCGATCTTTATATCGGGAACCTACAAATTTCTTGAAAATATTCCATTCTGAGAGTATGTCTAGTTTGAGCTATATATACGTGGGTGGCAAAAATTATTGTATAATAAATTCCCCCACGAAAAACTCACAAAAATCTCGCCCCGGAGGCTTTTCTGTGTTGACCATTATTTGGCAATTGTGTTATCCCTGTGAAGGGTAATAATATCTTACAACTTAATATACGGAGAAAAAAAGGGCTTGTTCTTGTCCTCATTCGTCTAGTAGGTCAAGACACTCCGGGCTAAACGCGGGGACCCTGGTTCGAATCCAGGATGGGGAAAGCGTCTCTTTTTCTCCAAATATAAAAAAAGCTCTAGTTTAAGCTACATAAACGTGGGTGGCAAAAATTATTGTATAATAAATTCCCCCACGAAAACTCACAAAAATCTCGCCCCGGAGGCTTTTCTGTGTTGACCATTATTTGGCAATTGTGTTATCCCTGTGAAGGGTAATAATATCTTACATCCTCATATCCGGAGAAAAATGCGTTTGTTCTTGTCCTCGTTCGTCTAGTAGGTCAAGACACCGCGGGGACCCTGGTTCGAATCCAGGATGGGGAAAGCGTCTCTTTTTCTCCTAAAATAAAAGCTCTAGACTGAGCTACATATACCTGGGTGACAAAAAAAAAATATTGGATAGTACGTCGTTTTCTTCAAGTTTATTCTTCTGATCGCTGACGGCATAAAATTGTGAGCATTTTTAATTTTCAGGGCTTTCGCTTTTTAGCGAAAGTGGTATTTAAATTTTGCGGAAAATGCAATATCCTTTCGCAAAATGCGGAAAAAAACTAACGCCGCTTAAACCCTGCAATGAAGACACATTAACTTTTTTTCTGAATGCAAATTTTTCCAAAAAACATCGCTGTTTATTTTAGTGACCAAACATAAAAAACACCAATAAATTAATAAATGGAAAAGACGAAACGGAGATAATCTAATTAGAAGTTACCAAGATATTTTTTGGTATATCCTCTGGTAGCTGGCTCCATCTATGAACGAAAGATGTAATTTAAATAGTTCTTTAAAAGCTGCCCTTTCCTACCATCCATATATAAATCTTGTATTAGAACCGCAGAGTTCTTATAATCAGGCCCGGAGCGACCATAAGGCGAACTAAATGACTGCCTAGGGTGGCAGTATTTGTGGGGAGGCATTACGATAGACTTTTTGTTGCTTAATGCACCACTATACGTAGAGAATTAAGACATAGAGAATTGAGTATATCAACGCATTTCATCTTCAGGAATATTTGGCTGACTTTGGCTTATTATTCGAGAACCGGCTGCATTTGTATATATAATATATTTTAGCATTAATGGATTGTTAAAGCTGTATTGTTTTAAAAAGTTTTGGACACAACACATAGATAAAGACTGAAAAATTGCAAAATTATCGTTATATGCAGGCTCATTCAAAACAAATTATCGTTATAGACAGAATTCACTGTATTTCAAGATATGAACAGAGGTGGATTAAGTCTATTGAGGGCCCCTGGCGGTAAAAATTTCGATGCCCTGAGATCCAAGCCCCTCCCCCCAAAAAAATATATAATGAACTGAGGGTTTTTTCGGGAAGATTTCAGTAGTAAATTTTTAGTGAGTTGCTTAAACCGGCAATATGTAGCTAATAATAAACTCAACGTTTCAAGAAAAACCATACATTTATTCAAAAAATTTAATAGTAATAAATTACCTTAGTGCTTAAAAAATGTTTTGTATATAAATTTGTGTCTTGGTTTCTCTTTGACAGATTCATCAATTATTTTTGCAGTATCTATTTCATCCAAAATTTTTTGTTCTAGGTATAATATGGCCATGTTGTTCAATCTGTCTTCTCCTATCGTACTCCTTAGATAGCATTTAACGCATTTTAAAACTGAAAAAGATCTTTCACCTGTTGCATTTGATATTGGTATTGTTAAAAATATTTTCGAAATAATCTCTACATTAGGAAAAGTTCCACTCTCTCTTTATACACTTCGAACTATTATTCAATAGCACTTCTGGCTATTTATTTATCAACACTTCTGATTATTTATTTATCAGTTTCTCACGTTCTTATTATTTCTCATGTTTTAATAACATATATTAATATTCTTTATAAATGTTCTTGCGAACTTCTTTTATCATTTATAACTTTTTAATATCACTTGAGATATTATATCGGGCTTCCAAACATAAATTTTTTACCATCATTCATCTATATAATTATTATTTTTCATAAATTCTACAAAAATAGAATAAACAGTACTTACAATTCGATTAAACTCTTTACGTCCTGGTATATATATCCAAGCGATATATTCTTACTGATAAATACTTCAATAATAATCATTAATAATAATAATTCACCAATAATCCCATTGATCATTCACCCCATAATAGACAAATACTCTCTTTCCCCCTTTTTTTTTATTTCTAAGTTTTATTTATTCTACAATAAGGATTATCTCTTTAAAATAATGATATTAATCAAAATTATTTAAACAACGATCCAATGACGTCCAATAACCTTTCAGCATTCTAGCGCTCAAGTTTGTGTGTGTACACACATAGGATAAGTATTAAGGCCTATGCCTAAAGGTGAAATCAAAGTTGTTCTTCTCAACTTCTTATGAGAAAAATGGCGTTGTTGAGAACAGGGTTTCCGCCATTACGATTTTATTTCATTTAATTCTAATTTCATTTACTTAATTATACATGGCATGGCATGGGCGCCCATATGGGGGCAAAGGGATCTCGAGATCCCCATAACAGTTGAAAACTTTGATTTGCATGATTCTGCTATGCATTTGCTTTCAAAAGTTTTACAAGCGCATTTTAAAGTAAGATACTTTTTAGCTCATTACTAATTGCCAAGTAGTATCAATTATTTTTGTAGCATTTTAGTATCTTGTACATTCACTAAAATTTTTGACAGCCTTGAGAAGAAAGTAATAATTTTTCTCAATCCCCCACCCCCAGAAGTACTCATATGGACGCACATAATACACGGTGAAACTAAAGTTATGACTAGAGCCCAGATTATATGCACTAAGAAACCAGCAAAATATGCACTGAGCCTCAAAATATCCACTTAAAATGAGTAAACATGCACTTAAAATGTATAAATATGTATTTAAAAAAATTTTAACGCTTAAAAATCTTATATCTCATTTTTTAAAATAGATTTATTATTAACTGGCGAGTAGAAAAATTCGATATACATTAAATCATATGTTTTGTACATAGTAAATTCTATGACTGCATATCACAATGTGTCTCTCGTTGTTCTAAACAGTTACGCTTTATCTTCAGTCATGTAATGATGTATGTCATTTTTATGGCCAAAAAGGTCCTTTCAGAGCTACAAAAACATTGAACAGCACATACATTTTTGCTGGTTTTTATTACGAATAGTTTATCGATGATAGAACGATGTCTATCACTGAAGGAAAATGGTGTGGAAATTTAGAATAAGTGTTTGTTTTAATTTGACTTTCAATCAATTGCCAGCCAAGCACAGTAAAACTCAGCTTTGGTTTTCCTAACATGGATGGTGGCTATAATTCAGCTACGACAACATTTTGGCGTCCTAGGACATAATTAAACGTGTACATTTACGAATTCCATTGCCTTTCCACTCAGATAAGAAGTAAGAAGAAAGTTCAACTTTAGTATTGTGGTGAAATTTTTCAGATGAGAGAATAATAAAATTCTGAAAAT
Source organism: Dysdera silvatica (assembly GCA_006491805.2). Classification (NCBI taxonomy): domain Eukaryota; kingdom Metazoa; phylum Arthropoda; class Arachnida; order Araneae; family Dysderidae; genus Dysdera; species Dysdera silvatica. The sequence goes on from QLNU02015003.1 coordinate 162,172,654, forward strand.
TGCTAAAACCCTTAAAATATGCATTTATTCTGGAAATTCATCGTTTTTGTGCATTTATATTCAAAAACACTAAAAACAGCTAAAATATGTAATTGTATATGTACATTTATATATTGCATATAATGCTGGCTCTAGTTATAACAGTAGCATTTAATCGTTCTGCACTCATCTTTGCAATGGCGCACACGAAATATTCCCAAGGAGGGGACCCAGTAGTTCAAGGAATTTTAGTGGAAAATATGGTCAGGGACCATCTCAATTATGGTTGTTTTTTATGTTCATTTATCATTGAGCAGGGTATCTAAATAAATAGAAATAGTGGATTTTGTTTACGCAATTTTACAAGGGAGAGCCCTTGTATTTCACAAAAGATCACTGTTTTAGTAATAGGTTTAAAAATAATCCTATTGTGCAAAACTTGCTTTTGCTTGCCCTCTGTCCACTACTTGATCCACAGAAGGCTTTGTGAACTTTGTGAACTTTGTGAACTGAATCCTTATGATAGAGAAAAGTTCTATGTTGGCTGAACTTCTCCAAGGTCTTCTTCCAATTATTAAATTCTTTTGAAACAAGTTGACCTGTGGCTTGTGTCGATCTTAAACCGACTTCATGGGGTGAAAAGAGAACACACAAAATTTGCTATAGGCACTGTTTTCTGCATTTAGGCAAGTTATGTTTACTCAGTTCAGATGGACAGAACTTCTGACTGTGGTGAGATTTTCCTTGACTTTATACAGCACTTGTGACGGTCGTGGGAAAATTGCAATTTGCATATGGTTCGCAAAGACTTTTTAGCACTGTTATCTCATCTTCATCAGTGAGGTTAGATTTCTTGACATAATTAGAAATATCTGCAGTCAGAATTTCCATTTCAACTGTTTTGGTCTACCTTTACCTCCTGGAAAGCATTTAAAGACTGCCCCAACTCACTGCTGTTGCTTACCTCAACAGCAGTCTCATCAATGTCACAAGAGTTCAGGGAAATGTCGCTAGGATCGTCACTACTTTCAGTTTTACTATTTTCAAAAAAGAATTTCTGTTAGCGAAATAATTTTTTTCGCTTTGTTAGTCTAAGTAGGGCTCGGGCTTCCTATGTAGGTGCGCCAGTGCATGTTTGAACTAATATGATTTTTAATTAACTTTAATTTAAAAAAAGAACGTTTTGTACTTATATACGTAAAATACGTGAATAATATTAAGTATTGCATCTTTCGCTTTTTGTGTTGTGGTAGTTTTTAATTGGGAATATATGGAGCTCGGGGCCCCCTGGCAGACGCCAGGTCCGCCAGCCGCTTAATCCGCCACTGGATATGATACGTAAAATCTGTCTTTGTCATGAGAGAAAAAGTATCGAAATTTATAATGTGTATAATATGAGTGAAAATTTCATATCGTCATTTTTCGTACTTGAAAGTATATACGTGTATTTTGTTTTCAGTAAGGGGGTGTTCAAGTATTACGTAAGTATTTTGGCGCAGTATAGCCCAGATGCTCTTGCGCCATAAAGCCAATCAACCAACCAACCAAGTATTACGTAAGCATTTTGGGAGGAAGGATGGGGGGTTACTGTTGTTGTTTTACCTTAATTTTCCTAAAATATAAAATTGCACAGGCTTAATTTATGCTACAAAGGAACCCAGAAAAAATTTCTAAGGTTCCACAAAATTTTAATCCATCCCTGTCCTTTAACGAATTAACTATTAAAATATAATACCAGAACATGATAATAATGATATGTGACATTGTATCGTTCCATATTGTGCAAAGTTCAAGATAATTATTTAAAATCTATGTGTAACAATTTATATTGTTATATAGTATATATAGTATTATGAGATAATATAAATGCGTAAATAATACACATATATATATATATAGCAAAATTGTAGTATGATTGTGACATGTAGTACTTTCTAATGTAATATACATAAATATACTACACTTAATTGTATATTAATTTAGACAAAGTTAAAGTAGAAAAGTAATATAACACTAGGTAGTAAAACCAAGTAAATTAAAATAGTAGAAACAGCTTAGAATAAAAAATGCAATTGTAGTAGTAAAAGGTGAAGAGGAGTAAAAGATTAAACAATACCAAGAATTTTGTTCTTCATCAGGGACCGCACAAAATCCCTGTTATTGGTTTGCTTTTTCTGACTACAATAATTGAGATTTGTGATCAATACTGAATGAACCAATATTGATCAAAAATTAGTTAAAAATAGTATAAATCCAGAATATAATAATTTTAAAATATTTTAGTAATTTAGAAGGGTCTCTTTATTAATAATAAGAACAATCTCAATTGTTGTAAGTGGCCCAAAAGCAAACTTACAACAAGTAGCATTTTTTAAGTGAATGAACTATTATTCACTTTGAAGAAGAAGTAATTAAATATACCATTTGTGTAAGGACCTGGAATTTGTGAAAAAGAAGAAGAGATAGAAGACTTAGATGACTTGAATATGTAGAAAGAATGGGAGAAACTGTGAGAGCTAAGCAGATTATGAAATAAAATCGTCAGTTAGAAGAAGTGGGATGCCCTAGGAAAAGGTGGTTGGATAAAGTGACAGAAAACGAATAAAGTGAAAGGAACTGAATACAGTGAAAGGAAACCGGATAAAGTGAAAGAAAACCAGATAGAGTGAAAGGAACTGCATCCAGTGAAATGAAACCCGATAAAGTGAAGGAAACCGGATAAAGTAAAAGAAACCCGGATAATGTGAAAGAAAACCAGATACAGTGAAAGAAAAACTGGATACAGTGAAAGAAAACCGAGTAAAGTGAAAGAAAAAAGGATAAAGTGAATGAAAACCTCAAAAGGAAGAAAGTGGGATGATGACGAAGAAAAGCTTCACATAGAGAAGAGGCAGCGAGGATCGCCTGTGAAGCTCAGTTTCTTCAGAGACTTCAGCGACAAGACAAGGAAAGGAAAAAAGAAAGTCCCCCTTTGAAAAATGCAGTCTTTCCATTCAGTCATATTCTTGCTGATAGACTGATGGCTGAAAGATTTTGTCTGGCGTAGAATAATAATAAAAAAATATATTCCTGTTGTATACCACTAGTTTATTTAGATATTTGATAAAGATGAATACTAGTTTAAATGTATTTACTTGTCGGCATTGAATGTTGCTGCGGAACGAATTCATCCGTTTCCTCAATTTCAGCAATTTCGAAATTCGTCGGATCATCATCAACTTCTTCGTCTTCCTCTTCTTCTTCTTCTTCTTCGGCAGGAAAAGTAGACTTTTCTTCAATCGCCAATTGAGATAACCTTCGCACAAATCGATCCGTCTGTCTGTAACGTATCACAAAATGAATTTTTATACTTGAAGATTGCAGAACAAAAGACAAATGTACATCAAAGCATGTAAGAATTAATTTTTTGTGCAAAATCTATCTTGGTAATAATTTTCATGATATTCAGTAAACGTAAGTATGTGTATCTAATTAAAGTTTCTATGCCAGCCAGGCGGTTGAGAGCCAATACGGGCCCCCGGGCTCAGTTTGACCGGCCCCTGTGACCTCTTCCCTGGGCAGTAACATATTTTTTTTCAGGTCCGGGCCCCCTAAACTTCATCCGCACCCTCGGACTGCAGCCCCTGCTGTCCCCACCTCTCAGCGGCTCTGATGCCAACTTCATTTAATATTTGCAGGGAAAGCTTTGGCGACGTGCAACAGGTTTGGCGTGCTTTCTCAGTTTGCCAAACTACACTTTTTATAGATATCGCCATCTGGTCACCATCTTGAAGATACTGAGGTTGAGAATAATCGCGAATTTAAAAGCCTAGTTGGGAAATTAATAATTTTACTTTTGTTTGTCATAACGTCTCTGTGATTTTCGTTTTTGATAATGTAATAGTCCCTGATGATTTGTCGTATAACTCAGGAATAAAATACAGGCACAGAACGTTATATTATTAGCCAGTATTGGCCAACCAATATAGTTAACCAGTAACTAATAATATAGTTAACCAGTACAGTTAACCAGTACCAATAATATAGTTCCAGTATTGGCTTAAATTTTGGTTGTCCTAATTTGGCAGTATTTGAGGATTTAATTTTCGTCAATAATAATAATAATGTAACTTTAATATACACCATTAATGGCATTTAAAACGGGGAATGGTTTTAGTTTCATAGTAACGGAATTTACGTTGTACCGGTATTTATTATTTTAACGAGAATTTACTATGATAACCATCACCTGTATAATTGGAATAATACTCAATAAGCATATCCCATCCTCACAAACATAGACGTAATCTGACGAGGGCAAGGGGGGCACATGCCCCCCAGTTCTTTTCAGAATAGAGGTTAAAATCATATTTTTTTCACCTGATTTTGGGTTTCTTGTTTTTTGCCCCCACTCTAGATTTTGCTATATTCAACCCTGAAGTCAAGCCTATGTTCCCAATGAGAGTGAGACACCTAAATAATTTTAACCGTAGGATTTTTGCATCCAATTTGTAGGAAATGCGTGCTGCATATTTATTGAAATTAGTTCCACGAGCGTAGTTCCCAAACTGCTCACTAGATAGCGCCATATACAGCTATGTTTACCAGAGGGCACTATGGCATGACAAAAAGTAGTCTCACGTAGCCATTGCATCAAAACAGAACTTCATTTCGCCTGTACTTGTTAAAATTACTTTTTTTCCAGTTGTGCCACTTTTATGTGCCACATGTGACAGCGTTTAAATTTAGATGGGATTCACATTTATTTAAAACGATATGCTAATTTAAATGTCGCTCGTGAACCACATTTCAAACATCATTTCTTTTCACTGCATCGTTTATCAGCGCAAGATAAGAATAACTTCATTTTTCACTTGTAGAACATTATTATAAATAGTCAATTCCACACAAAAATTTTAATAGCACTTTAAATATTTATATTTTAGTCTAAATAATTCAATCATATTTATTATTACTCATTTCTTTACCCTAAAACAGAAGAAGCTGCTGCTAGTTGGAGTGCTGTTGTTCTAGCATAGCATGAATCACTCCTATCCCTCATCAGAATGGAGCTTCTCCTGCTTGAAGCGGACCCTCCTGATGACGTAAACGATATCTCACTCGTTGAAGAAATGGAAGATCTGCTGAAAAGTTGATGGGTGAATGGCGAAGAATAAGTCTGCCCACCGGATGAGCTCCCTGGCCCCGATCCTGGAAGAAGATACGAGGACTGGGAAGCACGTCCATTCCGAATCATATTTACTGTCAGTTTTGGTGTACGGTGTGAATAGTCGAAGCCACCAGCTCCACCTCCAGCGCATGACGCAGGTTCAAAATGGATAGCAGGCAGCCTCTGTACAAATATTATTTTAAAAACATTTTAAATCTAATAAATTAAATATCTTTATAAACTATACCTTTAATGAACATACATTGCTTCTGTAAGTTCGTGGTATGCCAGTACCTTTCCTATAGGATGGATTTCATATGAAAATATCAGTTAAATTCTATTTCATAAAAATATTAGTTGATGCAGCTGTCATCATTAGTTAATTTTTAATATTTAGCTTATTTCTGATACAACTAACAAATTAACCTTTAAAGAAGTGTTGCTAATAGAAAAGAAAGGACATTACGTATGAGATTTTAAAAGACATGGATGCAAGCGGAAATTTAAGAGAGAAAGAAATAAAAGACACATTTTCCGGTTTGCTTGGGTTTTATCGCACACGGACAGTTAAGAGGATTCTGCGTTAAGATTTTACAATTTTGCGAAACATTGAAATCTCAATCGTCTAGGGAATTAAATTAAGCAATATGGACTACATTCACGAAGACTTTCGCGGCATATATTGATACACATTATAGAGCTTTGCGGGATTTTTCGACTCGTCTGTTTATTAAAAACACTCAAAGTTTCACTCCGTACTATGAGGAGCATCCTCAGAAGCAACAGCCGACCAAGTTTCCCTCTGTAAAAATGCAAGACTTTCCGCAAGACGTCCGTTTGTGGATTAGTAGAAACGATGAAAATATCTCATCGGGATTCGAGCTCCGGCATTCTTCAAAACAGATTAATGTATTACCTCAATGCCAGTGGAGGACTAATTTCTCTCAAAGGGCGCATTCCTTGGACTTTCGGAGGACGTGAGTGTTTGCCCATTTGGAGGCGCCAGTTTTATCATCCATGAGGGCAAACCGGCCCGAGGGACAGATGCCCGCCCAGTCCGCCCCTGCTCTACGCTATTAGACAAAAAAAAAAGTTTGGAAAATATTGTAAAAGAAGCGGCCAACAAAACTACAATCTGAGATATGGAAAAGAAAGGAAAAAAAAGGGAAATCTGCAATAGAGTAAATGAATGGAAATGGCAAATGTTTCTGCAACTGATCAGAATTGGAAGAACAAAACAAAAATCACAACATAATGTTAAAAATGAAGGAAAAAACTCGAAATAACAATAACGATGTATTAGTGATGGTTAAGTTTGACTGCTCTAGCTAAGAAAACAGACGAGAAATAGACATAGTTTATGGAATTAAATATATCTATAACGATAATCTATGTATAAAGATATTTTTGCCAGTCCCCATAGATACTGAGTGTATTATGTTCAATCTCGCCTATAACCATAAAAAAATTGTCTATAATATATTTTCCCGATCCCTTGAACACCATTATAGACAGACTTCACTGTGCTTTCAGTTCCGTAAATTTTTTATTTAAATTAAAAGTACTCAGGCTACTTTAATACTACTTCGTAGGAAGGGGAGATCTTAAAGTCTCAAAAGTAAATGGAGAGAAAAAGAGAGGGGATTACTTTTAATTCCCTAATAGTTGATGCATAATGTGTAAAAACATTCGTAAATGATTTACAATGTAATTAGAAAATTAGTGATATTGACGAGGAAATACTATTCCCTCTAGAGGTGAGAAACATACTTACACCATTCAACAAGACATGTCTACGACCTCCGCGTCCTGCTAGATATTCCTGATACTGCGAAGTTACACAAAGTAGACAGTAGATCTGAATAGAAATAACAGAATTAATTGCATTTGAAGAAATTTACGCGCCTTAGATACAGTGAAAATGGCTGGATGTTATAAAATGAAATTCCTTACATTAAGGAAGCAGATGAAGAAATCTGCTACGAATAAGACTCCAAAGAAAGGGTCAATTTCCTAAGGTAAAAGAATAATTTCCTGAGCATGTTTTGCAGAAGAAGTTAAAAACGTAAGTTTCTACTTATTTCTACACATTTCTGCTTTATAATTTCCTATAAATAAAATTTTAAATGCATTTATAGTCCGAAGAGTTCTTTTTTCCCCTATTTAAAATAAGTAATTTCTTAAAATTATATGAAAAGAACTTTGTTCGATGTAATATCCCAGTTGTTTGCTGTTAACCCTTTACGTTTCGCCTAATATGTGAGGAATCTCTTTAAAAGAATTATTACAATTACAAATGGATTATTCCAATTACAAATGTATTATTACAATTACAAATGAATTATTCCAATTACAAATGTATTATTACAATTACAAATGAATTATTACAATTACAAAAGGATTATTACAATTACAAAACAATTGTTACAATTACAAAATAATTATTACAATTAAAAAAGAATTATTACAATTATTAACAATATTTGACTGAGAGCTTTATCGTCATTTTAAATCAGGAGTCGTCAAACTCCTTAGACCTTCGATCTTTTCAAGAGCTTCTTGATCTTTTACCGATCCGCTCCTACTATCACGTAATAATAATAATAGGACAAAAAAAAACAAAAAACAACCGCCTCTATGTAAGTTTTTAGATTGCAATTTCATAATTACAATGATTAATGTATATATAATATAGTATATATTTCTATATTAATTGATGTCAATATAATAATATATACTACATTGAGTACAATAATATTCATATATATATATATATAGTTATAAACAGATTTATTATATATACAGACACATATATGCATATGAATTTATGTCGTAATAAATAATTACATATATATATCCATCGCATATATATTCAAGAATAAATAAAGTATATTATAAATGCATATATGCGTATATTATATAACTATATATTTTAGTTTTATAATTAGTTTATAACTATATATTATATAGTAATAAATATATCCCACATGTTAGCTCTAACGTCAAAGAGATACATTTTTGATCCTTCTACTATACACACGTTTAATAAGAGGGATAAATAATCGCTAATAAAGTTATATATATACAAATTTTATACATACAAATTTTATACATACAAATTTACATACATACAAATTTTATACATACAAATTTTATATAACTAATATTTAGATAACAATAATAAACCCTTCTTTATATATATATATATATGAATAGGAGTCTTTCATTAACTTAGTAAACAAGGAAGCTTGGTAAGTCAGAATGGAGGTAATGTAAATTCACCGGACTAAATAAACATCACCCGATCGATCGACAATCACTCAATCACTATACTATACTATTCGAACGAAAAAACTCAATTATATTTTTATTACTTACTGAGTCCGTAATTAAATATAAGGATAATATCACATCCAAGACAGTCGTCAAAACCACGGATACGATCCAGGGAATTACCAGAAGTCTATTATCCTTAAAAGAAGAAATAAAATCAATTTACTAATTTTGAATTATTATTATAAAGCGAAAAATTATTTTTTTATTGAGAATAGACATCATTTCACTTGTAGTGACATAACAAAATTAAGATTGACAGATCTTTTTTTATGACACAAAAAATAGCAATTACTGAGGATTTAGGATTGAGTCAGAAAGTTACTTTTTGGAACCAGTTTTTAGCTCAGTTGCAACTGATTGCGGTAATCTATGTTTTTCTATATTATGAAGAAAATAATCAAGAGAGAGAGAGAATTAAAATTCCTTTATATAATAATAATAATAGTTTTAATTACTTCTGAAGACTAAGGGTTATATTTTATACACAAACATACATATTTATCAAACAATTTTTGATTTTTGCACAATTTTCCCCATACATATGTGTACAGTCAATTCACCATGCACTACAATCCGGAGTAGGTCACAAGTAAATACTGAAAACGCACAACAAGCTTATGACCTTTTGGAGATTTTATGCGCTAGATGACTTTCATTTAATGATGTTCTCCAGCACTTCTATCATTTTCAAGTAATTTTTCCCTTAATCTTTTTTCAAATAGTCTATTTCTGTTTATGTTCTTTCTTTCAATTGGTAAGTCATTCCACATTTTAACCCCTTTATAATTAATATTGTTTTTTCCCAATTGTGTGCTTATTTTAGGTAAATAATAATTATATTTTCTATTTCTTTCTATTTCTCTCTGTCGTGTTGTTATTATTCTAGTATGTTTATTTTCTTTAGGCTCTTTGACATCTTATTCAATACACAGTAGCTATGAATTTTATTTAGTGTTAAGATTTTATGTTTTGTTGCAAATGTTTTCCAATATAACTAACTATTTTTATTTATTAACTTTATTGCCTTTTTTTTGTATATTATTCAGTAGTTGCATATTCAAAGTTCCTAAATTACACTATATGCTGTTGCAATAAATCATATGATTATGTAATCCATGAATAATATGATTAACTTTTCGTTCTTTTTGGTAAAATATCTCGAAATCGCCTTAATATTTCAACCCCTATACCCATTTTTCACTTACTTGATTTATAACTATTTTCCAATTCAGTTTATTAGTTAGAGTTTTTCTGAGGAAGTCTATTTTTTTAACAACTTCTATTTCTTTTCCTTTGATCTCAATCTTTATATTTCTTACATCAATATCAACTTTTTTATTTCTATCCATAAACAACATTACAGTATTGGACAAATTAAGACTCATGGAATAAAAGACTGAAACACAGACGTCATTCCAGCAGTAAACTCATTTTAGGAACAGAAATGCTATAAAATTAAGCTTCTTCGTTCGCACTTTTGTATTCATATTTAGTATGATCACTTTTACTTTGATGAATGCCAAAATTCCCATCGGCATCGAGCTGACATGCTTCTCATTCAGGACGGATATTTCAGGGTCATGATTACCAAACATTTACGGAGCGTGAGATCAACTGGATTTTCGTTGTAACGACTGTTTCATCTACTTCAGTATTAAAAGCGTTCCAGATGCCTTCAATTAGGTTCATATCTGGACTATTTCCTTGCAATGGGAGTATTTTCATACCCTTTTCGGTGGAGAACCTTTTGATACTATTGGAAGTATTGCATGAGGCACCATCCTGCATGAAGACATAGTTGCTATATAGGTACTATTTATCTAAGTGAAGCATGAGTTGGTTTTCCATGACTTACATACACCCTATAACAAAAAAAATCGACGCACCAAGAAGTAGTTGTCCGATTGCAATAAAAATTGGTGGATGTGAAGAACATACATAGAAAAAGAAACGATTAAAATTTCAGAACAATTGAATGATTTATTGCAGAGTTTGACCGTTACAAAGGGAGGAAGTCAATAAGGCGTTGGTCCACCTCTGGCCTGGATGCAAGCTGTCACCCGGCGTGGCATAGACTGATAAAGATCCCGGATGGTGTCCTGCGGAATTTCTTGCCAAATTGTCTCCAACTGTCGGGCTAAATCGTCAACATTCCGGGATGGTTGCAATCGCCTTCCCATAGCGTCCCAAATGTGCTCTATGGGAGAGAGATCAGGAGATCTAGCTTGCCAAGGAAGTGTTGGGCAAGCTTGAAGACAATTCATAGCAACACGTGCCGTGTGCGGCCGGGCATTGTCTTGTTGAAACGTAAGTCCAGGGTGTCGCAAAAGGAACGGTAACACAACCGGTCGTAGAATGTCGTCTACGTACCGCTGTGCTGTAAGTGTGCCAGAAATGACCACCAAAGGGGTCCGGCTATCAAAGGAGATGGCACCCCCTGACCATAACGCCCTGTTGTGGGCATGTGTGGCGTGCGATAGTAAGGGCAGGATCCCCACGCTGCCCTGGACGTCTCCAGACACGTCTGCGGTTGTCGTCAGGACACAGTTGGAAACGGGACTCGTCACTAAAGACTATACGTCCCCAGTCAGCGCAGTTCCAAGTTGATCGAGCCCGGCACCACTGTAATCGGACTTGACGGTGTAAAGGCGTGAGAGGTAAGCGGCGTAACGGTCGGCGCGAGCGTAAATTCCGCTCTCTCAGTCGTCTGCAGAGGGTCATGTTGGACACATGTGTGCGGACCACACGTTGGAGATTTGATAATGACGAATCCGGTGCTGTGACATCTGCTCTGACAATCGCTCTGTCTTCCCGCCTTGTTGTGGCCCTAGGTCGACCGCTGCCGTCCCGACGCTGACATCTGCCGTTGTTGACCCACTCTTGCCAGCACCGTCCAATCGCCGCATCGCTTCGACCCACATGTCCAGCGATTCTTCGATTCGTCCAACCAGCCTCTTTCAATCCGATAGCACGACCTCTTTCAAACTCTGACATATGCTCGTAATGAGCACGAATCTTTCGGCGAGGCATTGTTACAGTCGACGTAAGATATCCGCAGTCAAAATGCAACAGAAATTTTGACCACATATTGAGAATCGCTCCTTATATACACCTGCTGAATGCGCAGTTCCGATGCGCTGGAGTTCCCGCTATTCATTCATTGGACACCAAATTTTAATCATTTGCATGTTCGGTCAAAATGTCTTTGCATACGAAATTTCATTACAATCGGACAACT
>QLNU02015003.1:162184455-162239289 GCA_006491805.2 Dysdera silvatica
CACCACGTGAAACACGAGACTTCACTTTCATTTTTCTCCAAGAAAAACTTTATACAACCTTATTACAATACAATCAATGATGATTTTACAGCTCTGGATGATATTATTAGAGATGCTTAAGATTTTATTCCTTATTTTTAATCCCAACTAAATTTTGATTACTATGATGCGCGCCGCCCGATCCACGAGATACTAGAAATCGTAAACAATACGAAGGGAAAACAACGCAGAAGCAGTGATGCCATCTCAGAAGATTGAAAAACGTAAAATTCCTGTTAAAAACCGCAAGATTTTTTAATTTCTGTAAAAACAAACAAAAGCAAACAAAAAGTATAATTTGTAATTTTCTTCAAAGAATTTGCAAATTTTAACTCGTTGTTTAACGTTTATTAACGCGAAAAACAGCATTTTTTCGTCAAATATCCGTAGAATTTAATATTGTTTCCACAAATAGCTTTATAAATTGATATAACCAGTACATTTTTCTTAATAGAATCTAGTACAAAATATGTATTTTCTGTAGATATAAAACCTCCAAAAATTAACAGGTCTCATTATTGACTATGAAGTATTGTCAAAATACTACCCAGATTGCGTAGCCTCAAAAAATCGATTCGGTGAAAAGTCTTCTGAATTATTTCAATCATACTGATCAAGAAGTTTATTCAATAATGATTCAAAATATTCCTCCCTCAGGGAAACTAAAGCTTAAAAATTTAGATAGCAATAAAAATCTGTAAATTCCAATAGGCTATGCAATCACCTTTTCATTGCCTTTTATGGCACGCTTTGGCGCAGTATAGCCCAGATGCTCTTGCGCCATAAAAAAGCCAAACAATCAATCAATTTATGGCACGCCAATGATTTACCGGAAGTGGGAGTCCATTTGCGGCCAGCAAGTGGTGGATGGGTGGCACACCTATAACAGGCAAGCCGCATACTTACCTACACTTCACCGATTATGGCATGCCAATGCCATCAGTTTGCCAGCAGTGCCAGCTCCGGCACGTACCTATGCCATAAGGTTTGTGTTTGCTGGGTTGCACCTTTGTAGAAAACGGAGAGGGCCATTACGATCACTTACTTGATAGGGTCCCGTGACCGCCAGGCTGTCCTCGGACCACAGTTGAAATACCGCTAGGCTAGAGGTTTACAGATTTCGTGTGTTTTCGGCTGAATATAAGTAACTTTGCTCATATGTTTGTAAATTAATCAGTACATACCGAAATTATCATACAAAAGTTTAATGTAATATATATATATATATAAAAAGTTTTCCTCGCCCATTCTTGGCGGAAACAGGCTTTGGGACGGGCAGAGCGCCATGTTCCCAAGCCTCTTTTTACATCACTTCTTAATGTGCCATGTCTAGAAACTTCCTGACAATGTGACACGTGTTTAGGATTGTGGCTTTTTGTATTTCAATGTAGGTGTTTGGGTCAATGTTGAGTATCTCCAAATTCGTCGCAAGCGTTTTTGGTACTATCCCTGTTGCTGAGATGACTAACGGGATGATGAGGATCTTTTCCATACCCCATATATCTCGTACTTCATGTCTGAGATCTTGGTACTTGGTGATTTTCGTTGTGTAGGTTGTCTGTATGTTATTGGTGTTGGGTACTGCTATGTCGATTAAGTACGTGGTCTTATTCGATTTATCGACGAGGGTTATGTCAGGACGGTTATGTGGGACTGTCTTGTCTGTTATGATTGCTCTATCCCAGTAAAGCTTGTGTGTTTCGTTCTCATGCACGGTCTCTGGCTCATATTTGTAGTACGGGCATTTTTCTGTCAGAAAGCCAGCATTCGCTGCCAATTTCTGGTGGACTATTTTCGCTACTTGATCGTGTCTATGTTTGTAGTCTGACTGCGCAAGGATCTTGCATCCTGCCATCACGTGTTGGATTGTCTCCGATGCCGCATGACAGTGTCTGCATTTGTCGCTTTCTATATCTTTTCTCTGGAATATGTATATATATATATCATCATCATCATATTCAACCATTATCTATCCACTGCTGGATGAAGGTCTCTCCAAATGCTTTCCACACAAGTCTATCCTGGGCCATTCGTTTCCACGTCACCCCAACCTCTTTTCTTATTTCATCCACCCATCTAGTTTGAAGACGTCTTCGGTGGTCTCTTGGAATCCAGTTCAGAATTTCTGTTGTCCATCGTTGATCAGTTCTTCTTGCAATATGCCCAGCCCATCGCCATTTCAGCCCTTTTACTTTAACAATGATGTCCTCTACTCTAGTTTGCTCTCTCACCCAAGTGTTCCTTTTTCGATCTCTCCTAGTTATTCCAAGCATGCACCTCTCCATGCTCCTTTGCGTTGTCTGTAACTTTCGTATTGCTCCAACTGTTAGACTCCATGTCTCTGATCCATAAGAGAGGACTGGCAATACACACTGGTTGAAGACCTTTCTTTTTAGACACAAAGGCAATTTCCCTTCAGGATAAAACTGTTTCTTCCAAATGCACTCCAGCCAAGTTTAATACGTCTGTTGAGTTCTTTCATAATGTTGCCATCCATTGAAATCAGCTGGCCAAGGTAAATATATGAATCAGCAATTTCTAGCTCAATGTTGTCAACTTGTATTTTTGTTTCCTCTACGAAATTATTGAACATGATCTTAGTTTTTTGTAGGTTCATCTTGAGTCCAACTTCTTTACTTCTAGTTGAGAGCTCCTGTACCATGTCTTGGAGTTCTGATGGGTTCGTTGAAAAAATAACAATGTCATCAGCAAACCGCAAATGATTTAAATATTCACCATTTATTTTTATTCCCTTGTCATTCCAATTTATCTGCTGAAAAATCATCTGTAAAGCTGAAGTAAAAAGTTTTGGAGAAATGGTATCTCCCTGCCTCACACCTTTACCAATTTTGATAGCTTCGGTATCTTTATGTAACCGAAATTTTGCACTTGCATTTTTATACACACATTTCACCATGTCAATGTACACATCCTCGATGTCTGCTGATCTTAAAGAGTTGATGACTGCTGATGTTTTAATAGAGTCAAAGGCCTTCTCATAGTCAATAAATGCCACACACAATGGAAGTTCATATTCATGTGTTCTTTCAATTAATTCTCTTAATACTTGAATATGGTCCACTGTACTGAATCCACTTCGAAATCCAGCTTGTTCTCTTGGTTGAGCTGCATCTAATTTTTTCTGCAGGCGATGTGTTAGCACTTTTGTGAAGATTTTATAAATAGCAGGTAACAAGCTAATTGGTCGGTAATTTTTTAAATCCTCTTTATCACCTTTTTTATGCAAAAGAATTACTGTTGCAGAATCCCATTGGTTTGGTATGTTACCACTGTTGAGGCATTTGGTAAAGAATTTTGCGAGTATGTCTTCTACATGTTCTCCAGCTTCTTTTAAGATATCTAATGTAATGCCATCATCGCCAGGGGATCTTCCTTTCTTCATACTTTTTATTGCAAATGCTACTTCTTCTTTTAAGATTTTAGGAGCTGTTCCTTCGACTATCTCAGAGTCTTCGTTTAATCCACTGTTTCCCTCATACAGCTTTCTGTAGAATTCTTCAACTCTTCTAAGTATTTCTTCCCTATTTCTTGTTACAGTGCCATCCTCTCCTTTTAATGCAATGATGTGTTTCTTCCCAATAGACAAACTCCCTTTAACAACCCTAAGGCTCTTGTTGCTTTCAATGGCCTTCCTTACTAACTCACAATTGAATTTTCTTATATCTTCTTTCATGTTTTTGCGCAAAGTTTTGCAAAGTTCTACATACTCGATCTTGCGACTGGTATTTTGATTGTCCACCTTCATAAGTCTTCGCCTTTTCATGAGTTGTTTCGTCTTCTCAGATAATTTGCTATTCTGCTTTTTACATATTACACCACCAATTTCCCCAGCAGTTTCAATTATTGTCTTAACAATGTTTTCATTTGCTTCTGAGATGTCAACTTCTTCAATAAGTCCTTCCAGTGCAGAAAAGCGATTTTTTAATTCCAACTTGAATGCCTCGGTATTTTCTTTTAATTTCTTTAAATCCACCCTCTTACTTACTTGTTTCCTAATGAGCTTCTGTCGTTCTAATTTAGTATTTAAGTGCACTTTACATCTCACCATTCGATGATCACTTCCAGTATTAAATCTGTTCAGTACACTGCAATCTTCAATAATTGATTTCTTGTTTGCCAGGATATAGTCAATTTCACTAGTTCCCCCATTTGGGTGTTTCCATGTCCATTTTCTTTGCGGTTTCTTCTTAAAAAATGAATTCATGATGCTAAGGTTTTCAGCTTCTGCAAATTCGATGAGTTGATCGCCACGTTCATTCCTTTCCCCATATCCGTATTTACCAACCGATGTCTCTCCTTGTTCCTGTTGTCCAATTCTTGCATTGAAATCCCCCATGATGAGCTTGATATGTTGTTTCCCTTTGGTGTGTAACTCTTTGATTTCTTCATAAAATTCTTCAACCTCTTCGTCGGTATGGCTTGATGTTGGTGCATATACCTGTACTATTTGAAGTTGGTATCGCTGGGTTAGTTGAACAACGAGCCTCGCTGCTCGATCTGATGTACTTTCAACTTCCAGAAGACAGTCTTTAATTCTTTTGTTGATTAAGAAGCCAACACCACTTGTTCTTCCAGTTTCCGTTCCTCTATAATAAAACAAATGTCCACTTTTAAGTTCCACCAACTCTTCACCTTTTCTTCTAACTTCACTGAGTCCTACAATGTCCCATTTGATCTTGTCAAGTTCTTCTTCCAATTCCTGAAGTTTTGCTTCAGAAGCAAGGGATCGTCCATTAAACGTAGCCAAGGTCAATAACAAACGGCAGCCTGGGCCATTCCAGTGATTCTTAGCACCCCCTGCTTTCATGCCACACTGACCGCTGCCTTGATCAGGAGCACTCCAGCACCTGGAGACTAGGGGCCATGGTTTTTGGTGTATTAGCATATTGGAGGACTTAGCCATCCCCTTCCGCCTTTCTATCCGTGTAGCAAATATTAATTTGCCACATAAATAGAAAGCTCAGCCTGCACCACTTGAAGGCGGGGTAGGACACTAGGTTACTGGCCTGGCCGGTTCCACACATCGTCACATACGTTCAGCGTGTGGGTCTCCTTCCAGTTAGATACCAGCAACCCTTTTGCAGGCCATATATATATATATATATAACTATATGCCCAAAAGTATCCGGACACTTTGGATTTTTTAATTTTTTTCGAATTTCTAAAAAACTACTCGGTCAATTGTTCTCCAACTTTGAAAATGTATAGAATATGCTTGAATACACACAATTCAACAAAATTTCGGTGACTTGTGCATTTAGGGGGTTACCCACATATTGACAAAGTGAAAAAATATATTTGATCACCCTGTATCATAAAAAGCTGGAAATTATTTGTAACTTTCAGAAAATATTTAACCAGCTATGCTTAATGCCTGTGTGCATTTTTGTAAAATAAACATGTATATTCATGAAGATAGAAACGTTTCTTTAAGAAAACCCAAATTTTGTCACATATTTTTTGCTTATAATATCCACAATTTTCAGTCAAATTTCACGAAACTTACAAAACATTTGTCAACGTACAAGAAAAATATTATACTTAAATTAGAAATTAATATATTGAATACACGATGAGATATGAGCATTTGAAGAAAATATTTTTTTACTGCGCATGCGCGAAAGATATGAATAACTTTCTTTCATAATTTTGTAGTCAATAGTATAGGGCAACTTCAAAAAAATACCAGTGGGATATCTTGAAAATTCAGAAAGTTATCGACGATATAGTGAGCCGTATTTCTCTAATTCTCTGAAAGTAGCTAGATGATAAGGGTTTTTTCCACAAATTGTCATATTCCAAATTACCAAACACCCCTGTTCTGAAAATGAAATATTCCAGATTTATGCAAATAAGGATCAAAAGTATCTGGACACCTGCATGTTTTGCTTCTCCTTTACAGAAGTCAAAAACCTTGCTTGGTGCAGAATGACCATTGTTGTCCTTGCGCCATAAAAATACAACAAACCAACAAGAAGTCAAAAATTAGTATGAAGTGGGACCACCTTTTGTTGCAGTGATGACTGCCACTCTATCTGGGAGGCTATCTACTAGTTTCTGGAATTTTTCAGTGGGAATTGCATGCCATTCTTGCAAAAGAATATTAGTCAGCTCTTGCGCCAATGTGGGCCATTTTGGCCTAGCTCGCAGTCGACGTTCTAATTCATCCCATAGGTGTTCTATGGGATTTAGGTCTGGGCTCTGAGCAGGCCAGTCCAATTCCTCAACATCCATGTCAGCAAACCAGCTCTGTACAGCCCTTTCTGTGTGGATAGGAGCACGATCTTGTTGAAACAAGAATGAACCCACTCCAAACTGTTGTCACAATGTAGACAACATGGAACTGCCTAAAATGTCGAGATAGCCTTCCATCTTCAGAGTTCCCTTCAAAGGAATTAAAGTGCCAAGCTCGAACCATGAGAAACCACCCCAAACCATTATGCTTCCACCATCAAACTTAACTTGCGGCACAATACAGTCAAGTAAAAAGCGTTTACCCAGCATTCTCCACACCCAGACTCTACCATCTGATTGCCAAATAGTGTACCGTGATTCATTGCTCCATAACACTTCACGCCACTGCTGCAGGCTCCATGTTTTGCACACTTTGAATCATTGTAAGCGACGCTTGACATTGATTGCAGTAATGCTTGGTTTATATGCAGCTGCTCGGCCATGAAAACCAAGACTTTGCAGTTCCTGACGAACTGTTTTTGTGCTGACGTTGCATCCAGAGGCTTTTTGAAAATCCGCACAATCGGATTTTCCGTCGATTTCATGCGGTTCGCTTTCACAACTCTCTTCAGCACTCTGCGTTCCCTGTCTACTAGACGGAGTGGTCGACCAGGTCGTGGATGCACCGTTGTAGTCCCCGTATGTTCCCACTTTACGATAACATCATTAACGGTGGAACGGGGCACTCGTAACATCACAGAAATCTCACGAACAGATTTTCCACAGCGGTGACAACCAATGACTTCACCACGTTCAAAATCATTTAGCTCGCCCTTTCCTCCCATTTTACTTTTCTAGCTTTGAAATTATAATTGTTAACTCGTCAGACTTCTTTTATACTTGTCTGAGAGCTAGAAATTTGACGTCACTAACAGAATCCACCACGTAGAGGGGTGTCCGAATACTTTTGATCCTTATTTGCATAAATCTGGAATATTTCATTTTCAGAACAGGGGTGTTTGGTAATTTGGAACATGGAAATTTGTGGAAAACCCCCTTATCATCTAGTACTTGCAGAGAATTAGAGAAATACGGCTTACTATATCATCGATAACTTTCTGAATTTTCAAGATATCCCACTGGTATTTTTTTTAAGTTGACCTATACTATTGACTACAAAATTATGAAAGAACGTTATTTATATCTTTCGCGCATGCGCAGTAAAAAATTATTTTCTTCAAATGCTCATATCTCATCGTGTATTCAATATATTAATTTCTAATTTAAGTATAATATTTTTCTTGCACGTTGACAAATGTTCTGTAAGTTTCATCAAATGTGATTGAAAAATGTGGATTGTATATGCAAAAAATATAGAACAACATTTGGGTTTTCTTAAAGAAACGTTCCTATCTTCATGAATATATATGCTTGTTCTACAAAAATGCACGAAAGCATTAAGCCTAGCTGGTTAATTATTTCTGAAAGCTACAAATAATTTCCAGCTGTTTATGATACAGGGTGATCAAATACATTTTTTTGTTTTGTCAATATGTGGGTGGTCCCCTAAATGCACAAGTCACCGAAACTTTATTGGAAAGTGTGCATTCAAGCACCTTCTATATATCTCCAAAGTTAGAGAACAATTGGTCATGTAGTTTTTTAGAAATTCGAAAAAAAAAACAAAAAATCCAAAGTGTCTGGATACTTTTAGGCATATAGTGTATACATATACAGTAAGTAGAACCTGCCTGAAGTGACCACCTTTGGGACTGGACTGCGATGGTCATCATAGACAGATAGTCACTATTCACGACAGATTTTGATATAAGCATTAGTAAGTCCCAACCAGTTCTCTCTTATAAAAAGCAGTCACTTTATTCAGGTGGTCAATTTACCAAAGTAGTCACCTTACCAGGTTCCACTATATATACTAGTTGACCTATATTAAATATAGAATAGGTACGCAAATGGAATCTAGGAACATAATCGGAAAGAAAGATTTCATACTCCCCTGTCGAAATAACGTAGTCATCACTAACAACCAGGCGATAAGATTTGTCGAACACACTATATACAGAATATATACAGAATATTTCATTTACTTAAAGGATAATATATTCTTGTGTACATTCCTTAACGCGTTGTGTGTACCGAAAACTGGACACTGGAAACCAAGAGCGTTCATTCTTTTTCTAGTAGCTATCGACCAATACAACTTCGAGTCCCGAGCGTATAAACGAAATCTTTTGAAAATTCATGAAAGCTTTGTATTCAAAAATCCTCAATGGAGAATTTCGATATGCCTTCCTGATTCCAGAAAACTTTTCTCCCGTTTCTGATCGTGTTTGCCTTAAATTACTCGACTTTCGATTCGTGTAGCAAATGTCATTTCACAGACTTCCGAAATCGCAAAGAGATCTGTGGGTATCTAAACATTAAGTTACTCATGCGTGAAATAGAGAGCGCTCTTGAGAAATTTTATAAAGATAGTGTGAAGGTATAATTTATTTCAAAATTCAGTCAACGGTTAATGTGTTAGCATGGGCGCCCATAAGAGTACTTTGGGGGAGGTGGATTGAGAAAAATTATTACCTCCTTCTCAAAGCTATCGAGAATTTGAGTGAATGTACAAGATACCAAAACGCTACGAAAATAATTGATACTGCTTGACAATTAGTAATGAGCTAAAAAGTACCTTATTTTAAAATGTGACTGTAAAACTTTTGAAAGTAAATGCATAGCAGGTTCGGGCAAATCAAATTTTTAAACGGCTAGGGGTGAGGTTCGAGCCCCATCTGCCCCTGATATGGACGCACATGTGTATTAATATATTATTAAAAATACTTTAAACTGCAATTAACTAAGAAATAAGTTATTATTAATTGGTTTAATTAATTTCTGGTAATTAAGGCTATGGGCAAATTTTGAACTATATCAAATATGGTATTTTATTTGTTATAAAAGTAGATCTAACTTAAAAATTCATGAAAACGTTATGTACTTTTCCTATTATAAACAATAAATAAATTAGAATATGCTGATAAAATTCAGAATGATTTTTTTTTCTGATATGTAGGAATGTAAATTCTTTTAATCTATTTTAGTTTTATATGCAGAAACTCTACCAAAACGTACTGGTGCTAAATAATGACGCATCAGAAATAAAACTTAATTAGCAATTAATTAATTTTCATTCTCACTGTATCTATAACGTATTTCTATAAACATTAAACAATAATAAGTATGTGGATGATCTTGAATTAATGGCTGTTGCAAAATGGAACCAAGTGTTTGTTCGTTTAGTTAGTGTTCTTACTGTTGTTTGTCTTTTCAGCACCAATATATGAATGTAAATGATATAATGACATAATATGAATTTACTTGCCTGGTAAATCTAACATTGTGTTGACATGAATTGATCCAGCTGTCAACACCACGGAGTAGAAAACCTAGAAAGAAAATACACAGAAACATTATAACGTTTTTATTTTATATAAATCGAACACTACGCAGATTAAATCAAACAACAATGTCAATCAATCAACGTTTATTGGCGTAGTGATACCAACGCCGATGGTATGGCGTGATTAGATGGTGAAACGTTCGAAAGAAAATAAATATTTCTGCCTTCGGTGGGACCTGAACCCACGACCTTCCACTTGCCGGGCGGAGGCTCTACCCACTGAGCTACGAAGGACAATATATAATCTCTTTACGAACGTATATATATTGTTGCCAGTTATTTCGCAGAATGGTGTAGTACATAGACTACTATTTAAACCAAATTGCAAAGAGACTGGTATTAAATTGATCGAAATGCCCGTTGCAGCATATGTATTTATTTTATATAAATCGAACACTACGCAGATTAAATCAAACAACAATGTCAATCAATCAACGTTTATTGGCGTAGTGATACCAACACCGATGGTATGGCGTGATTAGATGGTGAAACATTCGAAAGAAAATAGATATTTCTGCACCCGGTGGGACCCCAAATAACTCTGTCCCGAAATAACTAGTAGGTCAAGACACCGCAGGCTCAACGCGGGGACCCTGGTTCGAGTCCAGGATGAGGACGGTGTCTCTTTTTCTCATAAACAAAAATATCTCTAGTTTGAGCTAATTTTTGCTATCCAAATTTAAGCGTTATTCTAATCTTGTTTATTTACAAATGTCCGAGAAATTTTTATTAGGTAGAGTTTAAATATTACGTAAGTACATTTTTTGGGGGGTTGCTCTTTTGATTATTTTTCTACGTTGGCCGATGTTAATTTTTGCTTAAGTGGGGAGGGAAGTATAAATGTGCAAAATGTTGCTTACGTAATACTTGAAACTTCCTCACTGCTAAACCTGAATATTAAAGATAATAAACCTTAAAAAACACGTGATTTATTAATTGAATATCACGAGGGTCATATTCTTTAGGGGCCTATTTTATTTTTTCAGCGTAGAGCCCATAAAACTCTCAAACCGGCACTGTTCGGAAGTCATTAGTATAATATAATAAATATTATTCATTAGATTTGTTTCCTACATTATATACTTTAGTATTTTCTAGAATTTTTTCAATTTAAAAAAATAAAAAGTACTATGTATTTAGTGTGGCTATAAATATAATTTAATATAAACGGAAATTAAATTCATTATAATTAAATATATTTTTATTTAATTTTGAAACCAAAAAGTTTAATACTTTTTACTATCAAAATAATTTATAAAATTCTAAAAGTGTATTATACTATAGGCTACTATGATTTTAAAAAAAATATTGTTTATAACGACTATCGGTTATAACGACCGAATTTTCGCGGTCCCTTGAAGGTCGTTATAACCGATTTTCACTGTAGTTCGAATTTTTTATCACCCCCTTGTTAAAAAGTTTGATTCGCACCCTGTTCCTGACTGTTCTCTAGTATTGTTTCTGGTTCGTATTTGTAGTAAAGGTTTTTGTTTGCCACCAGGTGGCCTCTGATAGCAAGGTTTTGGTGTATTATTTTTGGCACTTGGTCATGATGGTATTTGTAGTCTGTTTGGGCCATTATCTTACAAACCGATTTTACATGTTGTATTGTTTCAGATGTTAAGTGGCATTGTATGCATTGTTCATTTTCTATACTTTTCTTCAGGACGTATCGCTGGTAGTTTCTTGTTCTTATGACCTGGTCCTGGATTGCCATCATGAATCTCTCCGTTTCTGTTTGTAAGGTTCCTTGGGTTAGCCATCCATTTGAGGCTTTCTTATCAATGTGAGGGTGTTGGAGATCATTGAAGTGTCTGTAATGAAGTACTTTGCTTGCCCATTCCTTAAGTTTCTTATCACTGTCTATAAGTGGTATTCCTTTGTTTTTGTGTCTCCCTCTCCACCTTTAATAGACGTTGACGGGAGAAGAGGGTGTGGCCAATGCGGTCTAGCGAGAGCGACCTCTTCAAAGCCCAAAGATCCAGGGACGGAGCCCAGCAAAGGACGAACACCCCACCAGGTGTTCCGTCCATTGGAACCCCGCAATTTTAATACTCTTTAATTAAGGCAGCACAGCATACTCTCAATAATTATCGTCAGGACAGTCCTGAGTATGCAAAACTTTCTTCTATATATAAACATATCTTTCCACTAAAAGCATTTCACGTAAATTTGTAATTTAATGACGCATAAACAGAAATTCGGTTTTTTGCTTCTAATATCCAACATTCTTTGATAAAAGCTTTTAAAATATTCGATAACTTACCATATAATGAAATTTTACCCTCCCCTTTTTTCTATATTATATTGACATCACTTCGATAAACACGATCTTTACTTGGCGGGTGGGAAGATCTTAGCTTTTAAAAGTGGAGCAGCTTCAAAAAACTTTTCTTTCGGAAACGCGAAAGCTAAAACCTACTTTCTGCGGTTTTTTACTTCTCAAGTCTCTCCTTCGCCGAAATCTAGATGGAATCTAATGGATAAAAAGTATTTTTAATGCTACAGCAGAAAAAAAGAGAGTAGTCTGAAATACTAAAAGCGTTTCATATTTAGAGGAGTGAAGACCGTTTTGATCTATTAGTCTTATTTTTCCATTGGCAAAGAATATTTTTTGTGTTTTTTCCTCGTTTGCTTACGCACGGTTTGGACTGTTCAATTTCATGCTATTCTAATCAGTTTTATTGCTTTACTCAATCTTTCTATCTATTCTTGATCTACCTATCCTTTAATCTATTCTTGTGGAAGCTTTTCTGTTTTTAAGATTCACTTGATGTCCATTTGATAATTTCTGCTGCCCATCGTTAACCAATCCTGTCATTGAAATGAATATGCACTGTCTCAGCAATTGCACTTTTCTGTAATAATAATAATCAATGATAAATAAAAAAAATAAAAGTGGTTAAAATTTTTTCGTATTAGTTAATTATAAACGCTTATTTTTGTACATTAATTTCTACGCCATAAAACAGAAGCAATTTTCGTATATGAGTTTAAACTGACGTTTTCTTGTATTTTTATGAATTTTTCACAAATTTTATCGTTGGGAAAACTTAGAGTGTTTTCGTAACTAGTCTTGAAAAACTTCATTTCGAATTTGAAAGTATAATAACTGATCGTGAAACACAGAATAAGCATAATACAATAGAAACTGCATAAGGTGACCACCTCTGGAACTGGACTGCAATACTCACCATAGACTTGTGGTCACTATACAAGACAGAATTCAGTACAGACATGAATAAGTCTGTATTAACACTCTTCTATAAAAAGTGGTCATTTTATTCAGGTGGTCGATTCACCAAGGTGGACACTCCATTAGATTCCACTATATTTTGTTCGACCATACAAAAGTTCTTGGTAAGTGTGTGGATTCTTGGTCAAAAATATACAGAGAAGCATCCGATGCATCCAAATATTCAAGCAATAAGGATGATGCCAAAACTGTCTGCGTTGTCCCATTACCCATTTTAAGCAATTTGTAAGTCGTGACAACCATTTTTTGTTTTACAATGGTTTTCTGCTTTGTTTTCATTGACGTGCTATGTTGGCGTTGTCCAAAAATGGGATCTTTTAGTGATTTTTTAGAAAACCCTTGAACCGTGATCAAAGAGAGTAGACTAGTTAACTCTCATCCTTGATTTCGTATCTCCTGTTCGCACAGACGAATCGGAACGCAACATTTTAAGTATTACATTATTTTATCTTGGAACACAGTTTCCTAACTGAAAATAGTTTCATAATTAAAATTATTTTGGCTAAAAAACGACTTCAAAAAAGCACGTTCTAGTACCATGTATGTTGAAAACTCCAAATCAACGAAATGTAGTCATGATCATCATCAGTCATGTCATCATCAAATCAATGTAGTCATGTGATTTTTTTTTTCTGAATACATCTGTACAAACAAAAAGTGTTCTTGACTGCTGTTGTTTATTCTCCGGTTTATCAAAGGACAAAACTAATCTTACTTTCATTATTATTAGAATGTTTTTTTCTGCTGATGTGTACAATGATAAGTATGCAAGCTGATGAAGTACATGATAATATTACCGGTATTCGATAAATTACATGATATGTTTTAATGATGATCGTACGTCTCTTACCAATGGTGATCATATTAATACAATGTTGATATATATGCACATGATATGTACATGATATGTACAACGATGATATGTACACGATATGTACATGATATGTACAACGATGATATGTACAATGATGATATGTACAACGATGATATGTACAATGATGATATGTACAACGATGATATGTACAATGATGATATGTACATGATATGTACAATGATGATATATACATGATATGCACAATGATGATATGTACATGATATGTACAATGATGATATGTACATGATATGTACAATGATAAGTGTACAAAGTCATATTCATGTTCAGTAGTTCAGCTGACAAAATACTTGTGAGAAAACCTGAACGAAGTCTCAGGATCGCAGCTATTTCGAGGAGTCTGTCTGTCTTTTCCTTTCCTTTCCTTCCTTCCTTCCCTCCCTGCCTCCCAGGACTTTTTAAGTCAATAAAGCCCTAGCAATAACCATAATACCCAGGCTTTGATATTAGTTCCCTCAATTAAAGTGCTTCCGTTGAAACGCTTTATTACGCGAATTGCAAAATGATACAACAAAGACACTATGATGATAAATGACTCTTATGATTAAGAATAATGATAAGAGGAAATGTATTTAATCGTTGTTAATGAACTTGTATAAAACAGATTGCCACATATTGACTTATAGGAAGCAGCAGTTTTTTTTGTTTCTCTCTGAATGGCATGTGCTAAGATTAGTTAGTTTTCGCGTGTTTTTGGTTTCATTTAACCGGAGTGAAGATTAGAAACAAGAAACGTAAAAAGGATAAACTTTTTTTATATTATGGTCTTAAAAAGAAAGTAAGTTCTCGGTTAAAGAAAACAAGATCTTAAGGAAATGGCAAGAAAATGGTATGATATGCAGATGCAGTAGAAGTTTTACAGAAAATGTCCATGGTTCGATTAAAAACCCTTCAATATACAGATGGAAACTTTGACGACTAGAAACGATAGTTTTTATACATAATTGTGTAGTCTATTGTATTTAGAAGCACCTTTCGTAATCAATGCACCCTTATTTACAAATAAGGGAATGTGAATCACATTATGTGTGTTATTTTCATGTAGATCAATATTTTGTAATGTATGAGCTGTGGAAGTTCATGGTTCCGCTAGGAGTTACAGAAGTTCTGTAAGCAATTTGTAAAATATTGTCAAAATCTGGTAAGTAGAAATGCTTTGTCCGAAAAGAAATTTTCTTATTGCTTAAGTGGTGTGGCCCAATTACATTCGCCCACGGGCAAATGTAACACACCTCCATCCTGAAAAGAATAGTATACGATGTCAAATATGAAGAGAAATATTTTTTACATAATTTCAAGATGTTGGACAAGTTTTGGGAATTTTGAGGAACGTGTGCATGTGTGGGTAGTCGTCTGTCGGACTTCCAATACAGGGAGCTGTTGAGTAAAATCGGACGAGCGCGGATATGGGGGTTAAAAAGTACCAAAATCATGCTGACATCCTTCGTAAATGGTCTTTTTGTTTCATGCCGTATATGTTACCAGGTGCTACCATTTTATTTTGAGTGTACAAAAGAAAACTAAATAAAAGAAATAGTATAGGTAGTATTCACATAAGCAGATATACGTTCGCGAACTAAACTTTCTAAAATCTTGCTGCACAACGAATTTCAATGATGATTCTTCATATGATGAAGAAACTGATCATTTCTGAATGATCGAATTTTGATGATGATAATATCTTTATTTGAGCAGTCCGTGAAATATACCGTCAGAAACATTTTCAGCGAATCGAAAACCATGACGTTTAAGAACGTTTATCCAACAAGATAAATCTCGATTTGTCTCAAAAATTTCGAAATACGGAAATTTTTTCGATGTACCAAAACAGTTTCTTTAACAATCATGGGGATTAATAAAACCCTCGACATACGGAAGTTCGACTATAATTTAAAACTGATATTGGTAAAACTTTTCAATATATTTAGAATGATGGAAAATTCTTTTAAAACGAAATAAAATCACCTCTTATTAATATTTTCCTAATTAAAATTCCTTGGTGATAGACTCTCATTTCGGAAGTTGCAATTTTTGTAGTTTTTAGACACTTTCTCTACAGCACTGGTCGGTTCTTTCTTATTGACCTTAGAACATTGCACTGTTTCTCATAGTCTGAAAGATGACACATTCTGGCTAACAAATTAATTTTTTTTTCCAAACTAAACACATAAGAATAAAAGAATATATTTTAACATGATCCACCAAGGGACTTAATGTGAGTACCGCACAATAACTCTCTCTGCTAAGGGGACACAAGAACAGGCCTTACAGTGGTAGTTAATTCCTTTTTATTAACCTTAACATATTGCATTGTTGTTTGTAGTCAGAAAGATGAGATATCTTGTCTAACAAATTTAAACATTTATTCCATCCAAGTTTAACATACAAGAATAATAGAATATATTTTGGCATGATCCATCATGGGGCTTAACGTGAGCAACTCACAATGAATAGCCTGAGCAATATGGTAAGTCTTGCCGTGGTGGTTAATTCCTTCTTATTGATCTTAGCATATTACACTGTTGATTGTAGTCGGAAAGATGCGGCATTCGGGCTAACAAATTTAAATTTTTATTGCTTCCAAACTGAGCACACAAGAATAACAGAATACATTTTAATATGATCCATCATGAGCCCGATGACTAACCTCGCTAAATTGCAATAGTTTAGACCTCGCGGTGGCGCAGTTGTAACACATTCACCTAGTGTAGTGGTAATCAGGGTTCGATTCCCAATGATGGCAAAGAAGAAAAAAAAACGCTTACACTAACTATTTGCTCATCATAGTCTAAGAGTTGGCAACCTGAGCCTTAAGAGGTTCAGATTTCTGGCAAAATTCTAGATCTACTGCCATCCAATGGTGCTGTGGTCATGAAAGACACATACTTTCATTTTGTGGGAAGGGGATCAAAGACAGAATTTGCCATGGTCTTGGAAGAACACCCTTCATTTATCATGAAAGTTGGAATATTTTACAGTGAAAAAATATATTTGGGGGTCATGACCCCTGTGTCCGCCCTTGGCTGTGGTAACGCATTCTACTGTCGGGGCAATATCTGGGATTACAGCAGGTCTTCGGCGGCCACCTTTCTCACCCTCCCACTTGCATACCACACACACACATAGTGCCATTTACCCGAGCTCGACTTGCCAATGGCATCGTAGAATTTGGCGTGCCATTTCTCTTCCTACCACAGTTCGGGACATGGTTGCTATGGCAGCAGAATTTCGGGTTCCTCGAAAAACTACGGGTCCCCCTATAGCACGCCTATTTGCCATTCTAGCGCCATATAAATACAAGCAAACTGCCATTTGACATACGTCATTAGTTTAACATGCATCACAAGTTTCAGCTACGAAAAATCCACGAACGGATAAGCTGGCCTTAATTTTACAAATAAATACACAACCGACATACATATTTGTATGCTACGATCAGTGGAAATTTGCATCCCGTTCAAACGAAAAAAGTTGCTGAGATATTGAATCTGTCATTGATGCCCACATGGGATGAATTTCTGTGGTGTCAGCTTATGTGGTTAATTTCACACGTTAAACCTGCTTATCACTTGACGTCTTTATACGCGCCGAATATGCACAATATTTATCCATAACTAGCAACAACACTATTACAGGACTATTCTGCGTGTACTACGCGCATATTCATCTACGGCAGCGGTTCTTCAACTATGGTCCATGGACCCATGGGGTCCGCGAGACCCTCTCAGCTTTCTACAAAGGTTCGAAAAAATACTAAGACAAGAGCATTTACTCTTTAATGCTAAGAATAAATTATGAGGGGACGAAAAATTCTTTCCTTAAATAGTGAAAATCAGTGATGAAACACTAGAAATAAATACATATGATGCAAATTCCGGGCTTTAAACTTTGAGTTAATTCTTGGGGGTTCGCTAAGGCCAGTGTTCTCCGATAGGAGTCCGCGGTCTGAGAAAGTTAAAGAAACGTTTATCTATACGATTTATGTTAATTATTTATTTTAATTCGAATTTTATTCATATTTAATTATCTTTTACTGATTTTAGTCTTTTTATTACTTTAGTAATCAATAATTGATCATTTTAATAAACACCGCTTTTCTTGCTAGTAGAGCGCAGAAGCTCTGAATCTCCCCTAATGTTTTACTTCATCAGATAATATGATATGAATGACAGGCTAACTAATAAAGGATATTTCCCAGTAATCTACGATGAAATTGAGTCACATTTGCTACGCACTTAGAAGGAAAAATATACAAGTTCTAAACCCACTTTTACCTGATTAGCATCTTAAATTTGCTTGCACTTCTATTTAAATTAATTTATGGCTTAACGCTTTCAGATCGTTCGCTACCTCCTTCAGAATTGTTTATTTATTTTGCGCGGATCGATCTACTGTAAGAATAAACAAAGTAAATCGCCACGAAAAAGTGAAATTAATTTCCTTGTTGTCTCAATGAACAGCTGTTTTACTTTGGAAGTAGTTCTGTTTCATACATGTTTAATGATTTTATACATGATTCTGTTTTAAACATGTTTAATGATTTTATACATGATTCTGTTTTATACATGTTTAATGATTTTATACATGATTCTGTTTTATACATCTTTAATGAATTTAATGATTCTGTTTATACATGATTCTGTTTTATACATGTTTAATGATTTTATATGTGATTCTGTTTTATACATGTTTAATGTGACCTCGCCAGGTGACATCAGTAGTTTCAGAATTACTACAATTTTTTTCTAAATCGAACCTTGCTAAACATGTACATTAATTAAAAAGGTAATTTATTTACTTTCAATCACGTGCTTTATGAAACTAAACACGTTTTCACCATTTCTCCAATACTTTTAGATTTTGGTTCAAAACTTCTAAAACGCCATCCATCTTGAATCACATACGTCACAGACTGAAAACTAATCGGTGGGTAGATTTTATGGCGAAACGAATGTATTTTGTATTTACAGTATTTCACCATCATCTTTTACGAGTAATGAATGAACTGTAAAAATTACAGTAATTTTTACAGTGTATATATTACGAGTTATACGTTCATTTTTCGTTCTATTGAAGTTACTGCGCGCATGTTATTGTACGTAAATATTTGGGATACAATGATAATCACTGATGAGCGCATTAATTTATATTATTATATAATAATAATAATAATAATAATAATAATAATAATAATAATAATAATAATAATAATAATAATAATAATAATAATAATATATAATAATAATAATAATAATAAACATTTTACATAGACAAGTGTCATTACATTACAAATTGAATGATTCTCTGTTTCTCTGAAAAGTGAGAACATATAATAATTGACGTATCACTAATTACAGTGTAATAATTTGGGAAAAGGCATTAAAATTAACATGAGAATATGTAATAACTATATAAATATGTTATAATTACAATATAGCAGTACAATTAGATATCAGGAAAAGATATTGTAATGCCAGACGACCTACCAGAGCAGCAGTGGGAAAACACTGTGGGGTCTGACAAAACCCACGCTGCCCGAGGTCAAGGCCGGATGGGCGTTGCGTAATTGTGTGAAGTGTATTAATGAAATTAAACGGAATACATATAAGTTACAGATTAAAATATCCGGAGTAAGATGGGGAGGAATTAAAAAAAAAAATTAGCAATATAACCACGAAAAAATATGCATTTTGTATGATTGTTTAGTGGAGAGTGTTGTAAAATGAAAGGCTTGTGAATTTGCAATTTGCAAATTGTGGCAGAAACGGAAACGAAATTATAATAATGATATTCATATCTAATTAATATATTACGATTATATTAAAATAAATGCATTGCAGTGATTTCGAAGGGACCTCCATTGAAAAGACATACAATAAATGTGTATGTGTGTGTATATATATGTGTGCGTGGTTGTGGTTGTTACATCGAAAATTACTCTTCCGATTTCACATTTGCAGGAGAAATGCTGGGGTCTTTTGATTCTGTCGTTATGTCGCAGTGAATCATTAAATCGAAGGGCGCGCAAGACGAGTTTTCTGTATTCATAACATAAGTATACAAATATGGACATAAACTCACATTGATTAAAATTAAGTTTTAATTAGTGTTGTTGTGATGGTTCTAATCGCGTTAACCAAAATAGATAATAGAATGAAGACAGGACAGGGAAAACCATAGCCTAAATGAACTAGATTGTCGTAAATAATAAGATAAAGAAAGGATAGCAACTGCCCTTGAAAAATGTAAACTCAGTGATTTTAGTCTACATTATATATTTCATTATGATCTGTTCTTTCCTCCATGCGTGAAAAAATTTCAACATTCTATAGTTCTCCTTTTGAAGTCTATTCCTCTTTTCCTTCCTCTTATTAGTCTTTATACCAACCATTTCTGGAAGTACAGTGCCGCTTGTTCGGCCTACTTTTCCACCAATTTTCTTATGCACACACACACGAGCGCGAGAAGATTTTCTCTGAAGGTAGACGCAATGATACGAAGGCAGCTGGTGCTGTCAACCTCGTTAAATTCCACAAAGGGTTTTGGGCCTATATCGGGATGAATGGAAATGTTAAGCCAGCAATGGGAATATTGGAGATTATATTTACAAATGAGTACGATAGGTGAAGGCGTCAAGGTTCTCCTGGGCGTAAAATTATGCGTAAAAATTAGTTCATCGTATGCGTAGATGTATAAGGATTTGCTAGGCAATGTACAATAATTTAATTAAGTCATAATTGACTTGCCGGGGTCCTGGTAATTACAAAAGTTCGTTTATGAATATAATCTACGAGCAACATGAACCCAAACAGCGCCAGATTATAGGTCAAGTTGGCCCAGGCTTAGGGGCCCCACGATTTTGGGGCCCATTCAGGGACCTTGATAGGGCTTGATATTATTTGTTTAAGAGTTATTTTAACCTTTTTATTTACAAATGTCCAAGCTTCAATATTAATAAACCTGAATATAGATCATGGATATCAAAGAAAAACTCATGATTTATTGACTGAATATCGTGGGGCGCTAAATTTTTAGGGGGCCCCATTCTATCCTTTCAGCTTAGCGCCCATAAGATTCTTAATCCGGCACTGAACCCAAATTTGAATTTCATAAATGAAAAATTTGCAAAAAGTGCCAGCTTATTATGTGTATATATATGTTGAGAAATAAAGTATTATTACGTAGTGCGTACAAATTGCTGTTGCAAACAGTTTTTAAAACTACCCTGTAATATTAAAACTCTTTGACAATACTAAGTTTATTATATTTTTAATTATATAAAAAGTTTTAACATACCGAATAAAACTGAAATTTCGGCATCAAGAAGAGTATGTGCAATTCGCTTGAAACTCATGAGTAAGACTATAAAGTACTAAATGATAACATTAGCAAAATAATGCCTTTATTGTAAAAAAAAAGCAAGCTTAAACGATCGTACTAGTACAGAACGGCTCGCTCTTTGTTAGCGATGTATTTTGCTATCTGTTGCTGCATTGAATCGTACAATTGTCATGTGCAATCTTAGAGTACTTTTTACAGTTCTTGCTCAATGTATTGAAAAGGATTTGCTATTGTCTGCGATGGTTATATCTGATCCTGAAGGTAACGCCCGATGCATTTTCCATGAGGGGTAAATCCAGGGATCTGTAAGGTCATGGCAGCATGTTGATACCTTGTAGACAGTTCCGTGAGATATTCGCTGTATATAAACGGGCATTATTGTGTTGGAATAAGGTGTTATGCACACTAGTTATGAACGGGAGTTCTGCTACAGGTTTCAAGACGTCGTCAACATACCGGAAAGCTGTTAGCTTGCCTGCAGCCAGGCTGGAGTGACTATTATAGTTGATCAATCTTTAGACAACAATACCCTCTGATTGACCCGTGTGTTATTCTGCTCTGTTGACTAGATCATCACATTTGCCACGTTACTACCATATACGTATACAGACAAATTCGGAACCTAAGGAATAGCAGGATTCGTCATTGAAAACGATTTGATGCAATTTTACATCCCAGGTCTTTTGGGAATTGCACCAATCAACTCGCCAGCTAAAACAAATTAAGATATGTAGTAAGCAGTGTAATGTACAATGCGCACGCAACCATACTTTTGCTAAGGGATTAGGAATTGTTTTCTGAGTGATGGGCTAACTGATAGCAGGTGCCACTGCTCATCTGGTAGTCAGTAGAGAAATTGTAAAAGTTAGTTAAAGATATTGATGAATGCATTCACGAAGACTTTCACGGCGTCTATTAATATACATCATAGAGCTTTGCGGGATATTCCGCAACGTCTGTTTATTAAAAACACTTAACGTTTCACTCCGTGCTATGCGGAGCATCCTCAGAAATAATACCGACCAAGTTTCCCTCTGTAAAATGCAAGACTTTCACTTGGTTGCCCGGCAGAAAATGAGTAATTAAGAAACATGAGACTTATTTATAGTACTATTTCCCTGACTATCCCCTGATTGGCTGATTCATTGGTTGTTGGATGAAGGTCGTCGCTCATTGGCTCAGAGGGTGGCGAGTTGATTGGCTGAAAGAGGCCCGAATTTTTAGGCAAGAATTCCAAATTGATGCAACGTTAATGGGGTCTTCTCCATGGAAATTATTAGGACAGTTTTTAATGGCCAAGACTTCCATATATAAGCATGGCCACAATGATCTAGTTTTTGCGATAACCGAAGTGTCGTGAAAAAGAATTTGATGTTTATAATCAATGGCGTGTTGAGCGACCGCTGACTTGTTAGGTTATTGCAAGCGAACATGTCGTTTACGTTCCTTGAGTCGAGTACAAATTGAACGACTAGTTTATCTTATATAACTTTTACCTCACTGACAAAGAATTTTATAAACATCGGATATTTTAAGGGGATCTCTGGATTGTTTTGGATTTATTGAAATATAACGGAGTTTGTTGGTGGAACGAAAGACAGGTCTGATACCCTGTTTGGCCAAAATAAGTCCAATTTTGTCTATAGTATTTTTTTTGCATAGGGAAGAAAAGCCACCGACTTAGGTTTAGTTATATTTGATACCACTGATGCCAAGGTGGTGAAAACCGCGCCATTTTGTTTTCTCATGACCTGATGGCGCGGTTTTCACCACCACCTTGGTAAAAGTTATATAGGACAAACTGGTCGTTCAATTTGTACTCGACTCAAGGAATATAAACGCCATGTTCCCTTGCAATAACCTAATAAGTCAGCGATCGCTCAACACGCCATCAATTATAAACAAATTCTTTTTCATGACACCTCGGTTATTGCAAAAACTGATACATTATGGCCACGCTTATGCATGGAGGCCTTGGCCATTAAATCTGTCTTAATAATTCCAATAGAGAAGACTCCGTTAATGTTCCATCAATTTGGAATTCTTGCCTAAAAATTCGAGCCTCTTTCAGTCAATTTAAACTCGCCATCCTCTGGGTCAATGAGAGACAACCTTCATCCAACAACCAATGAATCAGCCAATCAGGGGATAGCCAGGGAAATAGTACTACAAATACGTCTCATATTTTTTACTCACTCATTTTCTGCCGAGCAACCAAGCGAAAGTCTTGCATTTTGCAGAGGGAAACTTGGTCGGCAATTACTTCTGAGAATGCTTAGCATAGCACGGAGAGAAACGTTAAGTGTTTCTAATAAACAGACGCGTCGGAATATCCCTTAAAGCTCTATGATGTATATATCGATGAATGATTCGATCATAGTGCTGACGAGTCACTGTCCTAGTCTCCGTTTTCCAGTTGCAGTAAAAGTCATAATATACCCCATTGTATGCAAATTTTCAGACAAATCAATCAAGCGGTTCTATATGTTGCAAACTCAATTTTGTTTTGGTTAGTTAAGGTAGACCGTGATTAATTTTTGTATCGTTATTCATTGAAAATTCCAAAATGCTTTATACTTTAGTTTCATTGTAAAATCTTTCTCTTCGATAAACGAAACGAATTCCCTTTGTTCATTCAATTAACAAAGGGAAGTTTAAGAAGCTTTGCCAATTAAAACAATCCGAAGACTAAAGAACTGCCAACAGTTTCTTACTTTTATTATACGAAACAATTCGTTTGAAGTGTTAGTGGAAGTTTGAAGTTTTAATTTCACACACCTCTTCACATAAAAGGCATCTACTAATTGTTTAAGTAGAAGAATGAAACTAACAAAGAATGGTGAGAACAATTGTAATTCGATGACCTAATTACATTTCACTTATTAGATAAACTAGGTTTCAAACAGATCAAAGAATCAACAAAATAATGAGATCAGAATAGTTTATAGGAGATTTAATTACAGAAATCTTTCGAATGAAGATTATAAGAATTACAAGCGTTCTTGATGTATAAGTTGCGGGTGACCGAAATTAAAATACGCTCATTTGGAGTCTTTCAGCGGGGTAGCCAGCGAGCAGAATGTAAACAAATTCGGTGGGCATACATCATGCCCGTATTCGGAGGTCGGTAACTAAGGGACCAGTCTCCCATTTTAAAACTAAATTTTTAATGGTACTTGGTTACGGACTTGCATGCTGTGATTGAATCGACACACGTGTAAAAAGTTTTGAACCCCTAAAATTAAATTTTAGCTACTGTCTTGGCATACATCTCAGATAATGGGGAAGGGGTTTCAGAAATAAGAAGAAATGGCTGGAACAGTTTAACAGATTCTTTGCGAAGACTGCGAAAAAGTATACACTGGTGAGACGAGAAGAATCGTTTGTACACGTAAAAAGTAACATCATCGTGTTATGAAGAAGAGGGAGATGACTAATCTTCTGGCAGAACATGCCTGGGAGAAAGGTCATGTTCCTGATTGGAAAAGTACAAAAGTTCTTCATAAAAATGTAACTTCGCACTACCGCAGACTTTTTCTGGAATCCTGACAAACTTTTTGAAACATAGTAAGGCGACGAGCATCTCAAAATCGATGACCGAATTTTACCGTATTTTTAATAGAAGACGGAGGGAGAACCAGATTCAGGCAGTGGGGGGTAACTCGAGTGCGTTATAGTTTTCAGGAAATTTAGACAAGGGGAAAACCCGAGTGCGGGATAGCTTTGGGGGAAAAACCAAAGTTGGGGTATAAATACCGAACACCTACACTTCCTTGACACTTTCGCTTGATGAAGGGAACAGTAGTTCTCGAAACGTTGCGAATATTTTTGCAGACGGTAAATGCTTTTACCTTCTTCATTTGTATTTCGTATATTGCGGCCAATGTGAAAATTTTACTAGGAAAAAAAAGTGGTTAAAAAGTGCCTCAATAGGGAGAGGAAGGGTCCCGCTGACAGTGGATGATGGTAAGATTTTAATATAAGTCCTGAAGTATCTAATCGCTATAGACGGAAGGTATGAGACTCAGTAGTGTAGCAGTTAAAAAATTATGGGGGGTTGAAGTCATGAGTGTAGGCATAAAGGTCATAAGTGGGGTTATAGACTCAATGAGGGGGGGGGTACAGAGCTACAACTCATATATTCCTATGTTAAATATACAAAATTTCATTGCAATGGGGGGTGTTAGAACCCCAAAAACCCCTCTTGGCTACGCCTATTATTTAAGTAGCTTCAGAGATTATCATATTATGCAGCTTTAGTGAAAATAATATGTTTTGACAACCAATAGGGACTTGGGTCCGAAAGACCCCTCTCCCCGTACTTTCCATGGCGCCTGATGAGGTTGTTTATTTTGATCACTAAATAAGTACGGTTCTCATTTTGCATGAACGTGTCTAGATCATAAATTCCTTTCATTAAAATTCTGAAAATACAATTCAGCACTTCGAAATTACAAACCCCGAAGAAGATCGCGAAAAATATCCCTCACTGAATGTGCATCGCCATGAAATTCAAAACTATTTTTCAAGCTTTCTGCCCTACTCCCCACCTGCAATTCAAAAATATATTTTTTTTAAATCAGCCCCTGCATTCAGAGCAAGTACAGCTCTCAAAAATATCAACGGAATAAAATATAATAATGAATATAATAAATAATGAAAAATAATAAATAATGAAATATCAACAGATCTTGACGAGAAGCATTGGACTGCTGCACGACTGACTGATAAACCGAATCACGACCAAATGTTGTACACGAAGAATGCCGAAGATCGAAATAATCTTGTACTGACATTCTTGAGGCGCTTAGCGATTTGCGAAAATTTGTTTTAAAACATTCTCAGGAGGGAGGGAGGGAGCATATTTCATATTTGCGGAACAGTAAACGCTCAAACCTGAAAATTGGGGCTACAGAAAACAAATATTATATATTAAAAGCGACACTTCCCCCCCCACCCCTATAGCCGAATTTTGAATTATTAAAATTTGTTCACCATTGTCTGAAATGTGAGCGCGCCAAATTTGGTGAATTTTCCCTCAACGGTTCTCCTACTAGAAGGCTCTGAATAGGCAGTCTTTGACAAAGTGCGACGAACAATAGTCGCCCGTCTCAAAAACGAAGCTTTTGAATTTAGTAGGAAAAAAAATCGTCTCGCTAACTGCAAAAATCCTCTCTCTCCAGTAGTGACAGAGAGACCGGATTTGCCGAATACTGTGAATAAGAATATAGTTCGTTTGCGGAAAATTGACCGATTGTATCGTTAGAATTCCCGGGAGCTGAAGTCACAAACGGGCTAGTTCATTACAGCAGAGGGGAGGACGTCATTTCAGAACTGGTTTTTGGCGCAGACAAACGTTCGCTAAAAACCAGTTCTGTAATGACGTCCTCCCTCTACTGCAATGAACCAACTTATTTGTGACGTCAACTCCCGTGAATTCTAATGGTATCATTACCATTTAATTAAACCAAGTTTCCACGAACGAACTTTACTTTTATTTGGATTACCGTGTACTTTATTAGCTCCTTTCACACACACACTACCACAGGAGAGCAAAAGCAGAAATTTGTACAGATTATCACCAGAGAAGAAATAAGGAAAATAACGTTGTTCAAAGACGAAAGAAATGTCACAATTCTAAAATATTAAAATTTAGTTTTCTGACTTCATTGAGATAATGTGATAATTCTAGGAATTTTTTCTAAAGAAAGACTGCTATTGACACGTCCGAAAGCGAGAATGATCTACTTCATTCGCAATTTTAGCGGTATTTAATTTTTTTTTTTGCATGTAAATTTCTGATATAAGTTTTAATAAAATTGTTAAGCATAGTATCTCGCGATAGAAGGAAGCAGACATGATTAGGTAACATATAAATTAGCATAATTAAATTAAAGCAAGTGTGTTTCCGTTTTTTAAATTCTTTTCACTTGCTAAATACATAAAATTTAAGTTATTTCTAAACCTAATTTTGTTTTCAAATTTTATTGGGAATAGGCTACTTCCAGTACCAAAAGTATTTAAGTAAGCAATTAAGCATAAGTAAGTAAATAAGTAGGTGGGTAGACAGACAGACAGACAAACAAACAGATAGCTTTTTTGTAGCATATTTTTTTTACTGCAATTTTATATAAATATACTACAAATCAAGTTTCATTATTACTAGCAATAACCGCGTTAATTACTAGAATAGAATATTGATTTCTGAAAGAAGAAAAAAAAGCTGTGACAAGAGCTTTGTTTTGGCTTCACCTTAATGAATCATTTTCTGCCACACATTTTTATTCATTTATTTTTTAATTTGGAAGACGAGTTATTATTTCTTTGTCAATAAAGACCTTTACAGCAGTGTTAAATTCAATTTCGAAAATCTTTTTATTTAAGACTAATTTATGTTAACGATATAATTTTGTATACAAAAGTGTTAAAATTATAAGTAATATAGTGTATAACTATATTAGTTATAGTGTATATATATATATAACTGCTTCATTTTAATATAAACTGTCTCAGAAATTATTCATACCCAATTTGGAACAAATGAAACAATGCGCTCTTACATTTGATGCCTTTTAATGCGAATATTATATTTCATTTTCATTTTTTCTAAAATGTATATTATTGCTTATCATGCTTTTTCTTATTAGTTTGGGATAACGGGAACTGGGTATTCATTTATGCTACTCACGTAAACTATGTTACGACACTAACGTTTTTCTTTTCAGGAAAACCAATTTAGAAGGGTAATGGAATACGTGATAGTTTCTGCATTTCTATTGGCTACTCACTTTGTTCATTTTAGGCAGTAAAAGAGGACGATGCCTAACCCTTAATAGACATCCCTGATTATTTATTCTCTTCTTTTGATGCTTGAGTTGCTATGGAATGATTGGAGAGGAATTGAAAACAGCATTATTAATTGGAAACGGCATGTTGTTTATATTAATTTCTATTAACTACTGAACGAAATCTGATGTTACGAAAATAACATATTTTTTTTTTGTGTGACATTCACTGAAACTTAAAAAGAAGGATTTAAGTAAAAAACCTGTTCCTCAATTAAAAGGAAAATATGCACCTGGTTTTACAATGTTATTATGTATATTATAGTTCTACGAATATATAAATTAACTGTAATAATTGAGTTCCTTTCGCTGATGTAAGAAATGGATATCTATCTATCTATCTATCTATCTATCTATCTATCTATCTATCTATCTATCTATCTATCTATCTATCTATCTATCTATCTATCTATCTGTCTGTCTGTCTGTCTGTCTGTCTGTCTGTCCGTCCGTCCGTCCGTCCGTCCGTCCGTCCGTCCGTCCGTCCATCCATCCATCCATCTATCTATCTATCTATCTATCTATCTATCTATCTATCTATCTATCTATCTGTCTCTCTGTCTGTCCGGAACTACTCTCTGTTCTGGAACTACTATGCCGCATGCCAACGACCAACTTTCTCATAATTGCACAAAACAAAAAGTATTAATTTATTAAATAGTCCAATACTCGCAAATAAAATAATTATTTTTCGACACCTGGTGGGAACTGAACCCACGTACTCTTGATTGTCCGTCAAGTGCTCTATCTATTAAGCCACAAGCGTCAACCACTCGCCCTCTTACGAGCGTTAGACTCCCAGCAGGCGCTGAAAAATCATTCTTTTCTTTGCGAGTGTTTGATTATCTAACACAATCACATAATCAGCTAAGTATTATTCAAATAAGCATTTAAATTTACTGCCGTATATAATAACGGAAAAAAAGAAATCCATTCATATGCATTTTTTCATCGTCATATCAATACGTAATAAAACGAAAATGGTGTCTCATTTTCATAATGATTCCTTGATTAATTAATTACTAAAAATTGAATTTAATGATTGCATCACGAATTTTTATTTTCATTTATAAAGTAAGGATATTTATGCAATAACGTATTTGGTTAAAGGAATTGTTTAATTTATCTCAGAGGGCAGAAATATCATATTTATCAAGGCGATGTTATTTGATTATTCCTAATTAATTAATAACGCATTTATTATTATTATCATTTTAATTACTGTGGGTCTGATTTCAATTTGATTTAAAACAGAATAAAAGAAGTACCGTTCTCTTAATACGTTCTTAAAATATTTTATTAGGCATAAATATATTTAAGTTCTTTATCAAAAATAAAGAATATTTTTAAAAATGCAATAATTATAAAAAAATGTTGAAGAGATGAAATTAAAGGTCCATGTCCAATTATGTATAATTATGTGTTCAAAATTTTCTTGGCGAAGCCGTATTTTAAGCAAAAGTTTCAACGTGACACGCCTGTCTTAGCCCATCAATTACAAGCTCTCATAAGGGAACCTCTCACAGCCTCTCCTCTAGAAGCTTCTGGAATAACTCTAAGTATTTCCGACATCCACTCACCGTGTAGTAAAACCACTTTCGATCTCTCCCAGAACATCATTATCCACTTTCAAAGTTTCCAAGTTGACATAATGCCGATGTTGAATAGGTTTAAATGACAAGGTTTGAGAGTTGCTAGCCATAAAGACAGCGAACAACATTTTTTAAAGTTGGAACTGAAATAAGGGGAAAGCCCAGTGAGTTTTGCAGCGAAAATCATTTGCTTTTTGCAGCCTATAGGCAAGGCTTGAACCAAGCTTGAAGAAAATTAGTGTTTGATTCTAGTTGGTATCAAGGGCGTGATATATTTTCAACCAACCCATATTCTGGGGTTTGAAGGGGGTTCAGACCCCTCGAAAGCTATATATATATGGGAGCCCATAGGTGGGCAGGGGGCTTGAACCCCCTACCCGATATTTAAAAATTTTACTTGCCCGATTCGGCTGTGCATATACTTTCGAAAGTTTTACAGTCACCTTTTAAAATAAAGTACCTTTTAACTAATTACTAATTACCAAGCAGTATCAATTAGTCTTATAGTGCTTTAGTATATTGTATATTTAATTAAACGTTTGACAGTCTTGAAGGAGGCAATGGGTTTTCATTATTTTGAACATAACAAGTCAAAATTAATAATTCATTCCACAAAAAATTTAGTATTGCCTTTGCCAAACTTCCCGTTGTCAAAACTTTTCGTCGAAAATTTGCCGCCGTGGGTTTCAGCCTAGTTAACGTATTAATTAGTAAACGTGCCACTCGTCGTTCATTGTTCTAAATATCAGTTCCCGCTCGATCATCAAAGTTAAGCAACAATGAGTGCGGTCGTCTTTAGAGAGGGTGACAGTACTTACAACTAGCTGCTTACTGAGAACCATAATGGTATGAGCTGCTTAATATGGTGATTCTATGAACGACTGATGATTTCGCAATTGTCTTGCAGTTTAACCATTGAACGCCAAAAAATAGTAAAAAGCCAAATGGTTGACGTTGAAAAAAATACATTTAAGTATATTATAGATTTCTAAACACCGAATACGGCTGCCTCGTTCCCTCTCTATCTATCTTGTTGAATACATTTCGTACGAATTAATTACACTTTCCCGAAAATATTAATAACTCACTTTATTAAAAAAAAGACACAAAAAGGTTAGAATTTTTTAAAGATAAAACTAAAAAAGATACGGTGGCTGTCATGCAGTGAACAAAAGGCATTTTCATTAGATGACACAAAAGTTTCCTTTACATTAGATTTCCTTTTTCCTTCGAACAATAAAGCTTAATATTCTTTTAGGCAAAATCCTGTAGATCTTTGACATTTTAAGACTACACCAGAAAATATTCAATTCTAATAAATAGAATTCTGTTGAGAAGTATTTTTCTAATTCATTAATTGTTTTGGCACTTAAGAAAGTACATATTCCTCATAATTCATATTTGCTTCTTTGTCTCCATTTGGTGGAGGAAACATCAACATTTTAACTATAATAAATATTACAATTAATAAAGTTTACACCCACGTATTTAACTCATACTAGAGCTGTTTTTGGTATAGGAGAAAAGAAACATTGTCCCCGTCCTGGAGTAGAACTAGGGTCCCCCCCCCAGTTGAGCCCGGAGTGAATTCCTCACGAAAAACGCACAAAATCTCGTCCCGGTGGCTATTGATGTGTTGATCATTATTTGGCAATTGTGTTAGCCCTGAGAAGGGTAATAATATCTTACGTAATAATTATATATATATATATCATCATCATCATCATCATATTCAACCATTATCTATCCACTGCTGGATGAAGGTCTCTCCAAATGCTTTCCACACAAGTCTATCCTGAGCAATTCGCTTCCACGTCACCCCAACCTGTTTTCTTATTTCATCCACCCATCTAGTTTGAGGACGTTTTCTAGGTCTTCGGTGGTCTCTTGGAATCCAGTTCAGAATTTCTGTTGTCCATCGTTGATCAGTTCTTCTTGCAATATGCCCAGCCCATCGCCATTTCAGCCCTTTTACTTTAACAATGATGTCCTCTACTCTAGTTTGCTCTCTCACCCAAGTGTTTCTTTTTCGATCTCTCCTAGTTATTCCAAGCATGCACCTCTCCATGCTCCTTTGCGTTGTCTGTAACTTTCGTATTGCTCCAACTGTTAGACTCCATGTCTCTGATCCATAAGAGAGGACTGGCAATACACACTGGTTGAAGACCTTTCTTTTTAGACACAAAGGCAATTTCCCCTTCAGGATAAAACTGTTTCTTCCAAATGCACTCCAGCCAAGTTTAATACGTCTGTTGAGTTCTTTCATAATGTTGCCATCCATTGAAATCAGCTGGCCAAGGTAAATATATGAATCAGCAATTTCTAGCTCAGTGTTGTCAACTTGTATTTTTGTTTCCTCTACAAAATTATTGAACATGATCTTAGTTTTTTGTAGGTTCATCTTGAGTCCAACTTCTTCACTTCTAGTTGAGAGCTCTTGTACCATGTCTTGGAGTTCTAATGGGTCCGTTGAAAAAATAACAATGTCATCAGCAAACCGCAGATGATTTAAATATTCACCATTTATTTTTATTCCCTTGTTATTCCAATTTATCAGCTGAAAAATCATCTGTAAAGCAGAAGTAAAAAGTTTTGGAGAAATGGTATCTCCCTGCCTCACCCCTTTGCCAAGTTTGATAGTTTTGGTATCTTTATGTAACCGAAATTTTGCACTTGCATTTTTATACACACGTTTCACCATGTCAATGTACACATCCTCAATGTCTGTTGATCTTAAAGAGTTGATGACTGCTGATGTTTTTATAGAGTCAAAGGCCTTCTCATAGTCAATAAATGCAACACACAATGGAAGTTCATATTCATGTGTTCTTTCAATTAATTCTCTTAATACTTGAATATGGTCCACTGTACTGAATCCACTTCGAAATCCAGCTTGTTCTCTTGGTTGAGCTGCATCTAATTTTTTCTGCAGGCGATGTGTTAGAACTTTTGTGAAGATTTTATAAATAGCAGGTAACAAGCTAATTGGTCGGTAATTTTTCAAATCCTCTTTATCACCTTTTTTATGCAAAAGAATTACTGTTGCAGAATCCCATTGGTTTGGTATGTTACCGCTGTTAAGACATTTGGTAAAGAATTTTGCAAGTATGTCTTCTACATATTCTCCAGCTTCTTTTAGGATATCTAATGTAATACCATCATCACCAGGGGCTCTTCCTTTCTTCATATTTTTTATTGCAAATGAAACTTCTTCTTTTAAGATTTTAGGAGCTGTTCCTTCGACTATTTCAATGTCTTCGTTTAATTCACTGTTACTTTCGTATAGATTTTTGTAGAATTCTTCAACTCTTCTAAGTATTTCTTCCCTATTTCTTGTTACGGTGCCATCCTCTCCTTTTAATGCAATGATGTGTTTCTTCCCAACAGATAAACTTCCTTTAACAACCCTAAGGCTCTTGTTATTTTCAATGGCTTTCCTTACTAGCTCACAGTTGAATTTTCTTATGTCTTCTTTCATGCTTTTGCGCAGAGTTTTACAAAGTTCTATGTACTCAATCCTGGAACTGGTATTTCGATTGTCCACCTTCATATCTCTTCGCCTTTTCATGAGCTGTTTCGTCTTCTCAGATAATTTGCTATTGTGCTTTTTACAGGT
This sequence comes from Dysdera silvatica, assembly GCA_006491805.2. Taxonomy (NCBI): domain Eukaryota; kingdom Metazoa; phylum Arthropoda; class Arachnida; order Araneae; family Dysderidae; genus Dysdera; species Dysdera silvatica. The sequence goes on from QLNU02015003.1 coordinate 162,217,698, forward strand.
TACACCACCAATTTCCCCAGCAGTTTCAACTATTGTCTTAACAATGTTTTCATTTGCTTCTGAGATATCACTTTCATATATATATATATATATATATATATATATATATATATATATATATATATATATATATATATATATGACTTATTTATATTCATATATATATATATATGTTAAGCATGTATATAACAAATATGTACAAATTACATTATATACATTTAATTAAATAATCTACTTTTAATTAATTCTATATAAAACCATTTAGATAAAGGTTAAAATATTGCTTAATTATAGTGGAGTTATAAAGTATATAAATTTATTAATTAAAAATTTGTTCATGATTTTGTTTTCTTTTAGATTTTAAATTCATATTTAGTTTTATTCATAGCAAATAAAATACTTTCGAACTTTAAGAAGTATTTCCAATGTTTCAAATTATCGGTTTCGGTTAAATATTTGAAGACCGTTTGTTTCATCTTCCAAAAGGTTTTACAAATATAAATTTTAAAATCTCGAAATAGGATATGTGAATATGTAACTCGTATTCAAATACCATAAAATTTTAAGTATTTATTCAGAGCTTACAAAAAATTTCGATCTTTCAAATTGAATTCGTAGAAAACGAAAATTTTTTTTGATGTTGCAAGAAAATTAAATTGCTAGAATTTTCTAATGCTTAGTATTCATTGGATTCGTGCTACAAACTTTTTGAAATAATTAATTTAATTTAATTCAAATCTGTTAGTTTTCAAAACCGAAGAAAAAGAAAACATTGCATATGGTTTGAACAGTCCGATTCAGTGCTGATGCTGTTAAGTCATCAATCAGTGCACTATACTCTGCATGTTACATTCCGTAGCGCTTAGTAGTCATCATCAACTCTTTCGTGCAACACTGTTGACACCATGGTATAGGATGCTGTGCTTCATCTAGATCAGAGAACATCGCCATTGGATCGTAGATGACTAGCGTGGTGGTGTAATTTGGTCATGCCAATCACTATTTCAATTGTTTTGAGCAGATGGGCGAATCCTGTGTTGGTGAGACAACAGCATGAAGCTATAGATTCAGCTTGACAACGAGGTGAACTGGTAGGATGAAAGAGGAATCAGCGTTGGTGTGAGGTGTGTTTTGTTGAGGTAAACAAGGTTCATTAGTAATAATGGAGTCTTAAGTGGCAGGAATAGGCAGAGAATACAAATCTCTTTGCACAGACTATTAACACCTGCACTGGCGTAATCAGGTAGGGTGTTGATGGAGATTGTAATTATATTGTGCATGTGTACATATGAATATATGAGTTGTAGCTCTGTAACCTCCCCCACATTGAGCCTATAACCACCTCATGAACTTTCTGCGTACGCCTATGAACACACTCCTTTATAAAAGCAATGTTCTACGGTGGTGTTGGTTGGTACCAACAGAATAATGTAACACACACCCCTCCATCGTGCACGGGTGTAAAACTGGTGTAATGAATACTCCACCAGCTACTGTGTTCGCCGAATTTAAGCGTTATAGGGCACATATGGGACATTATGTAGGATTCGCTCCATACGTTGTAGCGACATTCAAAAAACAAGTCTGAAGTACGGACAGCTATAGGATATGCTTTATATATCCGTGCTATGATGCCAAGTCGAATAACATCGGTTAGTTATTCGATCGAAGATTGGACCTAAACATTATAAATTAGGCATAATTTTTATCGTACGTTCCGTACACAGTTCTATTTGTTGATATTGTCTGTGGTTACTTACATACATACTCGTTGTATTTTAAATTCTTTTTTGTTCGATGGCTGACTTATTTTTAAAAATTCGTTTATTTTACAAAACGTCGTTCATTTCCTCAAAGCAACACTTAATCTAACCAGGCGAATCTATAATAATGAAGTGAATACTGAAAAAACGTCTAATATATAAAACAATAATGCTTAATATTTAATAGTTATGTCAAATAATTAATAATTATGTCATAATAATAACGTCTAATAATTAGTAATGATGTCTAATATTTAATAATAATGTCCGATATTTAATAATAATGTCAAATATTTAATAATAATGTCAAATATTTAATAATAATGTCAAATATTTAATAATAATGTGTCCGATATTTAATAATGATATGTCCAATATTTAATAATAATGTGTCCAATGTTTAATAATAATGTCTAATATATTAATTACATTTGGCTTTGAATTCGCTTTAAATTTAATGAACAAAGTATTGTTATTAACGGATTGTGGATATCCTTCCTTACAGTTCTCCAACGGAAGTCGGTTAACAACGTTTTATGTTCACAATATGTCATCTCGTCCCCCGGCCAGAACCAGGTGTTCCGACTCTTTCCCCCATATCCTCCCTGAAGCTTTGCGGCCCCCCTGAAAAAATTTCTGAATCCGCCCAAAAAATAATCATTGGTTACGAGACCACTTCGTTTAAAACAGTAATAATAAACATACTTTGTTAATATAATGCAAAAGTATGTTGTGTGAGTAGTAGCAGTGCGTTTTCAAATTCAAAATACCATCATAGACTTGGTTAATGCAGTTTCACAGAACATGCCGAAACATGTAAACACTGATACAGAGTCTTCCTTCGAGATTGAAAATTACATACTGATTTGATATGAATATTATATAAAGAATAATTATATTACCTATTTTATGTAAATTGATGTATTTTCTCTGTCTTCCTTTAACCGACATATTAAGACCCTATTGTATTCTTTTGATGTCATAATACTGAGTGCTCTCTTTCAGTTTTATCAAAAGTTCTAATACGTTTCGATGACTTTTTATAATAGATTAATACGTTTCGATGACTTTTTATAATAGATTAATACGTTTCGATGACTTTTTATAATAGATTAATACGTTTCGATGACTTTTTATAATAGATTTATCTAACCAGCTATGCAATACCTCGACAGAATTCGTGTCCCTTACAACAATTCCATATTTGGCCGATGGAAAGGTTGTCTATTTATCCCCTGGTAAGCCACATAAGTTTGAAATTTTTGAATGACATCGCTTATTAGAAAAGTTTCTATCACAATTAATATTCATTGTTGTAATTATCATAATTGTTATTAGCTTGCACTGTCAATACAATTGTTTGTTTGTGGTTTTACGGCTCAAAGACTACAATGGTCATGCTGCGCCGGGACCTACTGTTTTCCGAGGAATCCGAACCTCTCAAGGCCTAGGGAACCAAACTCCGGACTACAGTGAGCAGTGCGATCTTTATGAGATCTCTGAGTAAGCGTTCTTTTTGCACTGCTGGGAGTCGAACCCGGATTAGCCGCGCAATAGGAGAACGCGTTACCACACTGCGCCACCGCAGAGCCATCAATACAAATCGGTACGCCCCAATAAGATATATTTGATAAAGGGGATGAGATGATACTATTTTGCAAAGAGGATTGGATAGATATAAAAGAATGAATTGGGACATGATCGTTCTTAATGACGATAAAGAAATTTTAATAAATTTTTTATGCGATAAAGAGACTAAGGTTTTCATTTAGACACGAAGCTGATTGAGCAATTTTCCTTGTTATATCCGGGTAGCGCATGTTTTGTTCGCTAAAAGTGATTAAATGCATTGCACTTTGAAATTATATCAAATAAAATCCGTATTTTTCTAGCTAAATTGGGTAACTCGTAATATAAGGGCCCGTTATAAGTGGCCCCATTGTATATGCATACGATAACGAAAAAATTGACCCACCTTAAAGCAAACAATAATGATTTGTTTTAAATTGCTTTTATATTTCTATTACTTGTATATGTATGTACAGTTAGAAAAGTTAAACTGGCTCGCATAGAGCTAAGTACATGAATAAATTTTAACCTTTTGGTGATTTTTATTTATCTCATGATAACAGTGTTCGAAAATGGCAACACAAGAGTAATTGCGTATCTAACAGAAATGAAGAGAAAACATTGTATTAATTTTATTCCTTTGTCTCGTGATTAAGGCGGAAGATTTTTCTTTAACGATATGTTCGACAAAAAAATAAATAAATACAATAGTCTCACGTTTTATTACGAAGATGGATTATGGCCGTCACAGTGATGGAATGATTTCAGGCTTGTAGTTGCCCTTTTTTTGTCTTTAATAGTTACTCTTTAACTTTCACTAGTTACTCTTTAACTTTCACTAGTTACTCTTTAACTTTCACTAGTTACTCTTTAACTTTCACTAGTTACTCTTTAACTTTCACTAGTTACTCTTTAACTTTCACTAGTTACATTTTAACTTCTATATGCCAGTGTTAACAATATAATTCCTAATAATAAGTAGACTGAATTGAAACAAAATGTCCGACATAGTTACTAAATTCCGATATTTAATTAGGGATTTAGATGTGTTTTATTCATTTGGTATATAAAAACCTGTCGTCTAGGTATTACTTCCCTCTTCACCAAAAAGTTTAACTATCCGTAATCTGGCCGTAACTAGCAGTAATCTGTAATAAGTCGTAATCTCTCAAAACACTTCAGGAAGTAAGAGATAATAAATGGATAGTAGAAATAGTAAGAGACATATAAATAATAAGGATATGCATAAATAAGGGATAATAAAGGGGTGATTGGCTCCTGAAAAATGATGTTCTTTTAAATTAGCGCCAAAATTACATTTTTTTTTGTTCTGAATCACTGCAAAATACCAAAGACTTCAGGAAGTCCAAAACTGAATTATAAACTAAATGTATGTTATTTAATCTATAATTATTAATAATAATGGTATAATTATACCTTAAGTATATTTATATCTTATTTATAAAATAATGTATTGTATTAGATATAATCATTCAGCACTATTGTCGCATGCAAATCACATACTGTATACTCCATGAACTATTCAATATGCACCTCAGTTTGAAAACATTATTACTCTTATTTACATAATAACTTATTTTTCGTTTACTTCCACGTATGCCATCACTTGCCATTAAAAAATTTTCCTGGATAATTTACGTTTAGATGAAATAAGTGGATGGCTTTGTCAATATGTTACGTTTTAAGATTTCGTCGCCGTTTACCTTACATTTTAAATTAAATGTGCCCCTTGGACTATGTTTTGCTATTTTCGATGATACCGTTACTTTGATTTGCTCGTAAAATTATATGAAACAAAATAAAACACATTATGTGTTTAAAACGTAACACCTTAGTAAAATATCAAAAAATTTCGTTAAATATTAGTACTGTTTTTGATCGTATTTTTCTTTTAAATTAGTTACTCTTTCCAAGGGCTTTAAACATATTTTTAGTAAAATAGAAGGTTACGTCTAAAGTTAACTTACGTAAATGCATGAAACCAAAACTTTAGACGACTATCGGTAATATAAAGCATATCAGATACCCTAATATTTTTATATATGAACTTTTATCACTCATAAACGATGAAAATAAATGAAAAATGCTTCTACATCAAGACGTAATTCACTTTTCCATACTAGCTATTAGCGAAAGTATATGATTATATTGAAAAGGTTACACACACACGTAAGGGAATATCACAAAACTTCGTAAAATTATACAATGGACAGAGTTTATGAACTATATGCTTTAATATAGCTTTAAAACGTTTTCTCGAAGGCTTTTAGCCCTCTTCGAAGAAGCTTACACAATACTGAAACTATTGACACTAAACGAATAATAAAGGTTTATTATTAGTTCAGTCTTAATAGTTCCAGTATTATGTAACCTTCTTTGAAGAGGGCTAAAAGCCTTCAAAAAAAGTTTTAAAGCTATATTAAAGCATATAGTTCAAAAACTGTGCCCATTGTGTTATTTTACCAAGTTTTGTGATATATTCAGCACAGTGAGTCGTTTTACTTCCACGTAAGGAAATATTCATTTTATTACACAGGTTTGAGAAATAATACCTTTTATTGTTTTCTGCATCGTCTTAGGTGTTTCTAATATTTTTCGGTACGCTGAGTTCAGAAATGCCGAGATTTTCCCCTCTGCCACGTAAGGTTTTTCCATCAAGTGAGGATGAAGGCCTAGTAAAATCGCACAGAAGATCTAGCAGAACTAAAAATTTTATTTACGAAAAAACTTAAACATAAGACGTATTTTACATTTTATTACTTTATTATGTTGGCCATAGTCACCAGGAAGTTAAAAATCATTATAATGTCTCTTTTCCTTCCCCTCGAAGCTCTGTTTAGAACCCTTTCTCCTGTGCGCTGCTTGCGCCTCCTCCCTAGTCAGCAGTAGTCTGCTTTATTATGTTGATAGTCCACGGGTCCTGATACCTCCGTGCCATTTTCTTTATGTTCTGGTGGAATTTCTCTCCTTTATGCTCACAGTGTACAGCGCCTAGATTTTCTTGGAAATATCTTAGATGGCTCTTCAAGCTCATTGAGCAAGCCAAGGCTTTGAAGTTCTCCACATGTTTTCTACAAGATTTTTGATGTCAGGGTCTTTCTGCTTGCCAAGAAACTTCTTTACAACTTCTTTAAAGGATTTTCAAGCTGACCTCTCAATGTTTTCCATTTTGGTTTTAAAGATTTTGCCTGTTATGAGTTTTTGAATGTCAGGACCGACGGAAACCCCTTCTTTCAGCTTCGCTTCTGATAGTCCTGAAAACTTACTCGCCAGGTATTTGAAACTATCACAATTATTGGACAAGGCTTTCACAAACTGCTTCATGATGACAAGTTTGATATGAAGTGCAGGAAGGGGCACTTTTTTTTGCGTTCACCAAAGATTCGAAGTGCACATTTATTCCTCCCCATTACGTTTAGCGTCCTGTCCACATCTTCTGTGTCCAGTGCTTGGCTTTAGCACGATTGTCCCATTCGTAGAGGAAACAGGGGTACTTTGTCTAGCCACCCTGTTGATCAAGGATCATAGAGAGCACTTTTAGATTGCCACAGATGGTCCAACTATATTCCTTGTGGTTAAGCTTGGTCAGGATAGAGGCTGAATTCTCATACCTCTCTTTCAAATGGACTAAATGGCCAACCCGTACATAGCAAATTTGTTGCCGTTATGAAGGACAACTTCCACACTTCTTTGTAATCAGTCAATGAAGAGTGTCCAATCCTTTGCCTTCTTTTTTAATTCATAATGGATCGAAAAGCTACAAATTACTTGTAGTTCATTGCGTTAAATTATTTTTTTACACGTTTTTGATTCGTAATATCATTTATGTTTTAATTTTTCGATAATATTTTTTTACTTTCTATGTTTCAATTCATCATTGATGAGGTAAAATATTTCTTTTATAAGCAAAAATATTACTTTCACACGATTTTATAGTAGCCCGCTTATTAAGTAGGTAAGCAGACAGAAATTCTCGATTTGTGTCAAAACTGTACGTGATAGAATTTTTTAAGTATTTTTTCTGAAATCAGCATACAAAAATACATAAGAAACACCCTTCAATTTGTAAAAAAAATTAATAATAAATAAAAATCGTCGAAAACCCCGTATTATTTATTAAACTATATTTTTTAGCTCATGGTTTCTCTGTGGGAGACGATGAATCCCTTCCTTCTTCTAACACTGTCGTTAGTTCCATTTCTAGTGTTCAATCCTTCCATTAAATGGACAAGAGGTAAGTTTTTCAGATCAATCAATTTTTTTTTTCAGCTCAATCAGTTTCTGTTTTTTAGCTCAATCAATTTCTGTTTTCAAGCCCAATCAATTTCTGTTTTTGAGCGCCAGGACCGCAATGGTCATGCGGCGCCGGAACTTACAGTTTACACAGTATTCCGAACTGCTTAAGAATCAGGGAACCAACCCCCTGACTACAATGAGCAGCTCATCAGTAGCCGTTCTTCTGTTTGGTACTGGCTGGGCATCGAACCCGGCTTAACAGATGCTAGAAAAACGCGCTACTACTGCACCACAGCAAAGCTAAAGGTTTACGCCGCCGTGTAAGGGTACTAAGTTTTGGGGCAGTCGGAATATTTGGTTACACGCGGACACTTTGGTTACACGCGGACCCTTTTAAACATTCTGCTAATTATCGTGGACTACCGGGGGTGCGGTAGGGGGTCCAATATTTTTTTTTATGATATATCAAAGTACTGAATTTCCTAGTAATACGTCAAAGTATTAAGTCTTATAGTGGATGTGATTAAGTGTATTGAATTTTGTACAAATTTGTTTTTATTAAGAATATTAAATTTTGCATAGGTTTTATATAGAAAATGTTTGACGCTTGTTGACTTGTGTTTTTTCTATATAATTAGAAAGGAATATGCCTTCAATGTAATAATTTGATTTTGATTGGGCTGTTTACACGCAACTGTTCAAATAAAAAAATTCCGTTGTCATTTTGTTAAATTTTATTTTATGGCAATTTTTAGCAAAAAATGTCTTCGTCATTTTTTTCTTAATCGTTTATTAATAGTGAAATTGAAATTTTTGTGCTAATTTTTACGATTATTTTTATACAGAAAAAACAGTTTTTTGCATTGACTACGTACAGTCGCATCAAGATTTAGGAGATACCCACATGGCGTGCAATCATACCAAAATTTACGCAACTGGTAATAGCAGCACATATATATTCCAATTTTGAAACTAGAATGTACCTTTGGGTAAATGATACATAGATACGTATAACATGGATGTATCAACTCGAAACGTATACGTATATTAAGTAATAAATATTTTAACCAAATTTCTTGTACAGGTGGAGCATTGAGCATCGTGAATTTCCTAGGCTCGAGGTTGTTGAACGGGAATAATCTTTACTCAACAGGTAATACGATCGTCAAAAATTAGTTAAATCAGTAAAATTAATTAATAATTAAGTAATAATACGATAATTAAAGAATTAGGTTTAAATGGTTTATTTCGGTTATGTAATAAGTATCCTTATGAAAATGTAAGAAAAATATTACGAACGGTACAGTTAGCGAAAAGTGGGCCTTTGAGTTTCAATGGTTATGTCCATCGCATTCGCATCCTCCGAGTCTGGGTTCGAGCTTGGTTCGAAAACTCATAAATAAAATTAAAACAAGTATAATAAAAAAATTTTTTTTTAAAGTCAATTCCTTCAATGCGCTGCTCAAATAAAAGGGAAGAAAGGGAAAAATTGCGAAAAGCAATTTTGGCGACATTTGGCTGTAATTGGCGGCAAGCATTAATCGCCAAATACACCAAAGGAAAGCAAAAAAAAAATCATTTAAATTTAATTAATGAATTAATATTTGAAAAAACTGTATTAACATCAAGTGTCATCCACTACAAGTTTAAAAAAATTTATTTGAACTTGATTGGATGGATAGAAAGTATTTTATTAACGATTGAAAATTTGAACAAGATATAATATATATAGGGAGAGTGTGAGCTAATAGAAGGAATTGAAAAAAGAATTCTCATTCCCAATATCAGTTCTTAATCTCAGTCTGAATTAAAGCTATAAACGTCAAGTCAGTTTACACCCTACCCTTTTCCACAGTTTTCTCGAATGAGACCACGAATCAACACAAAATTAAAGTTCTCTTCTTTCTCAAGTTCACAAATATGCAGCAAAAACTTCAAAGTAAAAAATCTGTAGAAAATGATCTATGTAATATCTTATTCATGTGGAGGAGAGCCACGTAACAAGCTATAGCTTTCTGCTCTTTTCGATTTCTAACCTTATCACCAGTTAACACCCTAAACCTCAAAATTACAATTATCAATGAAAGATCAAAAATATCATATGGAAGAATGTGTTACTATAATTGTAATTAGGTTGAATGAAAATTACTCTTAAATTCTGGTTGGGTGTAAACATACCAAAAGGCGCCACAAGTCGCCTATTATGGCACCCCTACACCAACACGACTAATAAATATCCGCCTTTGTCCGGCAGTGTAAACTATCGGACACCGAAATGGTTGTAGGTAACAGAAAATAGTGGGCATTGGAAAAATAGTTAGCAAAAACAGCTATGATTATTTTATCAAACGTTTTCAGTGAACATTATAGTACAGAGAGTTTTTAATTTTTCATACCAAGAAAAGGAGAGAACTGGTAGTTTAGGAAACGCTATTTTCTCCCTTTGCATATATTAAATGAACGACGAGAGGAAAGCATGTATATATATATATATATATATATATATAAGGCATTATGTGCAATAATAAAATCTTATTAAATTTAAAAATAGCCAACCCCCATGTCAACTAAAGTCTAGGTATCCTATAAGCGTCTATCCCTCTAACGAGTAGGCGCAGTTCCAGGCGCGTTGGAAAGTGGGGTCTTTTGGCTCAATCCCCTCATTGGCTATCAAAACACATTTTCTTTAAGGTTGTATCACGTGACCGTCTTGATACTTGAGCCCCTCTCTCCCACAATTTTTGAATTGCAACACTACTGCGCGATTCGTAAAAGCTTGGAAATTATTGAACTACAAAAAGAAAAAAATGGATATTGAGGGCCACGAACTGTGTAAAGTATTGAATAAAAAACAAAACAGTCACGGATATGATATCAAGCTCAAAACAGTCGTGGATATGATATCAAGCTCAAGACAGTCGATAAAGTATTGATATCGAATATGTTGGTGGGTAGGATAAAGGAGAAGGAATTTCTCAACAACAATGTGCCTCAACAGGAGATTAGCGAGACATCATGAGTGAAGAAAATACTGTGCCTTGATGCAACAATTTTATATACAAATTCCCTTGGATCTAAAACGGTATGCCAAGGGCGTGGTAGAATAAAATTATTGTTAAACACTACTCTAAAATTTTAGAATATCTTATCATCATGCATTATAGATAAAGAGATGATGTGGTAATCTATGTTCAATTTAAATCAAAGGGATCTTTCCCCTCTGGGGATACCTTCAATAAAACAATGCTTTTAATCCAATTCTCCCACCATCGCCATGCATTCGCATTAATGTTTCATTTTCCCTTGGAGTCTTGGATATCTATTATCCATGTTTTAGGAGATCTGTCTCTCTTTTTTTCCTTTCCTCCGGCACGAAGTCCCACATCATCTTCAGCCATCTCTCGCCGTGTTCATTCTCTTAACATGTCCCTATCATCTAAGTGCCTTTCCGCGTATTTTTACTTTTATGGTTTTACCAATCTCTACTTTATCCGGAATATCCAAATGGCAATTTAATGAAGTCGAAATTCACTACCATATTGCTTATAAATATGCATACAGCGTACAGAACAATTGTCTTTTTATCTTTTATTTCAGGCTTAGAAAAGTTTACTTTCGATAGAAAATGGTCTGTCAACAAAAGGTGCCCAGCTGATTTACCAAGTAGTAAGACAATTTTTTTACGGTAAAAATTACTGCAATCACTGATGTTTCCGAACGCATTTCAACGAGTTGACTTGTATATTTATAAAATGCATTTTAACAAATTGTCCTGCATGTTATTTGAAAAGCATTTTATCTTTTATTCGCTCGACATCGTTTAGTTTTTACCTTTTAAAATAGTTTGTATAAGTCGAAGTGTCAATAAAGCTGAAAGTAATATATTGCAATAATTAAAAAAATGGACCTATATTACTGTGTTTGTTAACTTATTAACCTTGCAATTCGTATTTGTAATTTTTTTTAAAATGAACTTAGAAAGGGAAGCAAACTTTAAAAGGATTTATTGGATATTTTTAGATAGTCATCCATACCATATAAAGAACCAAGAAGATATGTGTATAGATGAACCACGTTTAAATGAGTAAGTGTTTATGAAAAGCAATTCTCATTTATCAATAAAGGGAAATTAACTAAATATTTTTCAATGTTCAAAATATATCGAATTTAAAGAAGCCAAACTGGATCTAAAACAATCAGTTGCCAGGAGATACTTTATGTTATTAAAATAATAATAGAATGAAAAGTTTTGTTGCGTACAAAAGGAACATTGGAATTTCTGTTATATTTTCAAAGTAATAAAATGTTATTAATCTTTTTAATATATTACCCAATGTTTAAGAAGATTCACTTGCCATTGGGAAGCTGACACTCTTGCCAGTACGCGATTGCCTGGTACTTGCTTTTAGCTACTAAATATGGGTAAGAAAAATAACTTTTGGTTCATCTGTAGTAGACTGTCCCTCCTTCGGCGGATTTTGGAATTATTAGGCTGATGAGATGCCAAACAAGTATCCTTTTTATGAACTGCGAAACTTTATTTAAGAACTGTATGATCTAACACTTTCTTTTCCACAGTCCTTGATTTATATTTTGTCTCATGTTATTCAAAGGTAGAATTTTATGAGATACAGGTATCTTTCGAGTTCCAGATACATTTGTTTTGGCAGTGGTTTTTACTCAAGTTTTACATTTGGCAAAATAATTTCTAATAATCTAACGTTATTGACGAATCCAACGTAAAAGTATATAGTCCTTTATTTTAAATTTTTTAATTGATTGAAGTTTAAATAACTGATATAGCAATCTTGATATTAAATATTTCAGAGAAATTAAAAATCAGATTGGAACATGGTTACAATGAATTCATGGCTATAACGAATAAATAAATTGTGTTAGTTTGATTTAATATATTATATATATGGTTAAATTGACCAGAATATATAGCATATAACAGTTATAATTAAGGACAGCAACGTCTACTTGAAACGTGTCAATATACCCTCTATCGCTTTCTGAGGCTAAACTCCACACAACGTGGCTATTATACTTCGATAAAAATTCCTAATTCAGTGTATATTTTTTTTTTATTTTAGGAAGATTGACAAACAAATTTCAAATGAAGAGAATCTTGTTCCAGAATCTAAATTTGTAAGTGTTTTCTTTTCTACATTAGAGAATAAATAATAAAATAGTATCCGTAAAGTAATAAAACAATAAAATAGTATTACAAACTACACGGGAAAGCCATTAATACATCACAACCACTTCCAGAAACTTATAAACAACTCTTACTCTGAAATGTATGAGACATCCCCAAATTAGGTAACCCGCAGTGTGGGTTTCTCATTGGTCCCTATTGGGGTTCTTCCATGATTCTATTGGAGGCCTCCCATTGGTTCTCATTGGGTTTTCCCATTCTGCGGGACTACTCTGATGAAGGGTTTTCCAGAAATTTCAAGTATAAAAAAGAGACAGAAACATAACATCGTCATTACTCCTGATGAAGGACTGCTGCTGATGCGTCCGAAAGCTTGAGTGATCTTTTTCATTGCTATTTTACCAGTGTTTAACCTTTTATGCAGTATCCGTTAATTTGTAAGGAAGCAAATGTCAAAAAAATTAATTTCAAATATTAAATTTTAATAAGTAGCGGAATTTGAATTATAGGGTTGAAAAAAATTCGCACATAATGGGGTTAACGAATGGCAGACTTGTATGTAATTCTTGACTAGTGGGGGAGGTTAATCATTAGTGAAATAGTTATATAGTTCATCAGAGTTCCATTTTATCCAGTATACATTGTACTAGATTGGGAGGGAGAGGCAGAACTTTAATTTGCTAGCTTTTACCTGGATTTGTTAAAGTTGTCTTTTCCTTGTTTAATAAAGGAAATAAAACAGTCAGGACAGGGTATAACTGTGACCTCCCACAATAGAAAAACTATATTCACTTCGCAGGCTTTCCTAATTGTTGCCACTTAGAAACGCAAGAAAAGAAACTTAATAAGTTTAATTTCTAAAACTGGCGAAATGTCAAATAGTTTCCTTTTACATGACGCTTTCCAAGTGTGTATAATTTTACTTTCCGTATCTCTCAACAAATATATTGTACAATTATAATTTAACTTTTTTCTATTTGGCAACAGTTTGTGTCATTGTTTCCCGCATTCTAAAACCAAATTAGTCTTCAATTTACCACCGACAGGTGCACACGTACTACGAAGGTTTCGCCAGAAAGGCATACTTAATTTCTGTAACGTTCTATTTTAATTTATTTATTTTTGTCCTGTATTAATGACTTAACTTAAACATTTAAAGAAGTAATAAATATCTTTTTCAACTTGGATGGAACAACTCCATTTTTTCAATATTTATAACTGCATAACCATGGTAATGGAATGTTAATTGCTTTTTGCACAGTTATATTACACATTTTACACATTCATTGGATCATCTTCGCAAGATGTGTGACATTATAGAACAATACCTCATCGTTGCTTGATTAAAATGTCGTGCATGATGCCCACGTTTTATTAGTTATTACATTTTATAATACATTTAATATAAAAAAACTTTTAAGAATGCTATATTCTGATAAATAATATCACATTAACTATATACTTCAATTGCAAGGAAGTAGGAAATTAATAAATTTTGTTGTAACTATTACTGCAGTAACCCATATTAACGCACATCTGTAGCAGAACGCACTGCTTATCTCAGGAGAAATGATTTATTAATTTTTCCTAATGAAAGGTATATATATTGTTTTTAATAATTAAAGAAAGAAAGAAGAAATATATATAGTATATCAGTAATTACATTAAAAAATTCAAAAATTTCTTATTACCTTCTAGAACTGGACTTCCAAAATATATACATTCTGCAAGTATAATATCCAACAATATATATATATATATATATAAATGTACACATGAAGAATTATATTACTGAAGGATTTTTATATGTGCGGAATAGATTTCTGATCTGAGAAATTATATTCAGACCTGTTAACTCGAATTCTAATTTGAGAAATCAAATCTGATCCGGAAAAAACGTCGTCATTTTTAGGTTGTTATTTTCATATATAATGTCTCACGTGAGAAACAGAAGGTATATATGGAAAATATCTGTCTTTTCCGGGAAATATTTTGATCCAAGGAGTTCCACATAACGCATGGACGTAAACTAAAAAATACTTATCCGAGAAATGACATTTTTATCTTCAAAACGTTTTACTTTTACTGTCATTTATTTGGGAAACAACATTTATATGGGATGCACCAATCATCTTTGAAAAGTTATTCTCTGAAAAAATGTGAAAAAAATTAAAAAGATTAAATAAATATGAAAGGTATCCTTCGAGAGAAAAGAATCATATTCTTATCTGAATATATATATCACATCTTTGAGAAAAAAATACCATGTCAATTAATTAAAATTCAAATAAGTTCAGAAGGAATGAAGGTGAAATCAAATACTTGTTGTTACATGTTTTCAATGGAATGGGACTGCATTTTTTTAAATTGGTATTTATACTTCTGACATCATTAAATTTTATTTTAAATTTACAAAGACAAGGCCTTGTTACCTGTACCTCAATAATCTAGTTAGCAGGATGCTTGGATTGTAACCAAGAGATCGCGGGTTGAGTCCAATTTAAGGCGAGTCAGTTTTATTCTTTCTGACCCCACTATAAAAAACTGCCCGTTACGCCTCTATGTATTGAACCCACTCATGACCAATTGATGACCACTTCGGTGAAGGTGGGTAACAATTCAAAAGATTCTGACCCTCGTTTTCGGAGGGAGCAGATGCTTAGCACATTACTGTTCCTTTCCTTCATTTTTCTTTTTTTTTTTCACCTTTCTTTGTCTTGATTCTAAAGTTATTGTCCCTAGGTTTGCCTCGCATCGATGGATCAGATTTGATTTGTTTAATTGCCTTTTCCTGTTCCCCTCGCCCTCGATTTATCCTCCAACGCTTTCTCTTGCAGCGGCCGTGTGTCTGCTTCCAAAGGATACATCGGAGTGCTCAGCAGTGTTTTTCTTTTCGGGATCCGTGGTTGCCTTTGTTCATCGTTTCTGTCTCGTGTTCGTCCTTTTCGTCTATAGTGCCTCTGCTGTTTCGGCTCTGGTGCCCTTCGCCTGCCATGCTGTGCCTTTTCATTTCTTCGTCAGCCCTCTTTGCGTCCACTCGTTTTTGCCGATGTGTGTATCCTCATCTCTCACCGGTTTCTGCCATTTCTTCTTGGATGGTAGGAGCGGTGCTACCTCATTATGGCTTTGCCATACCTCTCCTGGAAATATAGTTCTGGGTGGGAGTTTACAATAAATTCCGTTTCGCCAAAAGCACGCTAACTTCCTTGTTGGGTTGCTGTTCCCTGCGTTTGCCATGACAGTTTAGTGTTTACAAATTTTATAGTGTTTAGAATAATTCTTAACTTTACGTTTTGACATTCGCTGTTTAATATGACTGTTAGTGTTTAGGTTTTTCGGGTGACTCCTTTATCCTTTCCTTTTATCTACGTTAATGATCGTAATAGCCCGTAACGGGAGACTAGAATGCCTGGTATGCAATCCTTCTGCACATGTGCGTGGATTCTGTAAATGCAAGTACGTTGTCGCTTACGTACTAGTAATGCCTAAATACGTAGTAAATTAGCTAGATCTGCTAAAAATATCTAGATCTTCTGAAATATCTAGATTTTCTAAAATATTAGCTAGATCTAATAAAATACCTACTTTAAAATACCTTTTCTAAAATACTTCCTTTAAAATACTTCCTGTAAAATATCTACTCTAAAATACCTCTTCTATAATACCTCTTCTAAAATACCTCCTTTAAAATATTTCTTCTAAAATATCTCTTCTAAAATATCTCCTCCTAAATACCTCCTCTCAAATAACTCCTCTGAAATATCTCCTCTAAAGTACATCTTCTAAAATATCTCCTCCAAAGTACCTCTTCTAAAATACCTCCTCTAAAATACTTTCCCCAGAATACTTATTCTAAGATAACTCTTCTAAAATACTTTCTCTAAACTACCTTCTCTAAAATATATCCTCTAAACTACTTTCTCTAAAATATATCCTCTAAACTACCTCCTCTAAAATATATCCTTTAAACTACCTTCTCTAAAATATATCCTCTAAAATACCTCTTGTAATATCTCTAAACTATTTCTTCTAAAATACCTCCTCTAATCTATTTTCTTTTCTCGTCAGATGTTAGTTTTCTAGCTAATAACTATTATTGGATAGAAACACTGATAGGAATTTTTGGAAAGTCCACGCATATGCGCAGAAGGATTGACCATTGGGCGTTCTGGTCTTCCGATACGGGCTAGTGTGCGTACTGCGCTGGGATTTACGAGCAGGCGCAGCGCTTACAGCTCTCGGATTCGGTTTTAAGAGTATAGCATCCGTTTTGGCGACGAAAAGAGCTTGGCGAACAGAATCTATTGTAAACATTCACCCAGTTGTTCTGCTTGAACGGACAACTTTTCCAAATCATCTTGTGAATATAAAAGAAGAAGAAATAACAATTCAAAAACTATAGGGCATAAAAAGGGTAAAGTAGTTCGTCGTTAAAGAGAGCATGATATTTACCCAAATATGGCACAGATACCTGGTACAGGTTATTGTGCAACAGACCCTAATTGTTGCACTAGTGTTCTTGATGTTGGAGTGGGATACATCATTGCCATGCGCAAAACGTCCCTGTTCTTTCATTCGGCGATGTAACGAGGATGGTGCAATCGTTCCCGTCGGTCCGTCCGTTCCTTCTGCACCCATCGATTCCATATGCGCATCACTGTCGCTTGGTTTCGCCCAACACGAGAACCGATATCTCAGAAAGATAATTCGCGCTCTTTGTAAGCCACAATCTTTCCTCTGCCAAACTCAGAAACGTGTACGAATGACTACCGCATTTTTCGACGAAGAATAATGAATTTTCCCATAAAAAGGATCAGCAAGAAAATAAAATTCCAATACTTAAGACCAGCCTCCTGTTTTCCCTATTTATTATGCTTCTGGATGTCGTTATAGGGTCACATTCTCTGTAATGCTAATCATTTGCATATTCTATCGAAATTTATTCATGGTGAAAATTTTAAACTTGTTTGATGCTTCATGGTGTTGTATTTTGGACGGCTATCAGTATATATAGAGTGTTTACCACAGAAAGGATGAGGAAGCGGCTTCCTCAGGCATTTAAGAAATTTTCATATGGAAATATGATTCATTATAGTTAAGTATGACAATGTACACCCTTTACCAAATATGTAGGCGGAACAGTAGCGCAAGAGAAAAAAGACACACAGCGCTATATTCAATGGCTTTACAAGCAAAGCAACGGCAATCTATGGATTGCTGTTTCGAGTCCAGCTTAGGTGCGTGGAAATATTTTTTCTCCATTCTGAAAGCCGAAAGTAGAGAGGGGTCCATATTTAAATTCAGATCGTGTTGTGTCAACAGCAGAGATTAATTCCTCCCATTAATTATTTAAGGGGGTTCAGGCGTCAAAATTTTATTTCTTTTAACTTTGAAGTTAAAGATTTAAAACATTTTTCACAAAACTATTGTGTCCATACGAGACATATTGAGGTAAAAAAATTAAATAAAAATTTCTCATAATAAAAAATCATTAAGGCTAAAAATATTGTCTTCTATTTATCGTTATATTTTTAATTATTTTCAATTTATACTTCCAAAAAAATATTTTTATAAAAAACATAATATAATGCTACATTCTATCAAGGGGATTTACAATATTTTGCATATTTTTGTAATTAAAATTTTTAATCTTTTCATATATGAATATTAATAGCACGATGAAATATAAAAATTTATATTTTTAAATATAAATATATAAATATTAATATATTTATATTTAAATTGCAAAAATATCAAAAATCCCCTTGATATATTTCAAGATGATGTAGTTCTTATTCTATCTGAAAAATTTCTTATCTATGTCTTCAATTGTTATAAAGTTACAATGGTTTTACAACATGAATACATTCAAAAACACATACCTGAGAAAACGGACTTTAAAAATAAGGAATGAAAAAGACGTAAATTGTTTTTAAAACAAACTGGGCAAAGTTAGGCAGTTTAGTCACTGAGTTTACTTCTGTTTGGAGAATTTTCAAATTGTTTGAGTGTTTGTGTGTGTACACCCACATGCTAATAAATTAAACAAAAGTAAAATATGACGTGTATTACATAATTATTACAGGATCACAAAAATACTCTGTTTAGGTTATTTACACACTTTGGTCCTTTAAAAATTTAATCGACCATATTTACAATTCACATTTGAAAGTGAAAAAAAATTCCCACAGAGAAAAATTTGGTATCAAAATGTGCAGAAAGATTTTAAGTGTTTTTCATATAAAAATCTTAAAACCCATGTTTTAGGCATTTTTCATCAACATTAGAGTCCCAGACCTCCTTAAAAAAAGTCCCCTTTAGAAGTAGAAACAGGCAATTTAACATTTTTTGGGGCCATAGTTGTATATGTTGAGTTGGATTGCAGCTCCATACATTTAATAGTTATACTTGTACTCATTGATTAGTTATGCATAGCAGAACATATCGAAGTTGTAATAGTGCACACATTAAGACATCTGTGCGTATTCAGTATTTGCAATTGTTGACAAACATTGACAGTTGTAGCAAATATAAAATGAACTAGAAAGATGTAAACGGCAGAAAAAATATAGAATTACAATATTAATTTTAGGGGACTCAGGGGGTTTAAACCTTAGAAAAACAATTTTTTTATTTTTTTTTCGTAAGTATACATATTTTAGGTATTTTAAGATCAACACCTAAGTACTAGCTCAACTAGTAGCCAAGATATGGGAGAAATAGCAAACGCTGCTTTTATGATTTTAGGATTTAAAGGTACAGCTAATTTAAATGTCCTGACAAATATCCGAGATCTGTATACATATGTCTTATTTTTTGTAAAAGCGGCTAATTTTTTGTTACAATAATTTGATCGGGATCACACACACATAAAAATGGTGGTAATTTGGCAAAAAACTGGTACCGTATTCTAAAATTTGACCATGTTTTCTATTACTCGTATCAACATGAACTTTGGCAGCTACATTTATGCAATCACTATATGTAAAGTGAAGAAGTTAGTATACTTATTAAAATAACAAAGTTATGTCTATAAAACCGATGAGAAAAGTTATAAATATTCATAGAGTGCCGAAAAGCGAGTTAACATAGCGACAAAAGAGGCTCGTAAAGTGAACACTTTTCTAAAAAATTTGCAAAGGACTTGCAACAATATGTAGTGTATGCAGTATACCAATTTTAATAGTTTGTAATATGGTATATTGTTTTAAATTTATAAACTTAACTTGAAACGTAAATATCTCTAAACGTAAAAATGAAATATTTCGCGCATGATATCATATTTCCTATTAATTGTATCAACATGAATTTTTCCAATTTAATTTATATAATCATTATGTACAAAAGGAGTGAAAAAGAATTAGTACACAAATTAAAACAAAAAAGTTAGACCTATAAAACCGACGGAAAAAAAGCATAAATATTCATGAGGTGTCGAAAAGCAAGCCAGCATGGCCACAAAAGAGGCTCATAAAATGAAATGACAACACTTTTCTAAAAAATATAGAAAGGATTTCCAATAAGAATATGTGGTGCATGCTATAGACCAATTTTAATGGTTTGTATATATACAGTAGTGGACAAAATTGTGGAAACCCTTTGAAAAAAGATTATTTTAGAGGTTTGATGGCTAATAACACCACTTTTTTTTGTACCAATACTATAAAATTATATATCATTGGAAAGGTAATTTAATCAAGATTGTAATGCAATAACATTTATGAATCGTATTTTAATAGAACAGCATTCATAAAGAAGAAAGGTGATATACATAGAAAAAATGAGATATACAAAAATGTTCACCATACCAGTTAATACTTAGTTGGGTAACCTTTAGCCTTAATTACGGCCTTACAACGCTTTCCCATGGAGTGAACCAAGTTCTTTAGTTCTGCAGCTGTTATAATATGAAACCAAGATTGAATTATTGCTTCTGTTAATTGTGTTTTATTGCTGGGTTGCTTCCGACTAACAAGCTTCTTTAGCCGGCTCCATAGATTTTCGATGGGGTTAAGGTCTGGGCTATTTCCAGGCCATTCCAGCAGTTGAATATGATGATCTTGAAACCATTTTTTGCACACACGAGCAACATGACATGGAGCTGAATCCTGTTGAAATATAAATGCTTCATTATCTTGGAAAAGATCACATGCAGAAGGCTGCAGCTTGGGCTCAAGTATTTCATTTATGTATCTTTGGGCATTTATATTCCCATTGATCACGCAAATTCTGCCCACACCTCTTGATGTTATACAACCCCAAATCATAACACTAACTGGGTGTTTCACGGTAGGTGTAATGCACTCAGGATGGAAATCTTCTCCAATTCTTCTCCATACGTATTTTACGCCATCACTACCAAACAGTGAGATTTTGGTCTCATCACTCCAAATTACACTGTCCCATTGTTCCGTTGTCCAGTTAACATGGGTTTTAGCCCAGTTTAATCTTTTCAACCTCTGTTTGACAGACAAAAATGGCTTTTTTCGTGGAATTCTTGCATTTAGACCACATTCATGCAGTCTGCGCCGAACAGTCCTTGCACTTAACTTCACATTGCATTGCGCCATTTCACCTTGTATACACAGAGATGATTTTTTCCTGTCACCTAGGCACTGTCTTTTAATTCTTCTATCATCACTTGCTGTTGTGCACCTTTTTCTGCCTTTACCAGTCTGGTTTTGTAATGACTGAGTCTCCTTATACTTCTTCAAAAATTTAGAAATGCCACCTTTAGTTAAGTTTCCCCCAATATTTCTTCTAATTTCTTCATAACTGTAGCCTTGTTCACTTAATATTACTATTTTACATCGCTTCCTAGGTGACCAGTCAACTCTTTGCG
>QLNU02015003.1:162239389-162264533 GCA_006491805.2 Dysdera silvatica
GTAACCTTTAGCCTTAATTACGGCCTTACAACGCTTTCCCATGGAGAGAACCAAGTTCTTTAGTTCTGCAGCTGTTATAATATGAAACCAAGATTGAATTATTGCTTCTGTTAATTGTGTTTAATTGCTGGGTTGCTTCCGACTAACAAGCTTCTTTAGCCGGCTCCATAGATTTTCGATGGGGTTAAGGTCTGGGCTATTTCCAGGCCATTCCAGCAGTTGAATATGATGATCTTGAAACCATTTTTTGCACACACGAGCAACATGACATGGAGCTGAATCCTGTTGAAATATAAATGCTTCATTATCTTGGAAAAGATCACATGCAGAAGGCTGCAGCTTGGGCTCAAGTATTTCATTTATGTATCTTTGGGCATTTATATTCCCATTGATCACGCAAATTCTGCCCACACCTCTTGATGTTATACAACCCCAAATCATAACACTAACTGGGTGTTTCACGGTAGGTGTAATGCACTCAGGATGGAAATCTTCTCCAATTCTTCTCCATACGTATTTTACGCCATCACTACCAAACAGTGAGATTTTGGTCTCATCACTCCAAATTACACTGTCCCATTGTTCCGTTGTCCAGTTAACATGGGTTTTAGCCCAGTTTAATCTTTTCAACCTCTGTTTGACAGACAAAAATGGCTTTTTTCGTGGAATTCTTGCATTTAGACCACATTCATGCAGTCTGCGCCGAACAGTCCTTGCACTTAACTTCACATTGCATTGCGCCATTTCACCTTGTATACACAGAGATGATTTTTTCCTGTCACCTAGGCACTGTCTTTTAATTCTTCTATCATCACTTGCTGTTGTGCACCTTTTTCTGCCTTTACCAGTCTGGTTTTGTAATGACTGAGTCTCCTTATACTTCTTCAAAAATTTAGAAATGCCACCTTTAGTTAAGTTTCCCCCAATATTTCTTCTAATTTCTTCATAACTGTAGCCTTGTTCACTTAATATTACTATTTTACATCGCTTCCTAGGTGACCAGTCAACTCTTTGCGCCATTTCTTTAATTTTATTACGTTTTACAAGCACACTAAATCAAAGAGCACAAAAAAAAAACAACCAACTTGATAGCAATTACAGAACACACTGATAAATGTCCTGTAACCTGTTGGCTCATTGCCAAAACAAGAGAAAACATGATTGGCTCATTGCCAAAACAAGATGACACCTGATTGGCTCTGTAAACACTCATGCTCATTGGCCACATTCAAATGAAGGAAAGCTACTTCATATAAATGTAAGCAAGCTGTGCTTCTTTTTTCTGGTTATTTGGCTATAACTTTTGATAGAATACAGATAATTGAACAAATGTTATTGCATTACAATCTTTATTAAATTACCTTTCTAATGATATATAATTTTATAGTATTGGTACAAAAAAAAGTGGTGTTATTAGCCATCAAACCTCTAAAATAAACTTTTTTCAAAGGGTTTCCACAATTTTGTCCACTACTGTAGTATGGCCAGGTTTCATTCATAAATTTAAACTTCAAATCCGGATATCTCAAAACATAAAATTCAGGTACCATGATACCATGTTTTCTATTACTTGTATCAACATAAATTTTAACATTTTAGTTTGTGTTATCATTATATACAAAATGAATGTAAAGGAATTGATACACTTATTAAAACAAAAAGTTAATATAAAGGCATAAATATTCATATTGTAAGAATTTCATAATTTAAAAATTCACATTTCATAAATATATTCATAATTTTTAAAAGTGGCACATTTAATCTATAGATACAATTCTTATGTGTTTTAAAATTATATTTTCTGTACTGTACGATTTTTCAATCGATATATCATGAGCGGCGTAAACTCTTAATACTGAAAAAATATAAAAAATCATTTAAAATTTTAATTTTTAAAAAATTAAAATATACTTCATTTCTATACAAATTATGCTATTGGTGAGATATCTACTTAATCTGCAAGATGTCAAAATTTGATAAGAATCACATGAATAGTTACTTTAAAAATTGCTTTCAAAACTAGTATATTTTACAACTGTTTTTTAGGGTCTTAAAACCCGTAAGAGAGATATAATTGATATTTATTTCTACACTCTCTTTAGGCACATCAAACTATGGATGAAGCATTCTCGTGGGCCAAAACATCATCATTTCCAAATAAATTTGCAAATCAGATCATTCAAAACGTAACTTAATTTTTGAATAACAAAACAGAGAAATAACTTTTTTTTATGTATAAAGATACGCGCTTTCATTATACGTAGTAAAGACGTTGTTTCCCTGTTTTAATATTTAATACAGTATGTAGTGTCTACAATTTATTATTTAAATTTTTGGACTTTTAGCTCCCACAATCAAGACTCGAACCGGAGATCTTTCAGCATTTATTGTTCAATCATAATTCATTTTTTCATTATTCCATTATTAATTCACCTCATAAGCGTAGCCGGGGGGGAGTTTTGGGGGTTATAACGCCCCCATTGCAATGAAATTCTGTATATTTAACATAGGAATGTATGAGTTGTAGCATTGCCACCCCACCTCATTGAGCCTATAACCCCCTTTATGAACTTTCTGATTACGCCTCTGATTCACCTATGTACATTATCAATATGTGTGGATGTATCATTCACCAAAATGCAATTTTACTTCTGCATGCAGCAATAATAGAAGGCACGTATAAAGAAATAATGAAGCTTCTACTCTGTGAGGATTGCATGTGTATGCATATATGTATGCGTGTGTGTGAAATTTGAAAATCATGTATAAATGTGAGAGAAAAGCCGAGTACACGAGAGTAGACCACAGTTGGATGGTAAAGCATTCAACGCATTCAGTTGGAAGGTCCCAGGTTTGAACTCCGGAGGTTTCCGCTCCCTTCTTTTCTCTTTCACGTTTAAGTATTTTTTCAGTTGCATTTTTTATATTTCTTACGTTTCCACAGGTTAATCAAGTCATGGAGGATACATTTTCGTGGGCTAAAACCTCAGTTCAAAATGTAGTTGAAAACCAGAAAATTAAAAATGCCATTGGCATATTGAACGTCGATGTCTTAATCTTGAACGACCAAGCTCGAATTATTTTTTTAAGAATAATTTCGAGATATCTGATTTTCGTATTGGTGAGTATTTTAGCACTTATTGCTTTGAAATTTGTGACGTATGTCAAGCGGAATTTATACAATAAATGCAATATCGTCATTAACTCTAACGTCCTTACCTCCAAAAATCTTGTTTCATTATTCCTTTCTTACTTTTCAACCTTGAAATTTAAAAATTTTCATTGAAAATTTGAAAATTTTTGAAATGATCGCTGCAAATAATCTATAAGGTTTGAAAGTAATAAAGAAATGCTCTGAAGACAATGAGAGTATTATTGACTACGAGAGGTCTGCCTTACACTTTAATATGAGAATAAATTGCGGAGTATCGGATGACTCTTTTGATACAATTTATCTAATTTGTGCCCAGTTTAAATAATTATCTATTTTCAAATTTCGCTTTTAGTTTAAATAATTATTTATTTTCAACTTTCGCTTTTAGTTTAAATAATTATATTTTCAATTTTTGCTTTTAGTTTAAATAATTATCTATTTTCAACTTTCGCTTCTTAAATTTGAGCTGCATTTGCTTTAGTTTTTTTTTCATTAAAAGGGGAAGCTGTTTAAAAAAAACTTACGTTAGGACAACAATTGTTATTGTTAATAAAAGCAGTACCTTTATGCAAAATATTGCTTAAGCATTTAGCATAAAATACTTTTACATTAATAGCATTTATTCGTAAATATCGAAGTAACAGTGTATGGTGAAATAATTTTTCATTTTTACATTTCACAACTTCCCATTAAGTAGGAAGACTCGATGAAAGCAGTTCTGTTTTTTAAGTGACGCTGCTTTGCTAAAAATGACCTTCTAACTTTTCTTAATAACCATAAGTCTACTTAACAAATAAAGAAAAACAACTTTGAAGCTAAGTTGAAATTTTATTAGACAAATTTCAAGGCGTTTCGAACGGACTTTGGCCATCCCTCTTCAGAAATGCACTTCCATCTAGCACTGAACCAAACAACGAAATATTGCCGATTCACCAATGGGTTATGTTGCCGGTTGGATACCGTTTCCAGTTAAAAAAGTTGATATTAAGGTAGACTGGTACTCCATCTAGCGGCGATGAACATTGAATGAATGCTACATTGAATCAGGTTTGGTGGTAGGCGAAGGCTGAAGAGTTAAGCGTATGTTTCTCCAAGCTTGACTGAAGAATGGAGTGGACCTGTGATCATTTACAATGTCACCCGAGTGTTTGTGAATAAAAGATGCTTCCAAAAAATCTAATTCTGCAGGAGATTTGGGTCGATGAATGATAGTAGCGTCATGGAAATTAAATTTATGATTATTGAAATTTGTCTAATAAAATTGCAACAGCGCTTCAAAACGCTTTTTATCTGTTTGTTATTTATTATGCGTAGTACTACGTCATCAGATTAATATAAGCCTACTCGCAGATATACCAAATACTAAGTTTTTAATGAAAAAGGATAAGGCAAATCGTACGGTAACAAATATTATGTTCGATTGGGTTCGCTATGTGCCTTGTATCTGGAGTTCATTTCGTTTGTGCGCTTATTTATATATCAAATTGCGTTTAAATCTACCAAAACTTCATAAAACTTTATTTCAGATTTTTATGCTATGTGCCAAATTAATTCTAAATTGTTTCAACGCATACAAAAGAAGACAGCTGCTTACGTGGGAACTCTTTGAACATTCAAACCTAGGGGTAACAGTGGTACGATTATATATATGTTATTTTGATTGTATATATGATTGCATATATGTTATTTTGATTGTATATCTGTTATTTGATTATATATATATATATATATATATATATCTGATCGTATATTAAGGATTGTATATATGTTATTTCTTGATTGTATATATGATCGTATAGCATCGGTGAGGACAAAGAGATTTCGTATATGATCGTATATATGATTGTATATATGATCGTATATATGATTGCATATATGATCGTATATATGATTGTATATATGATCGTATATATATCGTATATATGTTATTTTGATTGCATATATGATCGTATATGAGTGTATATATGTTATTTTGATTGTATATATGATTGTATATATGTTATTTTGATTGTATATATGATCGTATATATGTTATTTTGATTGTATATATGATTGTATATATGTTATTTTGATTGTGTATATATGATTGTATATGTCATTTTGATTGTATATATGATTGTATATATATTACTCCTGACTGTGGAAAATATTGCTAGTAAAATTTCTTAAACATTAATTATTAAATAAGTAAAAATTATACAAAATTTATTGGTACAGTTAATTTATATGAAACGTTAAAAAAACGTTGCTGATAGTTTCATTTCACTTTTGTCTTATAATAGTTATGTGTCTCACTCCTTTTATTCATCTTCCAATAATACTCAAATATTACTAATTGAAAAATTACTATCTATGCTGTATATGCTACATATCTTAACAAATACATGTTAATTTGAAATAAAAAATGCAATTTTGAAGCGACGTTGATAAAGAAATTTAGTAGTCAGAGCGTTAAGAGTATCATTTCCATTACTCCTGATGAAGGACTGCTGCTGATGCGTCCGAAAGCTTGAGTGATCTTTTTCATTGCTATTTTACCAGTGTTTAACCTTTTTATGTAAGTATTATTATAGGTGGAGTCGTTTCTCTCCGTGGGACGCAACAGGTTTTTCCAGGTGGGCGAGATGGTGTTACACAAGAGTTGCTCGTTGAGCGTAACCGATTTACTTAAACCATTAACTTATACCGATTATTTGTTAATTATTAATTCTTTTAAATATAAAACATATTATTTGAAAATTTTCTTAAATACTGAGTATATTATATTTATTGTATTGGATATTCTGTTAAATGTTATGTATTTTAATTGTAGATTCTGTTAAATATTAAGTATATTAATTGTGAATTCCCTTCACACTGGAACGGCGGCTTAGGCCAAATTTCCCAGAATATGTGTATTTTTATTTTATATTTAATTAATTTTTATTATTTAATGGTATATATAAAGTTTTTAAAAAAAATGTGTTGCAGAGAACCGTAGTTATAAGCATATGGACCTAGAACCGCGGAAGCGATCAATTTCATCGCGTTGTCGTTTTTTGTGTAAATAATTATTATAATAATCAATTAACAAGAATAATATGATGTATAAAGTAATGGTAGTAAATTTAATAAAAAAATTAAGAATTAAAAAAAGTCGAAAAAATTTCCAGTTTTTTTTATTTTTTTGGCTCGCTTCTATGCCTGGGTATGACTCCATTTTCGTTATTCTGTAATTATTTGTGTGCATTATTACATTATTTATTTAATGAGTATTTGTTTATTTTTATTAATTATATATGTATAATATTATTAATATTAATGTATTTTGTTATATGTTGTTATATGTTATATATTTTGGTATATATTTATATATTTATATATTTTATTCTTCATGGTATATATTTATATATTTTATTAATATTTTATATATTTATATATTTTATTAATATGTTATATATTTATATATTTATATTTTGTTTATATATTTATATATTTTATTATTATTAATGTAATTTTTATTAATTGTTTGTGTGCATCTATTCATTATACATGCATTCGGTGTCGCCAGAGACATAGGTTACAAACTTTGCTGACGTATCAGTGTCAGTAAAAGTACCTTTTTAACATTTCCATTTCGTGATTTGTGAAAAAACCTGACGTGTTACCAGATTTTTTTTCACAATGACTTTCGTAATCTTATAAAAGAAAACAGAGTTCCGATGCATCTCTTATTTCAAAACTATAGAAAAAAAAAGTGAAAAAAATGCAGATTAGTGTAATTCGCCACTAGTCCAATGTATAAAAGAAAGATTCATAACGTCTCGAGCTTGTTTCTTTATCAGGTTAAATGATGTACTTCAGAACGGAAACCACTGATAATATTTTGGGCCCTTCGAGAAATTGTCCGTGAGTGTAATAATCTTAATAATAATAATAATAATAATAGGCATCCTAGTTGCGATAGAGTTCCACCCAGGGCCTCCACATGAAATTAAATAATTTCTCAGAAAAACTGGACATTATTGGTATAGGCGTCGACCAGTTCCGTATTTACGGTTAAACTCCTAGAGCAAGCCTAAGAGACTTAACTTTAGGGGCGCCAACTTGGGGAAAACTACCAGACCTCAAAATCTGCCGCCGCACAATAGGGCGGAATGTTCGAAAACCAGACGTTTAAAAAAAAAGAAAAAAAAACCAGTTTTAGAATAATTTCTTGTTCTTCACACTCTAATCTGCCCAAAAATGTATTTCCATCTTTCAATTTGATTAAAAATTCCTACTGAAAATATTTTACGAAGCTCACACTTTGAGCAACTATAGTGATGTTCCATCTTTGACACATATGGTTTCAAGGAACTTTCACATTGAAACTAAATAACAACGATAGTTAAAACAAACTCTTACAAGACGCTATGCAAACGACAACATTTTTGTCCAGGATGTTGTCAACTTACTTTTTTGTAAAATGTTTTTAATGCTATTTTGTCGAAAAAGTAATGAAAAATAATAGGTTTTGATTGTTGTGTCCTCCCCCTCCCCCCCAATCAAGTTAAATAGGTGATGATTATTTAAGTTTTCATTTATCGCAGCTTTAGAATAAAATATGTACCATAAAATTTGAGGGGTCAAATGGTGGAGAGATGAGGTGGTGAGGGTAAATAGGGGCGCTTATAAATATTCCGCCTAGGGGTGCCAAATACGCAAATCTGGCCCTGAGCAGACCTACTACAAAAAACCGACTTTCTTGGCACCGCTTACATATTCAGACGATACACGGACAGTTCTCAGGTTTTCGAGTAAGACTTGAATTGAACCAAGAACTCCAGGCCAAGAAGGCAATGCTTTTCTCCTTGACGTGTGTAATACAACATGGTATGACGAACATAATAATGTTGAGTGATTTCTTTTTGAAAGTAAATCCAAAATTTCGATTTATTTTTGTATTAAGTATCTTTAGCACTACACTGTTAGCTGCTAGAAATCTGTCTGATAGGTGAACGGAACGCCACCTGGTGAAGGTAAATGGCGAGCACCGCATAGTTCATATATTACCTACAAGCATTCAGACAACTTATAGAGCCAATAGCGAATCTTCAAAATTGTCATGCACATTGCACAGATACTTAACGAATTTTACCATCCTGTGCTTAGCGTAATAACGTTCTTATTACTAGAAGAAATCGTAGAAAAATTTCTAATTTCATTTACAGCAACGAAAAAAAAAAAATGCTTCCTTCGTAGTTATTGCGACTGGTTTTCAGCAAGCTTACAAATATATGGGGAATAGAGTCAATGGTGTAAAAACTTCAGTATAAAGTTATCGACGTTTTCTTAAGTATTTTCGGTACATACAGGGGCGGACTTGGCCGCCGGTTATAGGAGTTGTACCCTCATGGGCTATAGAATTCGCGCCCTCCGATATTTCAAGGTATGCACCCTTTGAGTGGACCCAGTCCGCCCCCCCCCCGGGTGCATATCTGCTAAACTTACAATCTTCTATGAGAATGCAGGAGAAGGAAGATGGACACGAGGGTTTTAATGCATAGTAACTGGGGTTATAAAAACTTTTCTCAGGTTTTCCAAGTATTTGATTGTTGGATCATGTGATTTTTGATTTTAATGCCTCACATAGTTCTGAGCTGAGATATTTTGGTTAAGTGACAGTTGTACATATTTTTGTTTCATTTGCAGAATTCATCAACGAAAACAGAAATAACGGTCGTTGAAGAAAAATACAAAGAGTTTATTGCCTATAATAAATGGTAAGTTTTGTTAAATATGGACACAAACTAGTATATAAAAAGAATCCGTTTTCAAAACATTTATTTCTATATAATTAAAAATAAAACTCGCATGTTCAATATCAGTCTTTCCTCATGCTTAAAAACTATAACTCAAATGTTTCTACGACTTCTGTACATGTATTGCAATGAATTGTGTATTGACCCCCACCCCACGTTAGATGTTTTCGAAATTCGCAGATTCTCCCCAGTCATTGCCGCCGGAGCAGAAGTACCTTTTGACCTATATACATATCTGGAGCCCATATTTTTTAAAGCCCAAAAATCCTCATTTTCTTCTCAGCACTTGAATAATTGCTATCTCTCAAATGTCATAAGATGTGAAAAAGTTTCTGTTTGACCACACTCTAAAACAACTATGAAAACTCGACTGTGGAAAGTCAGTTTTATTCTTTTACAATAATCTAAAATAATGAAAGTGCGTTCTGGAAACACTTTATGGCATTATAACAGCTATATATATATATTATGCATTAAAAATGCAATAAAAAGGAAAATGCCTTATAATGGTACGTTAAAATACATATTAATACAATTAAATGCACCATGATTTAATTTGTAAATGCAGCCGAGCACGGAGGAAAAACAAAAGATTGTTCCTATTAAACGCAGTTTACGTTCTCTGGAAAGAACTGGATCATATTGTTATTATTATATAACTTGACTATTCAGAAACAGTTTATATGAACAGTAATTCATGTTGTTGTCACGCTTACGAAGTTTGACTATATTCCAAGTTTATTTAGAAGACCATAACCATATTGTATATATATATATATGCATGCATGTCTACGATTATTTTTCCAATATAAATAACCTAATAGATTATAGCAATAATCATTATAGCAAATGCAAGTAGCAATTCCATATAAATAATTTAATTTTCAAGTCACGCTCAAAATATCTAAAACTTTAAGAAAAAGCTCTTGGATTTTGTAAAACCAATGAACTTAAAATTTGACAATGAAATCTAGTAACTCTGAATTGGGTATATTCAGCGGTTTTTGAAGACCAAAACAAAATATGAGCTAAAACTTAACTTTAAAATTTATTAATAAAAAAAAAAGAAGATATTTAACCAGATAATCACCGACGAAAGTGGACTTAACTACGAAGTAGCTGATTTATCATTCCAAGTAAGATAAATTGCCAAATATGCTGCTTTTATTAATAAAAATTAACTATCTAATAATTGTCTTAGGCGAGATTTTGGTGAAGTGCTACGATTTAATGGGAGAAGAACACAGAGCCTTGTAAGTTCGAAAATTTACTTTTTTCTGTTTGTACATAATTCGTTTATTTTTAGTCGAAAAAGCCTTTGGTTGTTTTAAAAGCGGATGATACATAGTTTACTTTTATAAATGAAGATTTATAAAATTTACTTTAAATTACTTTAAATTTACTTTAAATGAAGATTTATAAAATTTACTTTATATATAAAAAGAGATTTGGCTACTTTAATGAATAAAGGTGAGACTACTTTTGATAAACAAGTATAAATTACGCACAGATAAAGAACTTCGGTAAAAAGGGTGAAATGTATGTTAAGGGAAATTTAATCAATTCGAGACCCATTCCCCTTGTTACTTACAGGACATTTGCATAACTTCTGATCTCAATTCTGGAGATAAATATTTTATGCACGGGTCTTTTTAACAGAAATATTAGTAGATACAATTGACATTTATCATGAAACAATAAAAAAATAATAATTTAATTACTTTCAGAAGGGATAACATGGCATAATATTTGTCTTACGCACGGGACTCGAATGAGTCACTCTGTCACAAATGAATCGGAAGTTGTAAAAAGGGGATATGTGACATTTTTCCAAAAAATGATTTTATTGGCTGAATCATATCTTGATATCAAGACTCACATACTCTGCAAAAAAAGAGAATTCCATGAAGTAACCACGTGGGAGAAAGGGACAGCCTAATATCAGAAACTTTGTAAAAAGGGGATATGTGCTGCACATGTCCCCTTTTTACAACTTCCGGTTGGTAGAGACAAATAGGTGTTTGCTTTTATACACAGGATCAAAAAGGAAATTGACAGACTGTGCAACCTGATAGTTTTAGGGAAATGTCCAGAGATATGAGGGGAAAGAAAACAGGTTACAATCAGGGCTGTCCCCAAAGGGTAGGCGCTGCATATTCTCAAAAAATTTTGAAAAATACGGAGTACGCGCCGCATATTCTCAATGCCTCAAAAAAGTTTTTGTATTTGTTGGTTTTTGGGCAACTTCCAACGTTTTTATTTTTTTTGCTAGTCATTTACAAAATTGAATGAAAACAAATAAGGAACCACCCCACCCCCGCGAACCATCAAGCCTCAAATTAATATCCTGCGTACGAACAGAAGAGGAATGAAAAACTGATGAAAGTGGCATGTGCCACCTTGGGCTTGGATAGACGATAGACGACCAGTCAAATGCCAGTCAGCTCGGCGCTGTGAGGTCACCAAGTCCAGAGTTACCCCGCAATTTCAATACTCTTCAATTAAGACAGCACCGCATACTCTCAACAATTTTCTTCAGGACAGCCCTGATTACAGTGCCATTCACCTCGCCACATCAAAGATATTCATGATTTTCTGGCATCGCTTGAAACGAAAGTGGCTCGGTACTCGGAGAAAGAAAAAAAAAGTCCATGGATGCTCGTTTTGTGTCAAAATATTGTATGAAAAATTCAAGGCGGACAGTCCTAATGCAAAAGGGGTATATGAGTACTTTCGTCTGTATTTCAATGAAAACTTTGACTATTAGGAAGACCTGAAGTTGATGTATGCGTTACATGTGAGGAACTTGCGCAAAAACTGAACAATAGGTCACTTTGTGATACAGCAGGAAGAGCTACGGCAACAGATCTGCTGATTCACAACCATCGGGCTAAAAAAATTTACGCCGAAATAAAGAACACCTCCCTGCGCATGAGTGAAGATGCTAGTAGACACGTAGAACTTATCACTC
The DNA here is from genome assembly GCA_006491805.2 of Dysdera silvatica. NCBI lineage: Eukaryota > Metazoa > Arthropoda > Arachnida > Araneae > Dysderidae > Dysdera > Dysdera silvatica. Next base: position 162,251,298 of record QLNU02015003.1, read on the forward strand.
CCAAACATACCGGTACAAGACATATTTTACTTACGTCAGCTATGGGTTAATACGTTTGGGATACATGGCCTAGCTACCGGGCAGGTTGACATACATGTATTATGAAGACATAGCAAAAAAGAGTCCAAACGAAGCCTGCAGTCTACTATTGAGTTACATCAACCGGAATAAAACCAATAAACATGCCTCTCTTTTCTGACGGATGTAGCGAACAAAACAAAAATCATTCTCTGCTAAGAATTTGTATGGCTTTAGTTGAACTACAATGGTTTGAAAAAATTGAACTCTTTTCCCTATTATGGATCACTCCTTTCTTACCTGCGACAGGGACTTTGGGACAGTAAAACATCTAATTCGAAACACTGATCGTATCTACTCACCTGACGAATATGAGGAGTTCGTGAGAAAAGCAATCAGTACTAGAAGACTTAATGTTATAAAGGTCACTACCGAAGATGTAAAGGAGTTTAAAAGTGGTATCCCTCATTTTATAAGAAGACATGCATTGCTGATGAAAGTTGTGGTAAGCATGTAAGAAAAGAGGACAAAGTAGTATTTAAAATCACTTCTGTCCGCCACATCATCGTCAACGAGCCAAATACAGTTACAGCAGTGACTCGCATTTATGGTTTAAGCAAGAACACTTTTACATTGAGGAAAAGAAACGCTCTTCTCACTGGATTGCCGGACCAATCAGCATACAGGAGAGGAAAAGTCCCGATCAATAGAAAAAAGATCGCTGATGTTGGAAAATTCCTCCAGTACATCCCGGAGCCACACATGAACATTTACTCGCTTATAATGCAGTAGCCAATCACCAGTGCAGAAGCCAACCACCAGTGCAGAAGCCCGCGTTGGTGAGACTTAATTAATTCGTATTTTTCTATTTGCCACTCATTTTTAACTTTCTCGTAGCAAAAGCTTTGCTTTTATAATGTTATAAAAATAATTTTGAAGTTTTATAACCAAAAATAAATAATCTTGTTCATGATATTATGTTTTCTATTCTTTTCCCAGTAATTCCAATGTAACACTAAGTAAAGTGTGTAAAAAGGGGATATGTGCAAATATTTTGGGATTGTGTGGGGGCTCTGACAGTAACAAAGCTCATGAATTACTCATGAATTGGATTATAAGTGGCTATATGATATCAATTATCTGAATGTTTTTCTTTAGTTTATGAACACTGCGATTAAAGTGGTACACTTTTTAATTTCTTCTGTAAAATTTGAGTTTTGTAACATATCCCTTTTTTGCAAATTCCGATTCAATTTACATACAGTTTATTATATACACTATTCGACATAGATATTTGCACAACCACTTAAATAATTTCAGTTCAATGTGAAATGGCGCAATTTCAATCGGCTTGACATTAGCCTTGCACCGCCTTACATTGAGATTGTTCTTTGGGATAATAAGGGGGATTTTTCTCAGTCTAGAATTGTATACATGTATGTAATTGAAAATTTACTTATTTCTAAGTTTATGGAAGAAAATATTTACGATATAAACAGTGTATTTCTTATAAGTTTTATGTCTTTCCAAATCCCTACTAAGAGAATAAAGCGTCAAAAATACTTGAATTTTTCCAGTCCCCTTCTTTTAGTGACAGTGGCACTACTGTCACGTTGTCATGTTCTTTAAGAATGTCAGTAATGTTGAGGTCCTCAATAAAAAATTTACGCGATGGTTTTTATCACCTTTCCAACCTTGAGGTGTCTCCTTTTATTATCCCTTAAGCTTTCTTTTCTTCGAGTTTTCCCTTTTTCGAGATTTCTGTTCCCTTTCTTACGTTTTTTGTGACCTTCTGGTATTTTATTTCCAATTCTTGTAGAAACTTATTCAATTCGCTTTCTTTTTTAGTAAATTTTACGCAAAATTTTGAAACGCATTACCCATTATTTCTCTATACTCATTTCTATGTAAAACATATTTAATTTTTTAATACATTTTATAAGGAAGCGAGTATAGATCATGACTTAAAAGTTGCTTCTGTTGCAAGTACAGCATTTTCATGATTCACAATATCGTACCTTGGTTTCTCAGATTTCCTAAACACAGAAGAGCACTAATTATAAAGTACATGGCGTTTCTGTCACTGGTTTTAAAATCCGGAATTTCGCTTTCGCAGAATTTAAGCCGTTATTCAATTATTTTTTTAAATCGAAAATCTTCGATTTGTATTTTAATCCGATCTGCTCTTGTTACACAAGATAGCACAGTTCTTTGTTCATCCAACCTACTATTCCTACGTTGTTCTCCCTGTCTTGGTTCTTCTTCCTTCTGCACTTCTCATTATGGTTCTCTCTGCGAGGGCATCCATGTCAAAAAAATTTTGCTGGCCTATATTCTTCTCGCTCGTTTATATTTTATACTCAAGCTTGATCCGCATTTTTTGATCGTGCAAATTCTCGAAATATGCAAGCTTTGCTTTCCTCAGTAACGTTACCATAGTACCACCCTTTTCTCCTTATGACTATTTTTTCTGACTAAGTTTGGTAGTCAATGAGCTTAACATATGGTATCCTAATGCGCGTGCGATTTTTCGTAACTAACGCCGAGTAACACGCGCGGGAAAATTCTTATGTGTTCGTTAAATAACTCATGAGTAAGCTCCAATCCATTCTTATTCAAAGTGAACCCTGTTGCTTGTTGTTGTTAGGATGCTGTTTCCTGGTGCAGCATACCTTCTATATAAAAGCATTATCTTTATCATAGAAACGATACTCACGTTTCATACTATTGTTAAAAGCCAAACTCAACGGCAAGTGGATTGGAAAAGATTTTGAATTTGGCCATCAATACGGATAATAGTTCTCTATCTCTGTCTTTACACTCACGTACATTTTTTTCTGTCTTTAATTCTATCCAAGCTTTAAATGATCCATCCTCTTCTTTTTCTGCTTCTAGGTCTCCTATCCTATGACAGTTCTCTCTCTCATGCTAATTGTGGTGTTTTGTATTTTTCACATCTTACGTTCATTTCGGTAGTGTTGTGAAGTAATGCCTTGGTTTTCTCTTGTCTTTCCTGCATCGCAGTGCTGCAGCCTTCCCTTGTTGTTCACTGTATGTTCACTGTATGTTCATAAGCCATGCGATGCCCTTATTTTCAAATTTTTGTCGCTACGGACATAGTTTCTGTTGCCCGATACTAAGTATTAGTATCGTAAAGTTTTTTTCCCATCGGGTACCTTTCTTAGTCTGGTTTTCACCTCACGAAGATCTGTCTGATTTTGCCGATCCTCTAAGTATCTTGGCTAATGCCGACTTAGCTCTTGCGGTGAATAATTCAAGCTCTACAACCACAGTCAGAATAGGGATATCGTCAGGGCACTATAGGTTGAATTTTTAGATTCCTTAAATGTGTAGATGTTGCTGTTATTGTTTATCCATACGTTAATAATTAATAACATGGACCTACAATTAATATTCTTTGCAGACTACGGATGGGGTGATAACAGTAACTGAATCTTTCAGCATGTGTTGCATTGGCATTAAAGCGTATGTATTATATTTCTGTATTCAATATATATATTTAAATATACAATAAATATACTTTGCTTCAAGATCTTATCGAAGGGAACAGTGATCACGTCCTATTTTATATATTTTTCTCAATATTTCTTTTTTACTTCTGTAACGTTTCTTAATATTTTTTCTTGACTCTTTCACACAATTGAAAATGATCCATTTTTCTCGTTTCAATTACATGTGGCACATATTTTTATATTCTTTAGGGACCAGGAAAGTGCAGTCAAGCATTTTAAAATGTCATTTGAAAAAGAATCTACATTTGTAAGTAATGAATAGAGAATTATTTTAATCTTACGCTACGTTGCAATTTATATACTCGTGAAATTAAATATTATGAATAATTATTCAAAGCACGTTATGTCACTTTTCGTCGACATTCGATGGAACAGAGGAAGGTGCCTTCCGACACCCTATTGCAATCAGAAAAAATAACGAAGCCTCCCCACTGTGTGACATACTGTTGTCCTCCAATGGACGATACTTGATTGCGCAAAACATCAATAATATTGAAGTCAAGAAAATCTGGGGATTTGATGAAGAACATTGTAAGATACGATTTTCAAGTTTGTTTTACAAAACACATTGCAAAACTTTTGCAAAACTCATTGAAAACTCTTTGCAAACTCTTTGAAAGCATTGAAAACTCTTTGCAAACACTTTGAAAGCATTGAAAACTCTTGCAAATACTTCCCTTTCTTTGAAAGCGTTGAAAACTCTCTTTGCAAACACTTTGAAAGCATTCAAAACTCTTGCAAACACTTTGAGTTATTGAAAACTCTTGCAAACACTTTGAAAGCAATGAAACCTTTAGTAAACACTTCGAAAGCATTGAAAACTCTTTGCAAACACTTTGAAAGCATTGAAAACTTGCAAACACTTTGAAAGCATTGAAAACTCTTTGCTTTCTTTTGCAAAACTCATTGAACTTGGCGCAGTATAGCCCAAATGCTCTTGCGCCATAAAACATCCAAACAAACATCGCAAAACGGGTCTGCGTGATAAGCGGAATTATCTTGCTGAAATCGCCCAGATCCACTTTTGCACAAAATTACAAGGATCAGCAGCACGGGTCTACAGCAATATCTAATTGGGGTCTTACCACAAGAGTGTCAGAAGTGGAAATAAGATTATCCATGTATGTCTACAATGCAATCTTCATTCCAGAGTACCTTTTCCAGCTTAAATGGCGTGGATACCAAGATTTAAAATGTTTTTGGTTTAAAAGAGCACAAATTAAATAACAAAGCAAATAACAAAGCAAATAATGTACAAAAAATAGCCTTACTTTTAATCGCAAAAAGAATAGTACATTCGAAAGTTGTGCAAAAGGACTTTCAGATTTCGTGTCTAAACAATCCCTTATGAAGGAAGATGTTCGGGATATTCGTACCAACATTTTTTAATTTCTCTTGCAAAGCAATTTTTAGAAATTATTTAAAAGCTATGTTAACGCATAGATCATGATTGGCGCTTTTTTCATTTCAAAGGTATTTTAAAGAGCTATAATGCGATTTTTGAACACACTATGATTCATCCTTTATGAATTTGTTTTTGCAATAAAATGCTAAGCCCATCGTTCAATATGGCACTGAACATCTTCATTTTCAAGGGGGGGATATAAAAGTATACGCTCCCTTGAAAGAAAGAAAAGTATAGTTACATTTCTTTAATCATTTCGATATAACAAACTGTCATCCAAAATATCGTCGGATCAATACTTTTAAAGTCAATGACAATTAAAATCTAAGAAATCATAACAAAGTTTGATCACCCATTCTTACAGAAAACTAGTTACAAAACAAATCACTAAATTCCTTATATATATATATATACAGTAGAGTCTCCATATAACGAACTTCCATTTAACAAAGTTTTCTATTTAACGAAATTTTCGGCGGAACCTTGACTTTGAATGGCACTAACATGTAAATTTGTCTCCATATTACGAAAAACAATTTCTATATAACGAAGTTCTTTTTATAAAGAATTTGATTTTTTTTTTAATTTACCTTTTACAATTTTTCAGCGGGATGGTTAGGTAGAAGGGGTAGTTGAGGATTTTAATCAAAAGGACGGAGGTGAGGTAGCCTTCTGTACTGTGGACATAGGGTCAGTTGTGATAAATAATTCTATTGTTCTAAACTGGGAACTTCGAAGCAGCGGGGATGTATCACTCTGCAGGTGTGGCTAAGCCACGAAATTTGCTTCTCGCACATACGTGTTGCATTGTTGAAGAAAATGTTATAGATGACGTGTTCCGATATTTACAAAAGTGTGAGAATTTCTATAAATAAAACGTTTTTTATAAGAAACCTGTACAAAGCAAAATTAGTGATTATTTCTCTGTTTCAAATATGTTGTATGAGGATCATACAGATATAAAGTAATCCTCAGTCTTTACTTTTGTTATTAATTTGTGCGTACTTGTATACGAAAAATATTTAAATTCGTTGAAAAAGAAGAGTCTACTGAATTTAGTCTTTACTGTCCAAATTTAGCTTTTTTCATTTTATCGAAATTAAGTTTCAACATTTATGTTAATTTCTATTTAACGAATTTTCCTTATAACGAAGTTTTTCAGAGGAACGATGGCACTTCGTTAAATAGAGACTCGACTGCATATATATTTATTAACTTATTGTATATTTGTAAGTATATGACTGTGCTTTAATTTAAAGAGAAAGTTTTGTGACAGACAAACGTATTTGCGTCTTTAAACTGTAAAATAATGTTTTATGACATTCAAAATTCAATTAATAATTGCTTTAAATGAAGGAAAGAGAAATAAATATCCGAAGAAATTATCGCTGCAGCGGTTGAAAACAAGTTTTGCGGACATAAATTTTACAAAGATAGGTTTTCTTTTTAACTCATTATTTCTTATTTTCAACTGATGTTATTACGCACATTATAAGTGCATGCAGGGTTGTTTCTAGAATGGGGGGGACGTGCAAAACGTATTATGCACATACATCTTTCTGAGGCTATTTTTGGGAGGTTCCGCGTCAATTCGGTGCACACAATTCATCGCGTCATACTTGTGTTACAATTTGCAATGCAATCTATTTATTTATTGGGGTTTCTTTGCTTGTATATACAGTAGGACCCCAGTAATCTGATAATATATTTATTTATTGGGGTTTCTTGGCTTGTAAATACAGTAATTGATTGTAAATATAGTAGAACCCCGGTAATCCGAACTTCACTTAACTAAAATATCCTACAGTAATGTTTTTTGTAATTACTTTTTAAGTTGACACTCGTTCAACGTTTCACTTGTACATACAGTAGAACCCCGGTATTCCGAATTTCCCTTCGCGAATTTCCGGGTTCTACTTCATTTATATGTAAAACGTTGAACGAGTGTCAACTTAAAAAAAATTACAAAAAATAGTATTGTAGGATATTTCGGTTAAGCGAAGTTCTGATTACTGGGGTTCTGCTGTATCTACAAGCAAAGAAACCTTCAAAAAATAAACATATTGTCGGATTACTGTGTTCTTATTGTATTTACAAGCAAAGACAACCCCCAATAAATAAATATATTGTAAATTATAACATATGACGCGACGAATTGACGCGACACCTTTTTGGGACCCTTTCACTCCCCCCTTGTCATACACAGGTGTCAATAGAAAAAAATATAATAATAATAATATATAAGATAATAATAATCATGATAATAATAATAATGATTGTGCATAAACATCATTCAAAGATTCAAATTCAAATTCTACGCAATTGGAAAATTAAAAAAAGCGCTTAGAAAAATAAATCCCCTGCGAGCATAATCCGCCGATTTCAAGACAAATCGTGACGTCACTGGTGTTCGGCCAGATCAGGTATAGCGACAACCCCGGTCCGGATCCTTCTTTGGGTTGAAAATTTAGTTGTAAAATGAAGAAATATTTTTTTTTTTTTACATTTTCAGCACTCTCCCGAGCAAAACACATGAGTACGCTATTAATCAGGACTGAAATAAGAAATTATCGAAAAGGAGAACAATAAAAATGCTTACCAGCATTCTGAAGAATACATGTTAATTTTAATAAATATTGGACACAAATACGTAGGTGATTACTACTTGGAAAAGGAATTTTTGATTGACGTTTGCTTTTGGTTTTTCTTGGGAGTTGGCATTTAACATTGCCTTTTTGATTTTTTCAAATGCATCGAAAAGACCATTGTTGACATCAAAACGCAGTAACTACTTTACACACTGTAAACCACCATTCGTTTCAATTGAGTGAACTCAATTGAAGTTGATTTTCTGACGACAGTTACTGTTTTAACTGAAATTCTACTTACAGCTGCAAGCTAATCACGAAAAAGTATCGTTAAATCGAGGAAAATATAACACTGTACTTAATGTTTTAACTCCATCCGGACCAATAAAAACAATCATTAAATCGAGGATATGGTTAATTCGAGTATAGTTAAATCGAAGTTAGACTCTATATTATAAAGATAATTATATACTTGTTGTTTGTTTCGTCGTTTAAATAAAAATAATTTGATTTTTGTGCAGGATTCATTTCCGTGGCTTTGCCTAAGGAGTCGACCATTCTCGATTTGCGATACAGCTCATGTAAGCAATTTAGCTGATGTCAGCGATGAAGTTAAAATCAAAGATACGACTGAGATCAAAGAAGCAGTCAATGTAATTATATCTAACAGCCAAGAAGAAGCTCCAGATGAAGGAAAAAGCTGCAAATCTGAGGAAAATATCGCTGTAGAAAAATCTGCAGTATCAGAATCAAAAACATTTTCGTTACCAGATCTTCGTGTTCTCAGAGAAGTAACGCCCCGCGAGCTGTGTCAAGACGCGAAAAGTTCCACTTACAAGATCGGTCACGAGGGCGACTTCAACATAACGAGAAATAGAATAATGCAGGTTACTGAAATCAACAGTTCATCGGTTCTAAAAGACTGGTCCAAAGAAATATCGACTTCAAACAATTACAATCTGAAAGTGAAACAGAACACCAATCGGCAAAGTTCGTCTCCAGGTTTCCCTAGCGGCTCATGTGTGGAAGGTGACGGTTTCGTAGGAGGCTCAAACCATGAATTTAGCCGCAACTCGTTATTCAGTCTTCCAGACGTTCGCTCACATGTTAACTCTAATCAAAGGAACCCAATGACATCAAGAAAAAGTGATAGACACAAACTATCTTCAGCCAAACCAATCAGAAGAAAACCCGTCTTCAATTGCGTCGGTTTTCGTCCTTCCAGTCTTTTGAATAACAAGCAGTCTAAGACACGTCTGCGCAGTTCAAAGAGAGTGACTCAGTGACGTATTTCACTACTAACGTTGTAATGTAAGCTCAACTATTTCCCAACAGCACTTCTAAATATGCCATGTAAACTGCTTTGCATTTCTTTCTTGATGTTTTCTCATTAAATTCACATGTTTTTCAACATTAAACAATGCATGATATTGAGAAACGTAAGTGTGATACGAGTAAGCATATGAAAGCTAAGCGCCGTACTGCAAATCTCATCCAGACAATCTCTGTCTCATTTGCAATTTTTAACCACCATCATTTTCTCAATTTTGATTAACATTTATTCAAACATTTTACTAAAAATAGTTTTCCAAGTTTAATTTTGCAACTGTCAATTAAAATTCAGATATTAAATTTTAATTAATCACCATATAAAAAATTTGTTAAACTTTAATTTCATAATTTTTACTGATCGTTGATTTCAGACATTTTATTAAATCTTAATTGCAAACATTTTATTAAACCTTAATTTAAAAGTCGTTATTAAACCTTGATTTAAAAATATTTATTAAACATCAATTCAAAAATCTATATTAGACATTAATGTAAAAGTTTTCGTTAAATTTTAATTAATATTAAGTTCCTGTTACAATTAAGTCTGACACCAAACTTTTAAGGTGTTCATAAAAGAATGTGCTAGATATTTGGCATATAACAGACACAGAAAATAAAACTTTTCAGGCACTTACGCTAAACTCAAATCAACATTTTTTGGATGACCAACTGAAATGTTGGACCACACGTTCCAATGATATTCAATGGCTGTACAAGGATAGCTGGTTCGAATCCAGCATGAGTGTGTGTCAGAAAGTAGGTTTTCATATGAATGCCTTAATAGTGGAATTTTAGAAGTAAATTATTATGATTATTTACTTCATGCCCGTTTTTTGAATACTTCAAAAAACCCCTTGATTAAATTCCTGCGTGTTTTAATAACCTTTAGTTTTAAAACTAATACTCTATAACAAAAAAATCGATGCACAAAGGAGTCCGATTGTTCCGATTGAATTTCATATGCAAAGACATTTTGACCGAACATGCAAATGATTAAAATTTGGTGTCCAATGAATGAATAGCGGGAACTCCAGCGCATCGGAACTGCGCATTCAGCAGGTGTATATAAGGAGCGATTCTCAATATGTGGTCAAAATTTCTGTTGCATTTTGACTGCGGATATCTTACGTCGACTGTAACAATGCCTCGCCGAAAGATTCGTGCTCATTACGAGCATATGTCAGAGTTTGAAAGAGGTTGTGCTATCGGATTGAAAGAGGCTGGTTGGACGAATCGAAGAATCGCTGGACATGTGGGTCGAAGCGATGCGGCGATTGGACGGTGCTGGCAAGAGTGGGTCAACAACGGCAGATGTCAGCGTCGGGACGGCAGCGGTCGACCTAGGGCCACAACAGAACGGGAAGACAGAGCGATTGTCAGAGCAGCTGTCACAGCACCGAATTCATCACTTATCAATTATCCAACGATCAATTAGCACGCGTGTGTCCAACATGACCCTCTGCAGACGACTGAGAGAGCGGAATTTACGCTCGCGCCGACCGTTACGCCGCTTACCTCTCACGCCTTTACACCGTCAAGTCCGATTACAGTGGTGCCGGGCTCGATCAACTTGGAACTGCGCTGACTGGGGACGTATAGTCTTTAGTGACGAGTCCCGTTTCCAACTGTGTCCTGACGACAACCGCAGACGTGTCTGGAGACGTCCAGGGCAGCGTGGGGATCCTGCCCTTACTATCGCACGCCACACATGCCCACAACAGGGCGTTATGGTCAGGGGGTGCCATCTCCTTTGATAGCCGGACCCCTTTGGTGGTCATTTCTGGCACACTTACAGCACAGCGGTACGTAGACGACATTCTACGACCGGTTGTGTTACCGTTCCTTTTGCGACACCCTGGACTTACGTTTCAACAAGACAATGCCCGGCCGCACACGGCACGTGTTGCTATGAATTGTCTTCAAGCTTGCCCAACACTTCCTTGGCAAGCTAGGTCTCCTGATCTCTCTCCCATAGAGCACATTTGGGACGCTATGGGAAGGCGATTGCAACCATCCCGGAATGTTGACGATTTAGCCCGACAGTTGGAGACAATTTGGCAAGAAATTCCGCAGGACACCATCCGGGATCTTTATCAGTCTATGCCACGCCGGGTGACAGCTTGCATCCAGGCCAGAGGTGGACCAACGCCTTATTGACTTCCTCCCTTTGTAACGGTCAAACTCTGCAATAAATCATTCAATTGTTCTGAAATTTTAATCGTTTCTTTTTCTATGTATGTTCTTCACATCCACCAATTTTTATTGCAATCGGACAACTACTTTTTGGTGCGTCGATTTTTTTTTGTTATAGGGTGTATGTAACATCAAATCCCTAAATTATATAACTTGCCTTTAAGTTTCAAAGTTTTATAAACCATAAATTAAGAGACTTCAATTAATATAAATTTAAAAACTTTAATTTCACATATCTTTGGCTTTAGGTTCCTCTTCAATTAATCTAAAGACTTACGTTAACTTTCAATCGCTTTATACGTTATTTTATTAATAAGGTATTAGAATAGTTTCGTATTATTTTAATATAACACTTATTTACTGCTTTATGTTCCTGCTTTCATAATGCTATTATATGAACGTAAAGACAGAATTACAGTTATTAAGATTGTATAAATTATTATGTTTCTCTTCAAGAGTTTTAATTATTGAAGAAAATATTTAGGGACTCAAGTGAGCCTAATTTCTAATCTTTCTCTTTGGATTAGTCTCAACTGGGGGAGGGATTCCCTCTGCACCCCCCATAATTGTATTAAAAGGAAAAGATGATGGATAATAAAATGGATAATAAATTCATAATTTCTATATCGATAGCTGTAATAGCTATCTCTAATTTCTATTAATATTATCTATCTAAAATATCTATTTATAATGTCTATCTATGATATCTATTTATAAGATCTATTTATAGTATCTATGATATCTATGTATAATATCTGGTATCCATGATATCTATTTATAAGATCATTTATTATCTAAGTATCTATTTATAAGATCTATTTATAGTCTATGATATCTATTTATAGAATCTATTATAGTATCTATGATATCTATTTATAGGATCTATTTATAGTATCTATGATATCTATTTATAAGATCTATTTATAGTATCATGATGTCTATTTATAAGATCTCTTATGGTATCTATGATATCTATTTATAGTATCTATGATATCTATTTATAATATCTATGATATCTATTTATAATATCTATGATATCGATTATAATATCTATGATATCTATTTATAAAATCTATGATATCTATTTATAATATCTATGATATCTATTTATAATTATATATCTATAATATCTATATGTAAAAAAGCATTTATTTTTCAATCATTTGATATTGTTTACAATATTGTAGGCCCATGTTAGCGCAATAAAATATAGGCCTGTTTCTTCTATTAAAAAAAAATCAGCTACATCTACAGCGGCAGAGAAGTATGAAAAATAAGAACTAATATGTTTTGTATATGTTGCGTCCTTCATGCTCAATTAAACGTTCTACATTTTTTATTTATTATAATTTATTATATATTAAGTTATTTTTATTCATTATCCATCAATTTTGGAAAGCTTTTTTTCCACAAATATTTTTCAGAGGCTGAAGAGACCTAAGACCCTTACAGATGGAGCCCCTATGTATCTTAAATTCTGGTATTTCTTTCGTCTCAAATGCTTGTGAAATCATTAAGACTTCCACCTCTCCAAAATTTTATTTACAAGTTTGAAAAGATCACGTATAAGAAATGTCATTCCCAGATTTCGCATAAATATTGCAATTTCGAAATGGTTCGTGGAACTGGAAACCTGAATAGGAAAATGCTTTCCCGCGTAGCGTAACGACGATGTAAGAACAACTGCTTATACAATAAAATGTGAAGTCATATTTATCTCAACACCTGACGTTGTAAAGACATAATCTGACTTTATTACGACGCTAAGATGGCTGGTCTATTTCTTCTAGCTTGTTCTTTCTATCTTGTTCTTCTATCCAGTTCCTTCGACTTCTAAGACGTGAACTATTAGCTCACCAATACGAAAAAAGAGAGAGATTTTCATTTACATAAAAGACTGAATATTAATAGTGTTTTAAAACTCTATAGTCAAAAATGATCAATATCAACATTTTCTAAGACGTTAATATTCGAAGATGGTTGAAAGTCGGACGGCATAAAATCGTGGCATTTTAGTGCTGAAACGATTGAGTTTAATGTAAGATGTACGCGATTATCCTACAGCGTAACTAGCTGGTTATATCGAAGCAAAATTTTAAGAGCGAATAACAAAATAAAAAAGGGTTTATATGAACGGGAGCAAATTTACTAATTCACTCCTTTTCAA
>QLNU02015003.1:162264633-162278282 GCA_006491805.2 Dysdera silvatica
ATAGCTATTAACTAACTCCCAATATAACCTTTAACCAATCCTTAATATAACCGTTGACTAATAGTTAATACAACCATTGACTGTGACGGATATTGCTAAATCAATATGCAATATTGCTACATTCCGTGACGCCCTTACACATTCCAGAGAGGCTGGAAACCAGAGCAGGGTGATTGAACCCAAGATGGAGAAGAGGAAGATGGGAGAAATTTCTGTGACATTTCTCCTACAAGTGAGGAAATCCACCAACGAAAGAAGTTATAAGACTTCCATTAGTCAACGAGAAATGTTTAGAAGACGTGAGTGTGCTTAGGCGTCGATAGCGCACGCCTTGCTTTCGTATTTAATAAGTTGTATACTCACAGTAACAGTTGAGACCAGAGCACAAGCAGTATCAGAGTATAAAGGTCACATTGTTTAATTCATGCTTTCATAAATTATCTTAGTAACGCATCCTTTCTTTAACATACGTTCTGGTCCAGCCCTTGTCGATATTTGATGATTGAATTGCTTACTGTAATTTATGTCGGGAAGATTTCTAATTACAGTGAAACCGCTCATTAGCAAACGTAAGGATACGCAAAAGTAAGGAGTTATAGGTTCGATGGGGAGTTACAGAGCTAAAACTCCATACATTCATACGTAAATACGCAAAATTTCATCTCAAAGGGGAGGTTACGTTCCCCATGAACACCCCCCATGTACTCCAGTGTCAGCAGACACTTGCCAGACAGAAAAATTTGCCAATAAAAGAGGAGGTCATTCTGAAGTAGCTGAAATATTACATTCCAATCATTTAAATACTTCATTTCGAAACTGATGTATTTTGAGAACATAGGATAAGTTTAGGATAATGAACGTTAGCATTTGTTGAATATACCAAGTAATTTTGCAACAAAACGTTGAATTAAACAACAATATCAATCAACGTTTATTGGCGTAGTGATACCAACGCCGATGGTATGGCGTGATTAGATGGTGAAACGTTCGAAAGAAAATAAATATTTCTGCCTTCGGTGGGACCTGAACCCACGACCTTCCACTTGCCGGGCGGAGGCTCTACCCACTGAGCTACGAAGGACAATATATAATCTCTTTACGAACGTATACGTTCGTAAGACGAGAGTTCAGAGACTTTCTGAAGCCGGTTATTTCGCAGAATGGTGTAGTACATGGACTACTATTTAAACCACCAGTTTCCGTTAGCACTTCTAACAATAATTTTTTAATTACCATATTAATTCAATGGGTCACGGAGTTTGTAATGTTCTGCCTCCATCAATTATCCAAGTAGTATGCGCAGCGGTTGGGAGTCAAGCGTCCCCCAGTGCTTCCCCCCCGCCACCGAGTTTCGGGTCTGGTGATCGGCTCCCCCCCACACTTCCTTGTCGTGGTGGTCAGGTCCCTGGCCGTGTTCGGTCAGTATTTAATGTTTTTTTTTAGGAATTGGTGTATTCTAGGATTTCTCTTTAAAACTTATTATTATTAATTTATTTGTTAATTAATATTATCTTTTATGATCACTGGTTGATTTTGTAAGATCCTTTATAAAAGTTTTATTAGTAACTAATGATCCTCTAACCGAGTTCGGTCAATATTTAATGTTTTTTTTTAGGAATTAGTGTATTCTATGATTTAATTAAGATTTTTTATTATCTTTTATGGTCGATAATTGTTCATTTTCTCTTTTTATAAAAATTTTTGTTAGTAATTAATTAAAATCCTACTTCTCATGGTGTATTCAGGTAGTTAGTATTTAATTTTTTTTTTAGGATTTGGCGATTTAATTGATAAATGAGTTCCACCTAGCGGACTTTTGCAAAAGTTTTTTTTGTTTTATAAATTCATGGATTTGTTTCTTTTCATAATATTTCCGTTTCTGGTATTGAGTCGTCCAGATGAATTTGAATTTTTCGCTTTCTGTTAACGAGATTAATTGTTACAATGACCGAAGAAGCATTGATTCCGACGTATCACATTCCCGAACTTCTAGAAAGTTTTGATGGTGTCGATTCGTTATACCGTGCTGTTCAAAAAAATGTCCTAAGAAAAAAATTCAAGACGGGTTGCAGGGACAGAAAGCGTACACGTTCCACAAGCCCATTCGTAGTAAATTGGAAATAAATCAAGTCATCGTAGGTGGGACTGATGAACAATGGCAGGCGGGTTTAATGTATATGACGAACGTTTCCAAACATAATGAGAATTTCAAGTGTCTGTTGACCTGCATAGATGTTTTTCCAAGTTCGCATAGGCTGTTCCCCTGAAACAGAAAACTGGATCGGCCGTTATAAGTGCTTTTCAGAAAATTTTTGATCAGGGGCGCGCCTCGGAATCTCTTCAGATGGATTTAGGGAAGGAGTTTATTTTTTTCAGGTTTTCAAAAGTTTTTAAAGTCCAATAAGGTGCAGTTTTTTTCACCACCCGTAACGAGACGAAAGCCTCGATCGTCGAACGATTCAATCGCACGTTCAAAACGAAGGTGTGGAAATATTTTACGGCATTTAACACTTAAAATTACCTGGCCGTTCTGGACAAGTTAATGCATAGTTATAATAATTCTTTCTATCGTTCTATATGCATGGCTCCCTCAGACGTATCTATTCAAAATCAGAAGCAAGTGTGGGATACGTTGTAAGGCGACATCGTCCTGGCTTCCAACAAACCTCCCGTTTAAAAGTTTGGAATAGGAGACACGGTCCGGATTTCCAAGAAAAGAATATTATTCGAAAAAGGTTACGAATCTAACTGGTCAGAGAAAGTATTTACGATATCAGGACTTATACCGAGTCCCCTCCATCCCCCCCCCGTTTTTAGGATAAAATATTTACTAAACGATACCATCAAGGGAACGTTCTATGCCCCAGAATTCCAAAAAATTAAAGCGATTCAAAATTATCCCGTGGATAAAATATTGTGAAAGCGTCGACGGCGTAGAAAGATGGAATATTTTGTTAGTTTTAAAGGCTACCCCAAAAAGTTTAACACTTGGATACAGGCCTCTGATATGTATAAAATGTGAGTCGGTGTTTCGAAAACATTCAGTTTGCGAGTTGTGCTTCTGCCTAACACTGCCCAGCGACAGAAGTCCGTTCTATTATAAGGAAAACAAATGTAATATTTTTTCGTGAAATTTCCGAAACCCATCGATCTGAAAGGCGAGTGGGAAGTGTGACTTAATGGGATCATTTATCCGTACGCCTGGTTCAACATTGTCGAAGGAGCAAGTACGTTTGAGTTTACACACGGAAAAGGTATTGTCAAGAAAAGTCGAAATCCTGATGGTTTTTACGACACGACGGATGAATCGATTAAGGTGTTGTCGCAAGGTTTTAAAAAAAGGCCGCTCCCTCTCAAATTTTCCTATAACAGGAATAACAAGAAGGTTAAAATTCACTTGAAAGAAAAAACGAAACTCGTTTTACATCGGGGTTTACAGAAAATATAGGTTTTCTACTGGATGCCGTGGACAAAAAATCGATTGTAAATGCCTCGGAGAGTGAGCGCACCATCGAAAGAACGTGTCTAGCAGACCCCCTAGCCGATTTTTATCTTCTCTACGTGTATACGGACATTATCGAGCCTCAAGTGGTCGGAGATGTGTTGGCGCCTTTATTACGTATAGTGAAAGTCGGTCATCATGGGGAGATGGTGTGTACTTCGTACGATAGACCTCACTACGTACCTTTAATGCGCAAGAATTTTCAAACGTTGGAGATCAAGAACGAAAACGTGTCAACTATTGTCATTCGAGAGAGGGAAAGTGTAGATTAAACTACACCTACGTTTGAAGCAGCCGTAAGAAAAGACACAATGTATAAACCTTATTACTGTTATACGAGTTCTTTCAAAGATCATCAACCAGGCCGGTTCCGGTCTTTCTTATGATCGAGGCGCACCCCCTGTAGCACAGTTATGGACTTGGCGGGTTTTTTCGTTCCATGGTGAGAGGTGTCATACCTTTATTTAAAAAGGGTTCAAAGGCTCTGGGCAAGCAGGCTCTAAGTAGCAGCATCGATCTTGCCAGTGATATCATACAGGGACAAGATTTGAAGAGAGCGGCAATCCGAAGAGCCAAGGAAGAGGGTTTTATACTGGTCGATAAGGCTTCAGCCAAAGTGAAAAACATGGTCGAAAACGGTAGAAGGGCTCATAATAAATGAAAGAGAAAACTAGCTAAACGTGCCATTCGCTCCAAACTCAGGAAGGTGGAGACAAGCGATATTTTTAGTCCGTAGTGTCTTTAATTCGACAAGACTCCGCGACTTGTACCAATTCTAAACAGGACTTGTTTGCCTTCCCGCCCCCAACTCAAGTTAGCATAAAGAGTGGAAAATGGAACGAGTTTCACCCTCTTTTGAACATTCCCGATGGAGGGGCCCACAAAATTTAACATTTGGGCCGCAGTGATGATTATATGGACCTCTCAGCAACTCAATTCTATTTGAAAGTGAAGATCATGAATAGTGATGGGTCTGATTTGACGGATGTGGACATTGTTACACCTACAAACCTGTCTTGAATTCGTTATTCTCTCAGGTGGACGTCAGTTTAAACGATCGCTTAATTTCAGCCTCATCCAATATCTACCCCTATCCCTATAGAGCGTGTATCGAGACTCTATTGAATTTTGGGGAAGACACTAAGAAAACATTAGTCACTGCCTAAGGATTCTACAATGACACGGCCGGTTCCCTCGACGAAACCAATCCAACGACGGAGATTTCGTGAAACATCGGTTTAAGAAAACGTCACGACCTCGCCAGGAATAGTCGTGTTTTCGATTTGATAAGGAATCCCCATTGTAATCTATTTTATCAAAATAGAATGCTTCTGAATCTGGTAGACGTCAAGATAAAATTTATCTGAAGCAAACCAGCTTTCTGCCTCATTTCTCTTACGAACGGCGCTGATTTCAAGGTAGCCGTAAACGAAAGGTCAGTCTAGGAGTGTTGATACGTCACTCCAAGGCTTTGGAGAGATCGTCTGCGAAATACCTCATCTACCGAGTATTGTGTAAAATATAGGGAGTACGATCTTTGTACAAGACAACATCTTCATAGGCCAGATGCCCAAGAAGGTCATTTTGGCCATCTCTGACAACGACGCATTCAATGGAACGTATGGGATAAATTCTTTCAATTGCAAGCACTACAATGCAAATTTCATAAGCATATTTATAGACGGCAACCAACTGTCTGGTAGGGCTTTAGAACCTGACTTTTCACAGGACACCTACGTGTGAGCCTACCATTCTCTCTCTTTTCGGGTACCGAAAAGCTGAGCCGTGATAGTGGAAATCAAATCACGCGCCAAGATTTTCTCAAAGGTTACGCCCTGTATGCGTTAGATTTACTGTCACACCTGTGTGACAAAGGCCATATTCATCTAACCCGGAGGGGAAACCTACGCGTGGAAATAAAGTTTAGCAGAACGCTAACTAAGACCATTTCCATTCTCGTGTCTGCTGAATTTCAAAACGTGATTGAGATAAACAAGTGCCGAAACGTTATCTGCGATTTTTCAAATTGAGATGGATACGAATAAACTCATTAGTGCCTTACAGTGGGACCCTTACATTTATCTGTCGTTTCTATGCGTCTTTCCCAGTAACAAACTACATAAACAGATTATACATTTTCCTGTATCATTGATTGTAAACACAGATCCCGATACGAAGCCGGGGAGCCAATGGGTCTGCATATATGTCAAAGACCCTACGTCTGCCGAATTTTTCGATTCGTATGGACATCCGCCCGGATTTTTCAAAGGACCTACAGCTCAAATGATGAAAAGATTCAAGAATCTCGTACATAACGTCCACCGTTGCAATGCCTCAACACGGCGGTTTGCGGTTTCTTCTGTATGTATTTCTTGTGCAAGAAATGTCGCGGGCAGTCCTTTCAAGATATTGTGGACTCGTTCGACCCCGACTGTTCAGCCAATGATGTTCGTGTGTAAAATTTTGTTAGAACCAAATCTGGTGTGCTTGTAAACTTCTTTAATGATTTCTAATAAAAAAATGTTTAAATACGTATCCACGTCTCGTTTTCTATTCATTAGCAGTCATGTCATTCTCATTACAAGTTCCGTTCTCGTGTGTCATTGCCGGTCCTTCGGGTACCGATAAGACATATTTCGTCAGAGAACCGTTGTCGTACGATCTGATTCACCCCGTTCCGAAAAAAATAGTGTGGTTCTACGGCATTTACCAAACTTCATACCATCAAATTCCTGGTGTGGAATTTGTCGAACGCCTCCCTAACGATTTCAAGGGCTATCCGGGAGCCAGCACTCTGTTTATTATCGACGATTTAATGTCAGAGTGTGGAAACCATAAGAGAATTACTTATTTATTCACGAGAGGTAGCCGCCATCTGAGTTCATCTATCATCTTTATCACGTAGAATTTTTTCCACAAGTACCGAGAAATGCGAAATTTCGTTGAATGTTTGTTTGTTTGGCTTTTTTATGGCGCAAGAGCATCTGGGCTATACTGCGCCAATCGTTGAATGACCACTATCTGGTATTGTTTAAGAATCAACGGGACATGAACCAGGTGAGTCATCTGGGAAGACAACTGTATCCGACGGACATCTCAAATTTTTCCAGGAAGCGTATGCTAATGCGACCAAACATTCTTATTCCTACCTTTTGATCGACTTGCATCCCTGGACGTCCGAAGACTTTAGACTTCGTACGGGTATCTTTCCCAAAGAAGCACAATACCTGTATTAGAAACGTTCTTAGCATGCTAAAATAATACACTAAATACATTCTAGGATATTATACTAAAATAGCCTGCTAGGCTTAGTTTACTAGAAAGCCCCCCCCCTCTGTTTTTTAAATAACGCTGTTGCACACCGTTATTCAGAGTCGTTGCTATGACGCTGTCCGAAGCGCACCTACAACAGTCATGTCTCATCTGGCTCTGTCACAAGAAGTTATGAAAAGGGTTACTTAAAAAATTTCCCCATTCCAGTGTCAAAGCAGTGTGTAAATGTATCGTCAATACTCTGAAGGGAAACGTGCCTCTGACGTCGATACACAAAAAGAAATTGCGACCTCGTAAAAGAAATTCTAAGAAAATTAGTAGACAGAAAAATTCCCTTGTACCAGAAAAAGAAATAATTGTACAGAAAGGTGGCGTTCTAGGCTATCTCCTGCCAGCCGTTTTATCCGTTTTGACATCTTTCATAGCCAGATAAGAGGATGCAATATGCCAGGAAAATGGTAGTCATCCCCAAAGAATGCTATTCGAAACACATAGCGTTTGAGGAAAATATCAGCGAACTGATAAAGAATTGAAGAAAATCTTAGATAGCGAAGATCCTGACGACATCAAGATAAAAAAATACTTAGAAATTCTGAAAACGTTTAAAAATACACGATTTTAATCCACCCTTTAAAAAAGAACAGCCCGCTGTTGATCCCCTAGTCAAAGTTGAAAAACGGCAGGCATGCGCTGTGATGAAAGCAGCTAGAAAAACGTTGGTTTTATCTGTCTGCTGTACAAATTTTTCTTTCGTCTTCCATTGCACAGCTGCTATCTTCTCCGTTGGAAGAGAAATACCTGAAATCTAGAAAGAAAGAAAAAAACCTTCTAGCCACATATCACACGTAAAAATAAAATTAAAAAAAAAGACGACATACACACATATCTCTACAGCAGGATCAATAAATATTTTGGTAAAGCTGGGGAGATCAGACACATAAGACAGTTGAGCTTTATTTTCGCACATGCCAAATCGTCCGCAGAAGTTAAAGGAAAAAATAAATAATAGCATGGTAATATCACATTCAGTAAAAGCAATCGCTTCTAAAAAAAACATATATCTGTTCAGTCAGAGTTTCGCAACGAGTCTCATGCCCTTATTCATCTCCATTAGGGCCGGATCCAAATGGACACCTTCCTTTTCAAGATAGTTCTTGACATATTGATTCTTGGATATACCGTCCATACAATGGGCCGGACATCCACTAGCTTACTGTTTGAGTTTCAGGAATGAGTCGATACAGCCAGAAAAAAGACCGACCTTTGATTTTTTAAAGTGGTTGACCTGAAAGAAAAAAAGATATTATTGCAACTCTATAAAATCGTCTTGTTAAAAAAACTTAATAGAAAACAAAAAGACATACTTCGTGATGTTTAGGGATCTCATATCCATCTTTAACGGCGACTTTCAATTCCTCGATGACCCATGTTCCTCGACCCATGACCCATGTTCCATGACCCATGACTCTCGAAAGTAACATTCGTTCTAGTCCTGTGTGTCGACACTCCGTCTGCTGTCGGGTCTCAACACAAGTCCGGCATAAGAGGAAGGTCAGCTTTCCTTGTGATCGATACGGTAACACCGGGATTTAGAGGCCATTTGGTTGAAGAACAGTACACTTTACGAGCCCGAAATAACTCTCCAATGATGTAAATCCCTCCGTGGTGATTTTGGGATGGCCTATAGGGTATCTGTAAATAAACAAACATTAAATAGGTGATACATTACTTCGTATGCAAGCAGAATAATAAAACTTAAATGATTACACATGCCTAGATCGTTTATTTATAAAAGGGTAAAAGGATGTGAAGTCTATGCAGTTGGCAACATCCTCATAATATAACTTTAAAGCATTGGTCCGTCCCACGAAGAAAGCATCACGTGGAACAAGCCTAGAAACCACTTCATGGGAGGAAACAAATTCTTTCAACTCGACAGAATCTGCCAACATTTTCAGAAATCCAATCTCCCAGATCTCGATGAGGTTACAATCCAGGGCACGGATCTTCTTGCACGTTATTTCAGTTCGGGCTCCAAGTTCCCAAAAAAATCTTTCATGAAGGGGATTTACAGCATCTTGGTCTGGATAGCAGGAAATACACCCATGGTGAAAACATCCTTAGAAAAAAAAAATGGAGGAACACAACATATAATAGATAATAATAAAAAAACTATTTTTTTTAATGAAATAAAACATACCTTGGAATTGATAAACGGTGTTGGTTTGATCACAGAAGCCATCGACTGATATATCATGGATGGTCTTCTCTCCGAGGCCGTTTAATGCGTGCTTAATGACAATGCCTTCCTGCCTGCTAATCTAATCCAACCAATGAATGGACGAAACGCTGTAGTTTGTCCTGTTCACGTAGCCGTGAACTGGAACCATGCCGATAGCATTTGACTGTAAAAATTTACTACGGAAAGTGGCCATACGGGCGCTAGCGATTGTAACGTGTCGATAGGGGTCTATTTCTGTGACCGCTAGGAAGTTCTTCCTGAATCTCAAACAGCAACGGCGTAAAAATTTCCGCATCAGATCTATAAAAATATAGAACAAAAAAAGGATTTTTTTTAAATATCACTAATGAAAAATAACAGTAGTAACACTATAAAAACAGTCATACTACATTAATATTAGGACAAAAAAAATTATTGCAGGAAAACGCTTGCCGACAAAACTTTAGAATTTCCGCTCGAAAATCAAAGACTTCTTCATGGTGTTGTCTATTCCATGCCAGGAAGGACTATTGATCCGAAGAAGACATAAAGTCCGGGCTGTAGGAATAAGTATCAGGTAAAGGTCCAACATAATTTTGATTTTCGGAGGTATTGAACATATAAGAAAAATAGCCTTTAGCCAATTCGTAAAACCAAACATTTTTGGTAATTTACATAAAGCCATAGGAAGAAAATTAAAAGAATCGATCAGTATAATTTTTTCCGAAGGAAGGCGAATTTTCATTAATCTAGAACAATTGAGAATGACAGTAGGTGATATGCCTTGATTAAGAAGATGGGCTAATACGAATTGTCTGTCAAACGCTTGGAGATTGTGGGCCATGGCAAAAAAACCTTTATGGGCTGGAGAAAACAAAAATTTACTGAAATCTTCACAAGCATTAACCCGCTTGAAGATGAATTCACTGCCATCAGCATACATTGCCATCGCAGAGTTCACTTTATGCTCCCCTGTGCTCTGCTCTGTTTCAAAATCAAAGAAGTTTATCTGATGGTTCCTTGGCAGGCATTACCTTCAGAAAACTAAAATGCTCCTCTAAAAAGAAGGCTTTACAATAACGGCAGTATGTTTCTTCACCGTTGTGAAGATGAGGAGGGCGAATTTTGGACTCTAATAACTTATGGCATAAGGGGCAGGAATAGAGCTGCTGGCAAAAAGAAGTATTTTTTCCACCCACTTTCTTATGGAGGTCGAAACACGTAGACGACCTTCATGTACGATGACAATCGTCACAAGTTATTGGGGTACCTATCGGGGAAGGACTAAAACACGTGTTGCAGAGAATTTCGCATTTATGGCATTGGACATGATCGTATGCATTATCACAGGAAGAACAACAGTTATTTGTTCCGTGAAACCCCTTCATGAACCTAATTAGGTCCAAGTGATAGTTGTGAAAATAAAGAAATATTTCATTCGGATGTTCCGGTCCTTTGTAAGAAACCTAAAAAGCACAAGAAATAAAAATACATAAAGACCTGAAATAACGAATGGGAAACATTAAAAAACTTAAACATACAACATGAATATAGTAATTATCTTGTTAAAATTTTCTGATGAAATGACGAAAATCTGTATCTGTAAATAATCCTCGAAATGTCGGATTTACTTATAACTGCAAACACCAAGGGGCACTCCAGCGGTCTCGTGAAAATCAATTGATATGCGTTTCTGTTGAGGGCGACCACCTCTCCTTATGTTTATTAATTGGGGATGTCCGTCCAGGTAGGCCTTACCTACAACGATGGCTTTAGCACAACACAAATTGTCCCCATGATCTGGAATGAATTACAATAGACTGTTTGGATAATCGATCTGTTTTGATATTGCAAATCTTTCGCCTTCAACTGCCTCCACCTTTAAGGTTCCTTAACGTTACCACATCGATACGAAAGGACGGGTTTGCTAATGGGATGGAACATTTTGATTGTGGGAAAAATTAATATAAAAAAGACCAAAGGATAAGGAATACAATACGATTTTATAAAAGACATTAAACTCTGATAATTATTAAACGTTTGATAAATTAAAAAATAATAACAGAGAAAATAATCTGTAAAAAGGAATACCTGGAGAACCTTCATAATAGAGGAAAGCAAATATTCCGCTGATAAATCTCATACACGAGTGAAACAGGTAGATATAGGCTGATCCAAAAAATTCGAGAAAAAGCAGAAGCTGTAAAAATAAATAAAATAAATAAAATATATAAATAAATAAACAAAGAAAAAATGAGAGAAAGGACACTTGCCGCGCAAAATCATGATCTTCCAAATTACCTGTCGCTTCGCAACATCATTGTTCGCCAGTAACGTCATACGGAGAAAAGACAAGGCCGTGTTGATAGTCGAGATTCTAAAACGAATGGGAATTTGCTCTCGTTCTATTCGGGACTCGAAAACCAACTGTTCGGCTTGAAAACGAGCGTTATAGCGACGACTTCTTATACTAAAGTATAAGGAAGAATGTCCTAGAAGGAAAATACCTTACGTACATATCTACGAAAAAATAACTTTGAAAAAATAATATGTAGATAATATTGTATAAATAAAAAAATTAAGAAAATCTCACATCAATATCTCCTACCCCATGTTGGAAATCGTAAATTTCGTCTTCGATTGACACATCACTTCCCAGGGAACGATCGGTGTCATCTAGACCGTCGGCTTCGAAGTTCGCCATGAGTTTTAGTAACTCCTCATCTTTTCTAACATAATCTTCAATCAGCTGATGATCGGGTAATGTAGGATCCTGACATAAAAAATATTTTCACTAAAACACTCTTCTCCAAAAACATGAGTTTATCAAAAAATCAAATCCACGAAACTGAAATAAAGCGATACGTACTTGATCATTAGAAGACATTTTTCACAAAAAGCCTTGAAGAGTCCGGAAAACTATAAGCTTGATAAAAAATAGCTAAATGAATGTATCATAACGAAACGCGCGACTTTTAAACGATCAGCTGGTTGAGAGCAATGGCGTCACAGATTTACTTATGGGGAAGCTTTCTTTTTTTAGGGGAGGGGTGGCTTTGAAACCAGCTGGGAAACCGATGACATCACCTTTACTCCCTATATGTAAAACAGCCCCTCTATGCTAGATTTAGAAACTTGGGTCATGGGAAAATATGCAATTACAGAGACTCTTTTTATGTGTATACACACGTAATCTTGTCTTGCTTTTTACTAATAATAAAAGAGGATTCTAAAATAGCACAGAGGGTAGTTTTATTAGAAAGAAACCAAATCGAGGATACAAAGAAACTACGTCGACTCTTATCAAGCGGGCGCTGCAAAAAGTTATAAATAAGAGTTTTATGATTAGTAAAATGTAGGCGGATATTTGTGTATAATAGTATATCTGCCTAAGAAAAAATGTCGATCCTCTGCGAAGAAATAGGTGCGAGTATCCTACGGTTTCTAAAAGGAAACTAAATCCCACTAAGAAAAATTTTAGAAGGATATAAAAAACTGGCTGGTAAACCATAAAATGAAGGGGATATTTTGTGTACAAAAGAAAATATGTGTCCTGAGAAAAAATAATGCAAAATGAAAAAATTGGAACGCACAGATAGACACACAGTAAATGAAACTACGAGAAAAATGATTTGATGTCTCTCAGAGGAACCATAAAACTGAGGGCTCTTGATAGAGGTAAGATGGTCGAGGAATAAGCAAAACCCGCTAATACGCTTCTTTTAAAAAAGAAACGTCTAAAAACGTCCTAATGTTATGAAAGATAAAATAACAATTAAATTAATAATAGGCTTTAAAGGAATAAAAGATTTTAATTTAAGAAAAAATTAAAAAACAATTAAATCATAGAATACATCCAGAAAAGGGACTTTAATAAATTACTAACGAAACTTCTATAAAGAAACTTACGAAAACAGCTATTGATCATAAAAGATAATGATAAAATAAATTAATAATGATAAGTCTTAAAGGGAAATCCTAGAATACATCGAGAAAAGAAGGACTTCAATCAATTGCTAGCGAAACTTATGTAAAGAACCTTGTTCAATCAGCGGAGATTATGAAATATAATACTAATTAACAAAATAAAATAATAATAAGCCTGAAAGGGAAAAAAATTGAATAAACCGAGAAAGGGATTTAATTTACTAACAAAAGATTTAAAAAAAGAGGAAAATTAACAATTAGCTATCATAAAAGATAAATTTTACAATAATTTCTGCCACCCACGTATTAATTACAGCTCAAACTAGAGCTTGTGTAATTTTGGAGAAAAAGAGACGCTTTCCCCATCCTGGATTCGAACCAGGGTCCCTCCGTTTAGCCCGGAGTGTCTTGGACCGCTAGACGAATGAGGACAGGAAACAACGCTCTCTTTCTCCGTATGTAAAGATGTTAAGGTATTATTACCCTCCGCAGGGATAACACAATTGCCAAATATGGTCAACACAAGAAAGCCTCCGGGGCGAGATTTTTGTGAGTTTTCGTGGGGGAATTTATTATACTATAATTTTTGCCACCCACGTATTAATTACAGCTCAAACTAGAGCTTATGTAATTTTGGAGAAAAAGAGACGCTTTCCCCATCCTGGATTCGAACCAGGGTCCCTCCGTTTAGCCCGGAGTGTCTTGGACCGCTAGACGAATGAGGAC
>QLNU02015003.1:162285063-162304433 GCA_006491805.2 Dysdera silvatica
ATCTTTTTGCGATTATTAAACTATATTGAACTATTTTTGTACAAGGGTAACAGGGGATAGTTAAGGTGACGTAGTTGCCAGCTTTTTCATAGGTCTTCCCTCAAGCTACTGTTGCCAATTCTAATATTGTCCTATGAAAAAATAAAAAATAAAAAAAAATAAAGAAAGGTAGACGGACGGACGGACGGACAGACAGATAGATAGATAGATAAATGGATAGATAGATAGATAGATAGATATATATATAGATAGATAGATAGATAGATAGATAGATAGATAGATAGATAGATATATAGATAGATAGATAGAGAGATAGATAGATAGATAGATAGATAGATAGATAGATAGATAGATAGATAGATAGATAGATAGATAGATAGATAGATAGATAGATAGATAGATAGATAGATAGATAGATAGATAGATAGATAGATAGATAGATAGATAGATAGATAGATAGATAGATAGATAGATAGATAGATAGATAGATAGATAGATAGATAGATAGATAACAAACTCAATCATCATGAGAAATTTAATCATTTTTTAAAATTACATGTAACTTAAGTAAGACTCTTAACAGCATTTAATAAATTTAAATTAAAACACACAGGCAAAGTTTCATTTAAATGCGCCATTTATTCATATCAAATATAGTAAATGAAGCGATAGCACGAGTGAAATTAGTTTGATTACAATCTTCAAAAAATGACAATAAAATAGTAATTTGAAACGTTTGTTTGTGTGTGTAAAGAAATGGTTTAAAGAGTTGGAGGAACCAGCTCACTGTTTCCAAAAGTGGATTTGAAACGTCTGTGCCCAACTGTTTTATCATGCGATAAGCTAGCTCATGGCGCAAAATGAATGCTGCAATTTTCTCACGAAGTATTGTTTTGCAATTTCGCAAATTTCTTGCGGCAACTTCATCTTCAACTCATTTCGAATTGAATTACATTTCATAAACGAAGACGCACTTCGAGACCATTTCTGCAATACGTTTTAAATCCAATGTGACCAAACTCAGCATTATAAGTGACAGTGGATGTCGGTTTCTATGGATACAAAGCGATGAAGCGAAATGTAACCGAATACAGGAAGCGCGAGTTAATTTAAAGTTTTAAGAGCAGAATGGAAATTCAGTGCAATCGACACCAAAACTTTGCAATCAAAATTTTATGTCCGTATAATTGAGCTACCGGTATTATTTCTGATACTTGGGTTAATTCTGAGATGGTTTGACAACGTTAAGTTTAACGATGTTGATCAGCTGCAGAAATGGAAAAAATAATTATTATGACATATAACTTGGAACCCACGTAAATTAATTTTATTTACGATTAAAAAACATCGCAGGGAGTGATTAAATATAGAAAAAAATTCTATTGTTTTTATAACCATAACGTATGGATCATAATAGATGATAGTGAATGAAACATCTTTAATTACAATGAATGGATCACGATGTACGTGCAAAATAAATTAAACACAATGAGTGTATATCATAATGAATGGGAGTCATAATGAAAAAATCAAAATGAATGTGTGTTATATTAAAAAAACCATAATGAATGTATGTCGTATTGAAAGGATCACAATGAATATATGTCATAACAACAGAATTATAACGAATGTGTGTAAAAATAAAAGAATCACAATGAAAGAATCATAACGAATGTGTGTCATGTTGAAAGAATCATAATGAATGTATGTCAGAATTAAATAACCGTAACGAATCACAGCAAAAGAATCATAATGAATGTATGTCACAATTAAATAATCGTAACAATCACAGCAAAAGAATCATAATGAATGATAGTAAAATCATCACAATAAATCACATTAAAATATTATAATGATGAAAAAATCATAATGAATTATAGGATTAAATCATACTAAATTATAATTAATGAACCATAACGAATCATAAATGATTTGCTATAAGATGTAGGCTTTGGGATTTTCATCCGTAAATATCCATCCCATAACATAAAATAAAAAAAAATGACAAAATGCGTTTTTAAGTAAAATTTATTGCTTTAATAATAATGCGTTAATTTTGTGTATTTAATTAATTTGGTTCTTTGTAAAGGCACCTATTTCGCAAGTTTATGCCTTCATCTCTTCATTTGTATAGCGTACTTATCCATAATGCTATGTTTTACTTAAAATTAAGCTATTATATTGCAATATATATGCAATTGTCTTTTTTATTAAAGCCCTTGACAGGAAACCAAAAGGTTATGGGTTGGTGTCCCATCATAGCTTGATAACTCATTCTTTTCTCTGCCAGTCATTCGTCATCCTATATGTACAAATCACCAATAATTTACGTATGCGTCAATAGTAGTTTCTTCAAAGGTTACTCAATGAATTATTATAAATATTTCCTTTCGGCGAAAGCCCCTCTTCAATATATTGAATAATACTTTCAGATGACTTAGATCTCATGAGCCTTTCTTTGTACTTAAAAATAATGACAACTAAACGATAAATCACACAAATACAAGGGCATGCAACATGTGCATTCACATGGAATTAGAATTATATAGAAAAATATATAGAGGCAGCTTCTATTAAAAAATTATAGAGTTTAAAAACTTTCCAGGTACTAATAATCAAATCATGTAAATATGAATCGTAATGTAGGAATGCCCAGCAACGTAGAGTTTTCAAAATTATTAGTGGAGGGAGGGGGCAAGAACATATTATATGAATTTATGGATTGCAGTGTATGTAAAATTCCAATATATTTCGAATTATTGGTGAGCTCGGGCTCCACGAGCCCATAAAACTTTATGCCAATGAAATGCCAATCATTCACAAATAAGCTGTTTGAAACCACTCGATCATTGGCATACGCAGAGGAGTGTTGATAGGAGGGTTTTAAACCCCCATTGCAATGAAATTTTGTATATTTAACATAGGAATATGCGAATTGTAGCTCTGTAATCCCCATTGAGCCTATAACCCGCATATGTACCTTCTGCATACGCCTAATCACTCGCATATATGTATATACAATATTGGTTTGGTTATTTTACATGAGTTTGCTGAATCAGAAATAAATAAATTTACATGAAACATATACAAATTTAGTACACAATAACATAACTATTGTTTTATAATAATCTATATTTTATGGATTGACATAAAAAACACCTTTGTCCTCACTTACCATTGTGTAAACTGCGCTTGCGAAGCTTCCTCCTCTGATTGACTTCGAGCAGCAACATGACTTAAGTATCGCCATAAATCCTGGTTAAAATTTTTCTGATTTCAATTAATCTGAATTATCAAAACAGTTGTCAGAAAACTGAATCATTTGGGCACAAATTTTCCATACAAGACTTCAGTGTAAATTCCTTTCTTATGGCTAACCAAATTGTTCAATTCACAAAGAATTTTTCAAAACAGAGTAATTGTTAGAGTTGGAACGTCAAAACAATTCCCAAATTCATGTTAAATAATAAACGAGCAATCGTAATAAAAAAGGCTGATGAGTCCGGAATTGTTTTACACATGATTCCAAGATACTTATTGCGAGATCACAGTTCTTATTATTGTTTTGAGTACGTTTAGAATAAAGGTCTATGCCGGTTAAAGTAAAAACGAGAGAAAGGCAACATATCCGCTCTCGAGCTGAATCCGGAGTGATCATTTCCACGTGTTGAGTTTTCCCGATCCGGAAAGATCCCGGATATTGTTAGGGATTTTCGTGACCATAAAGTAGGGAAACAGGGAATTTCCTTCGGGAAGTTTCCTCTCAACGGCTCAATATGTTTCGAGAATGATCAAAATTTAGCTATTATTGCAAGCGTTTTTATATATCTTCTCGAGAATGAATACCGCACTTTTCCCCTTTTTAAAGATAATATAAGATGTTTTTCCTTTCAAAAACTTGATGCGATGTATGCCTATTATTTATTTCAATGGTTAAGAAATAAATCGTTGCTGAACTTCTAAAATGTAAAAATAAAAATACCATGAAATATAGATAGCATTGAAAATTATGTAGGTTTAGAAAATTCGTTGATTCGAAAATTTTTAAAGACCTAAAGAAATATTGTCGATTTGTTTATAAACATACGACAAAAGTTATTCTATTTACTTTACCTCAATGATCAATATGTTTTATCCATGCACACTAATACACAAACACAATCCATCCATCCATCCATCCATCAATCTATCTAATCTAATCTATCGATCAATCAATCAAAATTCGTGCTTTTCACCCAAGTAATCGTGAAAAATTCGTTTAAGTAAGTAAGTAAGTAAGTAATACTTTATTCCTTATTATTATGTACATCAGGAGACCATACAAACGATTTGCTTGGGAAATGGAAAGAGAGCAGTAGCGATGCTAGTAACGGGGCTCTCTTTCCGGTAGAAAAAGCAAGGGATTTCTCGTATTCAACAAGAAACAATAACGATATCGATTCGCGCGTACAGATCCTCAAAGTTATTAAGAGATTTACATTCGCAGGTGTATCACATTTACAGAGTTTATGAGCAGAGTCTTGACTCGAAGACGTTACAAGTGAAGGTTGAAGTCCAAAGATGAAATCTATGTAGGCTGCAGGGTAAGAATGTTTTTCCTTGTAGCTTGGACCGAGAGAAGAAGTAGGAGAAACAAAAATAGTAGAAAAATGTAAATGAATTTTGAGTTGACCGTTGCGGGTGCAGTTTTAAAGGACATTTATAAGGAAAGGCAGACAAAAGAAAAATGGAAAAGGAAGAGCAGGGAGAGCAGAGGAGGGGGAAGAACTGAAAACTAAAAGGAAAGAGTGGGAAGGCAGAAGTAGCAGGCAGAGCATACTTGATTTAAGTACCAATCAAAGATTTTGGCTTTAAGGGTGAGAAAAGAGAGATTTAAATTCTTGAGGAATTGAATTCCAGATTTTAGAACCCGTAACGGAGACACTGTGTGTTTTATAGTTTGTGCGAGTCCGCGGTAGCCTGATATCGTCCTGGTGACGTGTATTGTAATCATGTGTCGTCTGTGAGATGGAGAAAGGTTTCCACAGTTCAAAAGGCTTTCCAATACGTATCGCCAATCGTTTTTTTATTTCACCTACCCATCTAATTTAAGAATATTTCCTGGATATTTTATGGTCGTTTGGAAAATTCCGTTAAGAATGTCAGTTATTCATCGTTGGTTAGTTTTTGTTGTTATATGTTCAGCCCATTGACCTAATATATGCTCCATATTGATATCCTCTACCCTTTTTGTTTACTTTCTCATCCAATTATTCCCTTTCCGATAGCTCCTATACGTGGGCGCTCATATGGGGGGAAGAGGGGGTTGGCCCCCCTAGCCGTTTAAAAATTTGATTCGCCCGAACCTGCTATGCATTTACTTTCAAAAGTTTTACAGTCACATTTTAAAATAAGGTACTTTTTAGCTCATTACTAATTGTCAAGCAGTATCAATTATTTTTGTAGCGTTTTGGTATCTTGTACATTCACTAAAATTCTCGACAGCTTTGAGAAGGAGGTAATAATTTTTCTCACTCTGCCCCAGAAATACTCTTATAGGCGCCCATGCTACTATATTCTAAGCACACCCCTCTCCACACTTCTTTTATTGTTTCTCCTTGTTGCTGTTTTCATTAAGGCTGCGTACGTATCTCTGAGCCATAAGAGAAAATTGTGTTAATACACATTGATTGAAAATCGTTTTGTTTTCAGAAAAGGACAATTTCTTTTTCAGTGCAAAATTCTTTCTTCCAAGTGTTCTTCAGCTAATTATAATACAGCGGTAGAGTCCTTTCGTGCGTGAGCCTCCATACAGGAGGGCAGAGGGGAATTGAGCCCCTTAGATGTTGTTTAAAAATTTTATTTGCACAATTCTGCTATGCATTTACTTTCAAAAGTTTTACAGTCACATTTTAAAATAAGGTACTTTTGCTCATTACTAATTGTCAAGCAGTAGTACTTATTTTTGAAGTATTTTAGTACTTTGAACATTTGCTAAAATGTTTGACAGCCTTGAAGGAGGCAATTTTTCACAACCCCCCCCCTAGAATTGCTCACATGGGCGCCACTGCTTTCATGTTGATACCATCAATTGATTTCAATTTGCCATGGTAAATATGGAAATCAGCAATTTTTATATTTAAATAGAAATTCACATGAATGCAGTTTTTCGGGAGCTGGTGAGTTATTTGTACAATTGTTTCGATGGAAATATTTTCGGCCTTAGTCAAAAAATCCTTGAAGATTTATCCATTGATACAGAACCAGACTTACTAGTGTTTCGAAATGTGACAGTTATGTGCCGCCATCTATCGTCAAGAAATTAAGACACAATAAATTTACCTACGGTTGAGGACGAGGTGTTTGTAGCTGTCAAAGCCAATTTACCAGGTCTGTAGCCAGATCGAAGGGGCAACTGGGGCACGGTAAAGAGCATGTGGGGCATAGGGTGCCCGGGGACTCACGAATATAAAATAATTATGAGAAGTGACATGGGATTTAGATATCATGCCACTATAAACTCAAATAAATTTGGCGCTTCTCTTTTTTTTATTGAAACTGCAAATGCTGTAATATTAGCATATACCAAGGTTTGTATTTTAAATTTTATGGAGGGATAATTAGGTGGGAGAGGAGGAATTATATAAACCGTTTCTACAAATATATATAGAAACAGTTTTATACATTATTAATTTTTAATAATTTTCAATATTTTAACATTGTGTTATCATTGGTCTGCATATATATATATATATATATAGCTAGATGGGCCAACTTCGGTCGGGCCTTTGCTGGCTCCGGCTTGGCTACGGGCATAGGCGTAGAGTTATATGGGCTCGTGGGGCCCCATATAACTCTACGCCTATATTATTGGGGCCCTCAATAATCTGGAAGTGTATTGAGATTTTACAGATGCTGTAATGTATAAGTGTACATAAATATGCTTGCCCCCACCCCTTCAATAATTTTGAGAATTCTACGTTGATGGCTATAGGCCTGCAATTTACCCAACGAAATTAATAGATTCGATCTAAAATTAACTCAAATTTAACAAAATCAGGAAAAAAAAAAAAGAAGTAAGAAAGAAAGAAAAAGAAAAAAAAGTTCTGCGGCATTATATTCCGTAAGTCCTTACTGCTTAAATAACAGCCCTAAAAGCCACTTTTTCGGCTTATGAAGTACGGGAAATGCGAAGTATGCGTAATAGCAGTGACATAGTCATTATCAATGCAAACATAGGCGGCAGAAACTCTTTTGTTCGCTGGAAATTTAATTTCCGGGTCATATGGACACCCATTAATAAACGTGGTATTTCAAAACTAAATGATCAAATTTAAGACGTGGATAACTATGGTGTTTATAAAATTGAATACGAGTGCAGAACTTTTTATATTGGTCGAACACGAACAGCATTTCGATTCGGACTTAAAGAACACCAAACTTACTTCCGAAAACAAGGATTTCAAAAAACGGCCACTCAGGGGAACGAAAAAATCAATTCCATTTTTCTAACGCTAAAATTACTGAAAAGATCAAATTATTCAAAAATTTTAATTTTTCCAAGATTTGTCACATCTTTCGGAATTGCTAATGATCCGTGTGAACAGACATACTCCTCCCGCCACGTAAGTCACAAACACCTCTTCTCCAACCCTAAGTAAATTTATTGTGACAGATGGTGACACGCGATGACTGTCACATTTCAAAGAATTAATAAGTTTGATTTAGTGGCAACGAATCAGTCTGAAAAGATTTTCTGACGATGGCGGAAGTTATCTCTTCCGAAACAGTTGTAAAAACGACCCACCAGCTAAAAAAAAAACGTACGTTTATGTGGATTTCGATATATTTGTATATTATATATTCGATAGTATATTCGATATATTTCGAAAAATAAGTAACAAATGATTACGTTCTAGCATAGGTGTAGCCAGGGGGGGGCTTGGGGTTGTAACCCCCCATTGCAATGAAATTTTGTATATTTAACATAGGAATATACGAGTTGCAGCTCTGTAACCCCCTCCTTGTTGAGCCTAAACCCCACTTACGAACTTTCTGGCTACGCCTATGCGCTCCAGCAACCCCAGTTCAAACTCATTATTTTATTTTATTTTTGTCTTAATTTTATGATTTGTAACAATTTATAATTAATTTTCTTTTGTATTTGTAGCCAGATGCCTAAAATTATTACGTGTTTCACTTTACTATTTCTTATTATCAACTTAAAGTTTTTCAGCCATTTGAGTACCACAGAATCCCTGATGACAGAGAAATTATGTTTCAGTGAACTTTGGATTAATAATTTTACATCGACATCCATTAATTAATGTCAAAAAAAGAAGATTGTATTATTTACCAGGACTTGTTGCCGATCTTCAAAAGGAAAGCCTGGAGAAGATTTTTTTTTGTAAATTCTATTGATTTGGAACTTTAAAATAATTTTAAAAATATTATTTACATCATTATTATATTTATTTTGTTATCTTAGATCCTTTTTATATAATAGATTGTTTTTGTTACAGTGATTATAAAATTGTCGTCATCATATTTTTTTAGTTTGATTTTTTTAATAATACATTTAATAATTAGTATTTGTTCTGTTGTATGCCAAATCTACCATACGTACATAAATATTGTGAAGAAAATCTTTCCTATTTATCTTGATGAATAACAGAACATCCTTAGGGATTTAAACCAAATATAAAGATATTCCTATCTCTGATCTGTGCAACTTTTACATTCCGATCTGTATATTTTCTATCACCATGTTCCTCTTCCCCTTAACTAGAATTTCTGCTAAACTTTGTCCTTTCTTGAGATTAACGAAACTTTACTGCTTCTCACTGACAACTTAACTACTTAACTTAGCTACTTAACATAATTACTTCACTTGGCCATCTGCACAGCCATCTTACTTAACATCATACTTAACACATACATAATACTAACACACACATATATACATAACCATCATACTTAACACAGCCATCTGCAACGGAATTATTTCTCGCACCCCATTCTGAGATACCAGACCAGCAAAGGATAAACTACACACGAATGAACGCTTCAAAATCATCAGTTGTCATTACAGCAGAAGAATTATTACTCTGTTATGCACAGAAGTGCTGGGCGAAAAAAAAGGGGGCCATATGGCTCGCCAACTTACACCAAAAAGCATGAAAAGAACCTTATATGACAACAAAAATGGAGTGAGTAACTTCTCCTCCAATGGTGAATTTGTTACGGGTGCCAAAAAGGGCGTCAATTAAGGCAACCTTTTCTCCAGTGCAGACAAGTCGGCAATAACCAGTTGGAACTGGTGTTGCGAACAGACAAGATGTAATCTGCGGCGGTGAGATAAGTTATTTCTTCTTTCTTCCCCTTCTAATTTCCCTTCCATCCATATAAATAATGGCTTATTAACATTCATTTATTTCTATTAAATTTTTTAATTTGTTTAAAAATAGCACTTTTATTTGCAATGATCATGTGTTTAAATAATTAAATGGGTAAAAGCTATAGTCTAATTTGAAGATGAAGATGTTAAATAGTTTTGATAGAAGAAATAATTACGAAAGCGAAATTTATAAATCTTTTTGTGAAATTAAATAATTTGGTATTTATAGCTTGAAGTTCGATAAAAAGTCAGTAAGAAAGAAGTTAAAATTGTTCATATTTAATACTTTATACAGTTTTTTAAATTGGATTCATGTCGATAGATGAGCTTCTGTAATATCTGATTTTTTTATTATTTTTTTATAATAAACTTTGATTTATAATACTTAATCTCTTGTTTTATTGCTAGTTGTTAATGATTCCTGAATTATTGTTAATTATTAATGTTTTGTTAATCAACGCAGTGTTGTCGTTTTTTTAATTACTATACGATCCGACTTATTGGATGGTTTATCCTTACATTATTTCAAGTTAATTCTAAAACTTAAATTTATTGCATAAAGTATCATTTTAAGTCAATCAAGATTGGTATTTGATTTGGTAAACAAAACTGGTCTTGCACCAGCACAAGTAAGTAAATTTAAGGCCTACAATATTAAAATTCAAATTTTAATTAATCAATTAATAATAATTATAATTAATAAAATAATAGTCCTAAATTAAAACTATTAAAATGCCAATTAAAGGCAAAACCATTCAACAGTAAATACCTAGTTTAATATCGTCAACTTATATGTATATTTTTTTTCACTTGCTGAATACGATTTTAGGCATTTTCAAGTTGATTTTGAGTTCCACTTCTCAAGTTAAAATTGAAAGATCTTGTTCCATATCTTGAAGTTCTGAAGGGGCCGTTGAAAAAAAATAATCACCAGAAAAACGCGGATGATTTAAATATTCCCCATTCTGCTTCAATCCTGTATTATTCCAGATTATTAGTTGAAGGATTTTCTGCAAACTGAGAAGCAAAACATCTTGGAGAAACAGCATCCCTCTACTTCACTCTTTTACTAATTTTAAATACCCTTAGTATTTTCTATGCGACGAAATTCAGCACTTACTATGCACATGTTTAAACGTATCAATGTGCATATCCTCATTGTCTGCTGATTTCGAAGTGTTGGTGACTGCTGAAATTTGCATAGCTACATTTTGCAGACCACGTCTCGTGTATGATTCTATTGATGACGATTTCTCGTCGTTAATAATGTCACACACAGTATAAATCCATTTTCATTTGATTTTTCCAATAGATTCTTTTAGTAGTTTATTGCAATTCATCATACTGTATTCCTTTTCTAAATCCAGCTTGTTCTCTTGATTGAGCTACATTTTATGTATATTGATTGAGCTTATATCACGTGAATAAAAGAATAAATATATCAGAACGGTGTTTTGTAGCGTTCTAGACATAACATTGTGCAGAATATTCAAAAATTAACTATTTTTAAAATCTCTGTTTTGGGTATTAAGGTGGAAGTTAGCTAGTTTCAAAGAAAGTTTGTTTGAAATGCGCCTAATGCCACCTTTAAGTCTAAAACTACGGCCTCGTACGTTGGTAGATGTTTAAAAATTCAATCCATTTCGTTGTTAAAGATTTTTCATCACTTACACAAGTTTCATTTAAATTTATCTTAATTTTCAAATTTTATTTAAATTTACCTTAATTTTTGAAAAAACTTCAAATTTTTACACAATCTATCCACGTTTATCGTTATCGTGCAAATTCAGATATTTTGGCGCTTGTAAAGACGATGCATGCTTTTTCTTAAGCAAAAATATTCTATATATTCTTCGGGATCATCTAAAAAATAAAAAATGCTATTTTTACAGTAGGAAATGAAGAAGGGTGTGGTCGGACATACTTTTCTGGAATAACAAAATGACTTCTCTAGACTAGGAATGTTTTTCAGAATGATGCCCAAAACTGGTTCCAGCCCTCGTTTTACAAATTATGTCTTGAAAAATTTATAATATATCTGGGAATGGCATTTCATTTTCCGCTCTTACTCGAAATTGCAACTAATACAGTAAATTGAAGCTATGTACCAAAAATAGAAGACTCAATGATTTGGGGACATGAGATATTCCGTTTTCTAAAAGGAACACTATAATTTATCCAATCATGGATTAGATATAGATTCTTATCTTTCCGGGTATATATAAAACTTCTACAAAAGTTTGAATGACGCAGAAAATAAATGAAATCATTGGTATTAAAATACTGTGAAATGACTGAAATATCGCACACATGGAGCGATGTTGAAACAGATTAGAGATTGACTTAAACCATCAAATTAATGAAGAGAAACCATTAGTGAAAAGAATGTAAAATTCAAAGTTTTAAATAAAAAAGCTTTTAAGTTATAGTGAAAGAAAACTCAGGCATTTAATATTAATCAAGAGTTAGGAGATTATTATTCACCCACAGTTGAGAAATTTATATTTAATTAGATGATAATTTTACCTTCCTTCTCTCTTTATTCGTTAACGCCAGGTTTTTTATTTTTTTCATATTCACTTTAATTTTATTTCCTGTTTTATGTTCTGCTTAATTCTTTTATCATTCATTTCACTATACTTTTTTGAATACTTTATTATTTTCCCTTTCTGTATTTGGAGCATTCCGATCAATGACAAAATTTTACTAATTGATTATAATAAGCCCGGTAAATCCTTGTTTGTTGCTGATAAAATTATTATGACTTAAATAATAAATTTAAGCACATAATATTATATGCAGGCATATGGCATTATATGGGGCCCGAGTCCCCCCCCCACCAATAATTTTGAGAACTCTACGCTAATGTACACAGGGTATTCAGAAACCCTTAGATAATAACCACATCTTGGGGCAATTTTGAGATATAAAAGTAATATTCATTTTGGTGA
The DNA here is from genome assembly GCA_006491805.2 of Dysdera silvatica. Taxonomy (NCBI): domain Eukaryota; kingdom Metazoa; phylum Arthropoda; class Arachnida; order Araneae; family Dysderidae; genus Dysdera; species Dysdera silvatica. The sequence goes on from QLNU02015003.1 coordinate 162,297,391, forward strand.
AAGGTAAAAACTTTTTGTAATAATTGTCAAAAACGTCCAACCAATGAGGAAGCTGTTTGCATCTGTTAACACCTTCGAGGGTTAGTTTAAGACGAATTACAGAAAACTTATTTCTACGTAGATGTGGTATAAAACACTGTGCAGTATAATTGGCAATCAAATTTCAAAAGTGAAATGCACGTACAGTTTTTTTAGCCAATTGCATAGATTTTATGTCAGGACTAGTAATTTTAGTACTTTAATCGTTCAAGAAACCATTGCCAAGTTCTGACGCAAAAGCTGTCCAATTGACTGAAAACAAAACAAAACAAACATGCGCAGGCGTTTCACTTTTGAAATTAAATTACAAATTAAATTGCCTCATGCTTTAAACTACACACATGCAGAAACAAGTTTTCTGTAATTCGTCTTAAACTAACCAGCGAAGGTGTTAACAGATGCAGACAGCTGGCTCATTGGTCGGACGTTTTTTGGCGATTATCACAAAAAGTCTTGACCTGTCACCAAAATGAAGGCCACTTTTATATCTAAAAATTTTCCCAGAAACACTGCTCGCTGCGTGGTTATTATCAGAGCTCTCTGGATCCAGAGAGTCTTATTATTATACGAGGGTTGCTGAACACCCTGTATAAGCAAACAGTGTTACTTACTTACTTTCACACACACACATACATACAAACAAACAAAAAGCAAAGAATCGTTTAATTACTATGAATAATCGCCAAACGAAGATGAAGAAACTTTCCTGTTTTCTAGAAGTCATAATATAAAGCACATTGATGCTCTAAATGAAAGACTGAACTCACAAAAACTGAATATAGAACAAATTTAATTAAACAAACCTTGCCTAAGATAGCACAATGCGTTCGCCTTTTTTTCTTTTTTTGAACACAACGGGTTAATATATATGTAAATGTGTCCACATTAGCAGCTTGTTCAAACGAAATCAATGAAATAGAAATACGAAAAGTTTCCTGCGACTTATTCAAATTTTGGGAATCAGTATACAAAGGTTTAAATCGAAATTTTGCAGCAGCAATAGTCAAAAAACAAATCTAGTAAGTATCCCATCTGAATGAAAAACCATCAGATTTCATTAATACTTTTAAATCAGTCCTTAAAATATTTGGTACATTCGCATTAACTAAAATTAATTACATAGCATCATCACCATGGCCGTAACCAGGGTTTAATTTCGAGGGATTCAAAAAATTTTTATAACATGTATCTATAAAATTATATCATCTAACGCCGTAGCCTCTGGAAGAGGGATAAAAATTTCACGGCATACATCGATGCAAAAAACGGCATGTACGTACCGTTCGACTGAAAACATACACCGATATAACATGTATTAATGAAAATTTTAACGCATATCGGTGTAATTCTTTTAATTTCAAGGGGCGAATATTAAAAATATTTATATAAATAATCAAATACAAGAGCATTTTCAGTAGAGAACATGACATTTATAAAGCAATGGAGACTCAAACTGGAAAAAAATGGCGTAAAACTAAGGTATATTCCGTCTTATACCAAAAAGGATAGATCCTCGCCTTATCAAATATTAGCCCGTTAGAAAATTAATAAAATGTTTTAAATTTCTTCCGCTTGCAAATCAATATCGCGAGGCGTAGCTAAATGTGCCGATTCATTTAACCAATTTTCCACGTTGAGTTTCTTAAATATGTTTTCAACCGCTGTAATTACGAAAAGGTTCTATCGGCCGTTGCAGTAAAAATTGAACGCAGCAAGAATCTGTAACAACATGTATGAATTTGAAATAAGATTTGAGTCACAGTGTGAAAATGCTACCATTGCGTTAGTAGGTTTTGAATTAACATCTATTTTGATCCGTTTTTTCCTTCAAATGCAATATTCAGCTATTACGAAACTAAACCAACGTTTTCGAAAAGTAACTATCTTCATGATTAATTGTATCATCCATTAACGTAGAATTTATGTCTGGTACGAAAGCATGAAAAATGTATAATTCATGTTTTCTTTTCAAAATTCATGTCCATTTTAAGTTTATATTTGACATTTATTATTTAGAAAAGCGCATTTTATGTTCAAAAACAGCTTTCTGTATTTTTTGAAATAGCTCTTTATAAATTTTAACAACTGATAAATATGCGCCTACAGAAATAAAACATAGGAGTCAAAATAAAGTATAAAAGTAACGTTAAATAAAGTTCTGCTACCTTTATCGAAAAGACGAAATATAAATACATCATACAAAAATAAATGAAAAAATACCGATTTCTTTGGCTTCAAACATCATTGCAAATTTTTACTTGAAGTCAGTTGCAATCAAAATTTTATTTTTGATAACGTCCTCCTTTTAAAGAAAAAGATTTCTACATTCCTTTAAAATATTCTCAAATTAGTGGCATGCGAAAGGAGATCTTGTGGTTAAAATTTTGATAGTTGTACAAGGTTTGAGAATTTTTCTCCCATTTCGTAAGTTTGACAAATAAATACATGTAGATATTTTCACGGTCCTATTGTAAATTTAATTTCGTGGGAGGTGGTCCCTGAGATCCCCCCCCCCCCTGGATACGAGCACGATCATCATGAACAGCCATTTTAAATCCACTGCAGGATGGAGATATCTCTGTTGTCACACATACCCGTTGTACGGTAAAAGAAATACAAAAGAACCTGCCTTAAGCTATGGCAGGACTCGTGTCTATGGCAGGTCGTGCCATCTCCCTACAGAGTGACGGCTACTAAGGATGCTTTGAAGCGGCGCTCTCACGGGAGTTGGCACAAAAACTATATATGAAAATGTGTGGGGCAGATATATTGACTATGAGAAGGTTTTTGACTGTATCCAAGCATTAGCAGTCATCGACTCTTTGAAATTAATAGGCATCGATGTTGTGTGTACGTTGACATTCTTAAACGTGTGTATAAAAATGCAAGGGTGGAAATTTCGATTACATGACGATACCAAAAGTATCAAAATTAGTAAAGATGTGAAGCAGTGAGATACCTTTCTACAAAACTATTTACCGCAGCCGTGCAGATGATTTTTCAGCTGATACACGGGTATAATAAAGGAATAAAAACAAATGGTGAATAAATTAATTGAAAAGGAACAAAAAATTAATGCAGTTATAAAAGGTTTAATCGTTTACAGACTGTTTCAATAGCCCTGGGCTATTTTCGTCAAAACGGTCGACGATATATACACAATATGTAATGACAAATGCGTGTTACAAACGGCGGTTACAGATTACAGGTATAATGAAATGAACAGTAAAAATAAATACACACACACATGGGTTAAGGAAAACGTCTCTTGTAATGGAACGTAAAGTTTAGAGAAACGTTTCTAGTAGTAAAACATGAGTTTAAAAAGAAACAAGCAGTAGAATTAAATTATAATATATATATATATATATAAAAGTTTTCCTCGCCCATTCTTGGCGGAAACAGGCTTTGGGACGGGCAGAGCGCCATGTTCCCAAGCCTCTTTTTACATCACTTCTTAATGTGCCATGTCTAGAAACTTCCTGACAATGTGACACGTGTTTAGGATTGTGGCTTTTTGTATTTCAATGTAGGTGTTTGGGTCAATGTTGAGTATCTCCAAATTCGTCGCAAGCGTTTTTGGTACTATCCCTGTTGCTGAGATGACTAACGGGATGATGAAGATCTTTTCCATACCCCATATATCTCGTACTTCATGTCTGAGATCTTGGTACTTGGTGATTTTCGTTGTGTAGGTTGTCTGTATGTTATTGGTGTTGGGTACTGCTATGTCGATTAAGTACGTGGTCTTATTCGATTTATCGACGAGGGTTATGTCAGGACGGTTATGTGGGACTGTCTTGTCTGTTATGATTGCTCTATCCCAGTAAAGCTTGTGTGTTTCGTTCTCATGCACGGTCTCTGGCTCATATTTGTAGTACGGGCATTTTTCTGTCAGAAAGCCAGCATTCGCTGCCAATTTCTGGTGGACTATTTTCGCTACTTGATCGTGTCTATGTTTGTAGTCTGACTGCGCAAGGATCTTGCATCCTGCCATCACGTGTTGGATTGTCTCCGATGCCGCATGACAGTGTCTGCATTTGTCGCTTTCTATGTCTTTTCTCTGGATGAATTTCTGATTGTTCCTTGTTGCGATCACTTGGTCTTGGATGGCTAGCATGAATCCTTCTGTCTCTGGCTGGAGAGTGCCTTTGGCCAGCCAAGAATTTGATGCCTTTTTGTCAACGTGTGGTTGTTGCAGGTCATTGTAGTGCCTGCCATGTAATGGTTTTCCGGCCCAAGTTCTCAGTTTCTGTTCGTTGGCTGTTTCCAGGACACGCTCTTCGGTACTACACAGGTTTAGTGGCGTGTAATTTGCATCTGCTTGTATTATGGCTTGGATGAGTGGCGATCGGGGACTCTTCAACTGGAAGTATTGCCTCATGCTCTGGATCTGCTTGTCATGTAAGTCTTTGAGGTCCGCTTGTCCGCGTCCTCCTTCTTCCCGGGGTAGTGTTTGCCGTTCAATTGCCGTTGCAGGGTGTAGTTGTCCGGCTCTTCTCTGGATGGTTCTCATTTTCCGCTGGAGTTGTTCTAGTTCAGTGTTGGACCATTTGATGATCCCGAAGGAGTAGGTGAGCACTGGTACCGCATATGCGTTAATTGCTTGCGTGGTGTTCTTCCCGCTCAGTTTCGTCTTCACAATGCTTCTAAGTCTTTCTTGGAATGCTTGCGTGAGCTGGACCTTGACTTTCTTGTGCTCCTGCTGCCGTTTTTGCATTATCCCTAGGTATTTGTAGGTTTCGCCCTCGTCCAAGGTCTTCAGTAGTCTCCCGTCTTCGAGTTCGATGCCTGGTATATATATATATATATATATATATATATATATCATCATCATCATATTCAACCATTATCTATCCACTGCTGGATGAAGGTCTCTCCAAATGCTTTCCACACAAGTCTATCCTGGGCCATTCGTTTCCACGTCACCCCAACCTCTTTTCTTATTTCATCCACCCATCTAGTTTGAGGACGTTTTCTAGGTCTTCGGTGGTCTCTTGGAATCCAGTTCAGAATTTCTGTTGTCCATCGTTGATCAGTTCTTCTTGCAATATGCCCAGCCCATCGCCATTTCAGTCCTTTTACTTTAACAATGATGTCCTCTACTCTAGTTTGCTCTCTCACCCAAGTGTTTCTTTTTCGATCTCTCCTAGTTATTCCAAGCATGCACCTCTCCATGCTCCTTTGCGTTGTCTGTAACTTTCGTATTGCTCCAACTGTTAGACTCCATGTCTCTGATCCATAAGAGAGGACTGGCAAATGGCTACTTCACCTCGGTTGGAAGACTTTTCTTTGTATACAAAAGTACTCTTCCAGGATAAAACTGTTTCTTCCAAATGCACTCCAGCCAAGTCATTGTCTGTTGAGTTCTGATATATATATATATATATATATATCATCATCATCATCATCATATTCAACCATTATCTATCCACTGCTGGATGAAGGTCTCTCCAAATGCTTTCCACACAAGTCTATCCTGAGCAATTCGCTTCCACGTCACCCCAACCTGTTTTCTTATTTCATCCACCCATCTAGTTTGAGGACGTTTTCTAGGTCTTCGGTGGTCTCTTGGAATCCAGTTCAGAATTTCTGTTGTCCATCGTTGATCAGTTCTTCTTGCAATATGCCCAGCCCATCGCCATTTCAGCCCTTTTACTTTAACAATGATGTCCTCTACTCTAGTTTGCTCTCTCACCCAAGTGTTTCTTTTTCGATCTCTCCTAGTTATTCCAAGCATGCACCTCTCCATGCTCCTTTGCGTTGTCTGTAACTTTCGTATTGCTCCAACTGTTAGACTCCATGTCTCTGATCCATAAGAGAGGACTGGCAATACACACTGGTTGAAGACCTTTCTTTTTAGACACAAAGGCAATTTCCCCTTCAGGATAAAACTGTTTCTTCCAAATGCACTCCAGCCAAGTTTAATACGTCTGTTGAGTTCTTTCATAATGTTGCCATCCATTGAAATCAGCTGGCCAAGGTAAATATATGAATCAGCAATTTCTAGCTCAATGTTGTCAACTTGTATTTTTGTTTCCTCTACAAAATTATTGAACATGATCTTAGTTTTTTGTAGGTTCATCTTGAGTCCAACTTCTTTACTTCTAGTTGAGAGCTCCTGTACCATGTCTTGGAGTTCTGATGGGTTCGTTGAAAAAATAACAATGTCATCAGCAAACCGCAAATGATTTAAATATTCACCATTTATTTTTATTCCCTTGTTATTCCAATTTATCAGCTGAAAAATCATCTGTAAAGCTGAAGTAAAAAGTTTTGGAGAAATGGTATCTCCCTGCCTCACCCCTTTGCCAAGTTTGATAGTTTTGGTATCTTTATGTAACCGAAATTTTGCACTTGCATTTTTATACACACGTTTCACCATGTCAATGTACACATCCTCAATGTCTGTTGATCTTAAAGAGTTGATGACTGCTGATGTTTTAATAGAGTCAAAGGCCTTCTCATAGTCAATAAATGCAACACACAATGGAAGTTCATATTCATGTGTTCTTTCAATTAATTCTCTTAATACTTGAATATGGTCCACTGTACTGAATCCACTTCGAAATCCAGCTTGTTCTCTTGGTTGAGCTGCATCTAATTTTTTCTGCAGGCGATGTGTTAGCACTTTTGTGAAGATTTTATAAATAGCAGGTAACAAGCTAATTGGTCGGTAATTTTTCAAATCCTCTTTATCACCTTTTTTATGCAAAAGAATTACTGTTGCAGAATCCCATTGGTTTGGTATGTTACCGCTGTTAAGACATTTGGTAAAGAATTTTGCAAGTATGTCTTCTACATATTCTCCAGCTTCTTTTAGGATATCTAATGTAATACCATCATCGCCAGGGGCTCTTCCTTTCTTCATACTTTTTATTGCAAATGAAACTTCTTCTTTTAAGATTTTAGGAGCTGTTCCTTCGACTATTTCAGTGTCTTCGTTTAATCCACTGTTACTTTCATATAGTTTTTTGTAGAATTCTTCAACTCTTCTAAGTATT
>QLNU02015003.1:162304533-162326709 GCA_006491805.2 Dysdera silvatica
AAAAAAATAAGAAAAATTATTTCATTAATAAAAAGTTTTTTTGAAAACGCAACACTCTAACGTAACTAAAGCTGAGAATGTGTTATTCCGACGTGCTTCACTACTGAAGTGCCATCTAGTGATGGCAGAAATTATTGAACCAATTTCCGACCGGCGAACGACACGCTATCCCTTATAGCCACGTTATTATCCCTTATGACCACGGCAAATTATGTCTTTGACCCCCCAAAAATGAAAGTCTGTGTCCGCCCTTGCAGGTCTCAGCACAAGACCCGGTACTACTCGGCCTATAGGTAAATCCAGCATTCTGCTTATGCCTGCTTTTAAAAGTGTTTTTTTTCCTTTCATTCAATGTGTCGCTTCATTTGATAAAACCACTTACTTTTTTTGAGGCGCAACATAAAAGATAAAAAAGTCTTCTCATGCACAAGATCGTGCAGTGACTCGGTGACGTCGCTTGCAATTTAAGCAAGAGTTCTCTTGTTCGAGTCCCCTCCATGCAATAGCCATCTTAACAATTTTTTAAAATTTCATCCATTTGACAAACTGTAAATTGCAGAATGTAGAATACAGTTTTCTGTACCTTGTGCATATGTTTACAGGTTTTAAGACGGATATATTATATTTAAATCAAATTTTAAAAGTTCACAAAATCGTATTTTTTCTAGCATCTTTTCCACTCTAGTCTTTTTTTTTTTTTATCTTATGTTAATGCAAATTAGTAGCGTAGCAATTAAAAACTCCAGGGGGGATGTAGCAAGTGGTTTTAAAGAAGATTATGTGATACGGCCGTGGTATGGAATGGCATGGAAGTGTGGAGGGCGTGGGGAGAGTTGGAAAGTGTGGCCGCCGAAGTCGGCGCTGTAATCCCAGGCAAGACCCTCACACAGCGAAACTAGCTGCAGAGGCGGCTGGGGGGAAGGGGGTATGCGAAAGTCAACCATACATAGCACACAAAGATGCATGCTCGCATAAGTGTCGCTATTTAACGTAAACCGAAACAAGCTGCCAAATGAGCCACCGCGAAGAACGGCCCAGTCAGGTAGCACACCCCAGCCGTGGAATCCACAGGAACCAGCCAACCTCGGAAAGGAACGTGTGGAGCGATGCCATGGATGCGGCTCAGAGACGGGAGGATCCAGATGGATCCAGGAGGTCGGACAGACCTGGTGGCGAGGCGAGGCCTAAACGGCGGCGGGCGAGAAGGAGCTCCTCCCTAAGGTAGCCGTAGGCCGGACACCGCAAGAGAATGTGTTCCAGTGTTTCGTCAGCACCTTCCTGACACTGGAGACACACAGGCGACGGGAGTTGCCTAATGCGGTGGAGATGTGATGCGGCCGCCGAGAAAATTATGTGGTTTGGTATCCAATCGGATACCGAGCCTCTTGAGCCCCTTTTCTCCTACGTCACATACAAAAAAAAAAATTTTTTTTTTCCTATGCCTCCACTTAGAAGTTTTTTCCTTATCATTCTGTGTGTCGCTTCATTTAATAGAACCAAACTTCCTTTTTTCGGCTTGGGAAAAAAAAGTGCCTGCCCATGCCAGGGATCGTACTGGCGCCCTTGTGAAGTGACCGGGTGAAACACCATCCCTCCCCCTTCTACATTGTCCGAACACCAAGATGTCATTTTTTTGCCGCTTCCGATATAAATTCCGACATGCTTTACGCAGCCATCACAGGCGTTGTGACTCGCCTTAGTTCTGTCATCTAATATTTTGGAGGTAATATTGAACAGTTGTTGCAATAATAAATTAATAGAACGAACAATTGCTATGGTCACTCTCTTGCTGATTTGTCAGTACTGTCTACAGGAGACACGTTGAACCAAACTTTTTATTCTACTAAAAACAATCTAATTTTCCTAGAAACTCTTTGGTGCAATCGTCACTCCTTTATCATTATTTGTTCCATTTTTATAATTTTTTTTAAAGTGTTTGAGTACTTTTAACACACCCAGTATATATATATATATATATATATAAGCTAGTAAGTAAGCTTTCATATTAAACTCTGCAATCAGTTTTTACGGAGTAATCGATCACTGTTGCCTTTAATACAATTTTACATACAATTTATGAAAATAAATATGTATACTGCAGTCATTGCAACCATAGAAAATACAAACTTTCCCTACTCATTTTGCATTCAGGATTTCCCCACGTTACGTGCCGAAATGTTCGGAATTTCAAGGAAATGTCATATTCAGAAACAAGATTTGGAAGCAGCAAGATTTTTTCTAAGGTAAAGTGCACGAGAAGTTAATAATTCAGCGATTTATTTTTACTTCTGGGTCCTTCGTAGGAATGTTAAATAATCTTAGACATTATTAGAACAAGTTGAAAATTGTAACTTTGTAAGATTAGCTTCAAACTGGTTTGCTACTTTAAAATCGTAACGATGTTAGTTATGTTCATTAAATCAATGTATTTGTTTGTGAATTTTACGGCGCCAGAACTTTAGACAGGTTCAACTACACTTGTAACTTTAGCCAAAACAGCAGCAGTCAGTTTCTCTCAATCAAAAAAATGAAAACCACCACTACATCCCAGCAATTGAAACGAAAAGTTAAAGAAATAGATCTTATTCAGAGCCGAAGAGAGGGGGAGGGATATTCAGTGCCCCGACACAAAACGTTAATCTTATAACAAGCGTAATTTTTCATTGAACATAAATGGTTAGCGGCTCAATCTGCTAAATCGCCTGGGAGCCCCTGGACCATATCCCCAACCCTGTATCTAATGTAACGTGTTTTATCATCATCACCATCATTCCGGCCATATTTTCAATTCACTATAAGATAAAAGCCATCCAAGGATCGTAGGTTCGAATCCAGCTTGAGTGCATAGCAAATTTTCTTTTCTTCAGTTATTACGAGTTAAAACAATGGTCATGGTATGAACTTTAGAAGATGAATGGCAGATTTAATGCAATGAAATCGTCCTACGAGCTTTTCTATCTGTGAGGATCATGCATTTTTATTTTAAGTATTTCACTCGTGCCCCTGATAATTTCAACATTGTTTTAATTAAATTCTGATTTAATATTCCTCTTACGTTTCATTTTGAGTGAAATTTACTCCAGGCTGCTTACTGTCAGTCTATCTACATAATTTGCTTATTCCTTGCCTTTTTAGCTATCTATTTAATACCATATTGGTGACTATTTTTAGGTCCATTAGCACTTGTATTTAGTTATGGTTTATTGTGCATTACTTCGGGTTCTTTTTTAAGCTCACATTTTTGTTCGTGATCTTGACAACCTTTACTAAAATTACTATTATTTTTTTTTTATTTATAGTTTGAATTCATTTTATCACATGCCATAATAAAACTGTATTTGATATTCCTTTCTCCGTGCAGCTGAAGTAAAATGTGACATTGAAATTGTTTTCATATTTTATTTTAGTTCTTTTCTTTTTACGCCATTACCTAATAATGGATATGCAAATAAAATTGAAAATTATTATTATTTCATTGTAATATGTATGATGACATTGTAAATAATATGGATTGCAAAATAAATGGGATAAACTCTGAATTTTCTCCAATATTTGGATGGGCAAAATACTTGTCCTATGAAAAATAAACTACAGGCCTCGGCAATAAATAAATTCAGAAGTTTCTTTTTTATTATTTTCGTTTAGAATTGTTACAGCGAAAAGCTTCTAGCCAAATGCTTTTATTCGTCTAGATTGTGGTTTTATCTTCTGTCTGGAAATTCTCAAGCATTTTTTCGCAGCATTTTACATTTTTCAATTTGCTTTCTTTCTCGATGTTTTTGGAGGAAACATTTTCCAGGCAGTGAGTTGGAAAAGTGTTTACTGAATTTAACACTCCACAACAATATTTTACTATCTTTGCTGAAAGGAAAAACAAAATACTATTTTAATCATTGCGGAATCTCATACAGGGTGTTTCAAAAAATATGGAACAAACATCAAGAGGCGGTAATATACATTAAACAAACGGTTTTCATCATTGAATAATACATGGTCGGCAGGGCCGCCCTTAAGCAGGCGCGGGCGGGGCCCATGCTTCTGGCTCCGCGAAGTGTGATTTTCAAATTTGAAATTTTGTAATGTTGAAAATTTTTCCAAAAATATTTTTGCTTCGGCTCTCGAATTTCGTGCTATCTTATGTCATATATTATTCCATTTTTTTGTATTGTTTTCTTATTCGTATATGTATGAGCCCCTATAAAATCTTTTTTTTTCATTATACAGGTTGTTAAAAAAATAATATGGGACAAACTTTAAGAGGCGGTAGTATAGGCCAAAACAAACAGTTTTAACCATAAAATACATGTTCGCAAATGATAGTCAAAGGCGCTAATGCATTTGGAAACTGCCGCATCCAGGGGCGGACAACCGGCCCCCGGATCAGTTCGCCCTCATGAGCGATAGGACTCGAACCTCCGAATGGGAGAATAGCGAATGTAATAAAAATAATAATAACAATAAGAATAAAATAACAATAATAGAGAATGACTTTAAATATGTTGTGCTCTAGGCGTGGTATTAGCTAAGGATGGTTCTGATGGTCGGAAATGAAACGCTAAAGCGCCAGCGCGTTTGAAAACATTCGCATCGCCAACGTTAAGGCACCATTACGGATATTGTATCTCGCCAATTTCGCACATGAGAGCTCATGTCCCCACGAACGACCAGTTACAACTCATAGTCTTCATAAAAGTATATGTGCCAAATTGGTATAATAAACATAATGACACTTTAACGTTGGCGGTGCGGGCTGGGGCGGACTCGGTGCTCTCAAGGGGCGCCTACCTTGCGTTACCGGAGGGCGCGAATCCTTGCCCATTCGGAGGTTCGAGTCCTATCGCTCATGAGGGCGAACTGACCTGGGGGTAAGTGGCCCGGTCCGCCCTGGATGCGACAGTTTCCAAATGCATTAGCGTCTTTGACTATCATTTGCGAACATGTATTTTATAGTGAAAACTGTTTGCTTTGGCCTATACTACCGCCTCTTAAAGTTTGTCCCATATTATTTTTTCACACCCTGTATAATGAAAAAATGATTTTTTATAGAGGGCATGATGTTTAAACGTGATAAAAGAATGCGTACATTTAAAAGACCGCTTATATAAATATTTTTCGGTTCAGCACAGTAAATTTATTCATGAAATTACACACAAATACTACCGCATTATGTAGTGGCGGATTTATAAAATTGCCGCCCTTAGGCACAGCCTGTACTGCCGCCCCCTCCCTCCTTTACAAAGAAAAGAATATTTGTAAAAAAATAAAATGATGCTGTGCAGAAAGCCCATTGCCAATATCGACGAAATCAAATCAAACTATATTCAGACGGATTCAAAATTATTTTTTACATAAAGTGACATTATTTACAATTTATTAGCTAGGTTAATCCGTCTAAGCAGCAAAGGGTAAAGACCCTGCTGCCCAGGATTGGATATAATAAGCGGAAGTCATAAATACAATATACAAACTAAACATACGATAAATAAACTAAATACAATAAGATAAAAGACTTGGTTGTTTAGTAAAAGTATGGAAGGTATAAATAGAGAAAGATGTAGTGATATTATAATTCTCTATCCAATAGATGTCTGCGGATGAGTTTTTTATATTGAGCAAAGGAATGAACAGATTTAAGTGAGTTAGGAAGAAGATCCCACACCCTAGGGCCAAAGCAACAGATGAGCGAGAGTCCAAGTTTCGTTCGTGAATACTCTTGTATCAGATCGTTAAGATTTCTTTTAAAGTAGGTATGATCAGGAAAGCGCAGTAAAATGAGATCAGAATGAGTTCCATTTCGTATACTGTTAAACAGGAAGATGGAAGTTTTGTACGTAAATAATTTTTCGACTAATAATATCTGATGATCGTAAGCTAGTTCAATAGTTCTAGAAGTATGAGATTGATAATATAGTAGGCAGGGGAATTTTTTATGCAGTCTGTTAAGTCTGATGACATTAGACTTGGAAGTGTTTACCCATATCAGAAGGCAATAGTAAAGGAAAGAATAAATCATAGAACAGTAAAATTCAAGAAGAATCGAGACAGGCAAGTAGTAGCTGACTTTTCGAATCACACCAATATTTCTACCAATTTTGTTACAGATATTGTTAACGTGAATATCCCATTTAAAATCGGATTGAAGAGTCACACCGAGGAAGTTTATGTTTTGTGAGAATGGGATCATCGTGTTATTTATATTGAGATTAAAATGATTAGGATATATTTTTTTTGTTGGTAAAAAGAAGGCGTTTAGTCTTTGAGGTATTGGGTGTCAGTTACTGTCAAAGAAGTTAGTAAAATTCTTCATATTATTATTAGCCGAAGCGATTAGCGTGTTGATTTCGGTGCATTTAAAGAAAGTACTAGTATCGTCAGCAAAACAGATAGGTTTGTGAGGAATTGGTGGGCAGAAGATAACATTAATATAGAAGTTGAATAGTAGAGGCCCCAAGATCGGTCCCTGTGGAACACCGCAGAGTGTATGACGTAGAAGTGTATGATGTCAGAGCGGCAGCCATAAATGTGCACAAGTTTATCTCTGCCTGTTAATAGTTTCTGAGAAGGGTGTTGGAAAAGCTCAGACACCGACCAATTCAAGTTTGAAAAGAAGTCTCTTGTGATTGATAGCATCGAGAGCTTTTGATAAATCGAAGAACAAGCCAACAGCAGATTGTTTAGAATCTATATCTGAATAAATAAAATTAGTGGCTGCAAGTAGAGCCTGTTCAGTGGATTTTCCTTTAATAAATCCAAACTGATTTTGATGTATTATTTTATGGGATAGGAAGTAAGCATGAAGTCTATTAAAGAGTAATGTCTCGAAGATTTTTGCAAAAATTGTCAATACTGAAATTAGCCTATAGTTGGAAATGTCAGTTTTAGAAACCTCTTTATATATCGGAGTAACTGCAGTAATTTTAAAATCATACGGCAGAATTCCTGTGGAGAAAATTAGATTATAAATATGAAGAAGAGGAAGTTCGACGATATCTGAAAGGTATTTTACAACAATGGGCTGAATCGATCATGACCTGGGCCCTTTTTCGGATTAGTTTCTTTGAGCATCACCGACAGTTTATGGATTGTGATTGTTGATAGAAATAATGAGTCTTTTACATTGTAATTAAAGCAACCTTTCCTTATCAGTGACACTTCATTTTTATTCTGAATTAGATTGAAGGGAAAGTTAATAAAATAATTATTAAATGCTAGTTTTTAACCAAATAAAAGTTTGAAATCATTGAAAACTTTAGTTGTACACTCAATGAAAGTTCCTATACAGAATAATTTTTAAATTTAAATGAATTTTACATTGACGATTACGATAATAGTAAATATTAGGATAACTGAAGCAAACACAATATCCAATTTTAAAACTTCATATTGTAATGACTACAATTATTTTTAGAAAAATGATGCGCTGATTTTTATGTTAATTTAGCTTAACTTTCGTAAAAAAAAAACTTTCTTATACAAAAATGTTACGAAGGAAAGATTGGTCGGAAACGGCGAAGACTGTTGAACCAATTCCTTCTAAAGTAATAATCTGTTCAACACAAGCACCAGATGTTTCAGGAACGCCAGCAACTTTTTGTTTCGCGCGTGGTCACAAAAGTTTAATTTTAAACTTAAAATTAATTAGAAAATGTCTCAAGTTCAGTGGAGCAGGAATTTTCGTTCTAATAGTATGTTCAAGAGGTGTAAAAATTTTAATTTTATTTAATTATAAAAGAAAAGAACATGGCTTGTTGGAAAAATTATGACTATAAGGGCGATTTGCTGCTTGGAAGTTTTAGAATTTTAGGGACTTGTATATATATATACATTATATGAATTCGTGCAGCTTTAACTCCTTATGAAGTTATATGTTGTGCTGATGATACTAGTATCTCCTTTAAAAACACTGAAATCAACACCCTAATCTCTTTGGCTAATACTAGTACTGAATATTTTACTAAGTACTTTTAAAGTAACTACCTAACACTCAATACCTCAAAGACTGAATGCCTTATTTTTACAAAAAAAAACCAGATATCTTAACAATTTTAATATCAGTGTGAATAGAGCAATGATTTCATTCTCACGAAACATGAACGTTATTGGTGTACCTCTTAAAATAAAACTAAAATGAGATATTCACATCAACGATATCTATACTGAAATCAGTAGAAATATGTGAGTGATTCGACACGTCCGCTATTATTTACCCGCTTCAGTTCTTCTTAAATTTTACCACTCTATGATTTTTCTCTTCTTTAGTATTGCTTTCTAAGTTGGGCAAATGCTTCAGCATCTAACCTTAACATTAGACTTACCAGACTTCAGAAAAGATGTCTACGTCTCCTAAATTATCAAACCAATTGTTACAGAATTACTAGATTAGCCTGCAATCATCAAATGTTTTTAAAAAATTGTTAAAATAGAAAATTATTTATCTACGAAACTCCCATATTCGCCTTTAACACTATTCCAATAAGGCACTTATTATGACCTCATTTTATTACGCTTTTCTGTCATACCCAGTTAAAAAAAAATCTCAAAAATCTAAAACCAGAGTACTCATAAACGAATGTTGGACTCTCACGTATTTGTTGCTTTTGTCCTAGGACGTGAATCTTCTTCCTAACTCGAATGTATTTATTCATTTGCACAAGATATAAAACTTACACGTGGATCTCTATTTGAGACGAAATCGTGATATCACTCCTTCTTTCGTAATTTATAACCTCCTGGCCTATATTAATTAATAAACTTTTTTTAATTTACTTATTAGAGGACTTGAAAACAACTGTGGTACAAGTCCATTCTTGCTTAACCAGCGAGCGGGCGCGCGGGGTATTTCACACCCCACAACTAGCAATTTGTGAAAAGAACCGTCCACCAGCATTTGTATCCTGACATGGATCTCAGGAAAATGATTCATTTCGTATGCCCACGGACTTGGCGTCGATGCTTCTGAATCTTTCCTTAGCGGGTGGTATAAGAATTGCGGAAACGCCGTACTTCGACAAATGCGTTACGACTATAATCGTGAACAGAGAAAGAATCGTAAATTAGTTGTGACGTTTTACTCCTGCTATAGATCCCAACGTAACGTTTTTGCTAAGGAGTGCTAATGTAAAATATATTGTGTGATTACTATACGACTGAAATTGTAAACCGTTAATAGATTCCCGTGCATAGGTGTAACTTAGGAGTTAAATATAGTATAAACACGATTTTGCCTCTTTTCTTTTTGGAATCACGACATTTTGGCAATTTTTAAGGGAGATGATGGTTAGATATTAACACAATAGCCAGTGGCGGATCCACCAGGGGGGGGATTTCACTCCAATCCATAAAAATGCGGAGGAAACTGGTTATAACGAGCGCCGCATAAAAGGACAGCATTTTTATAAAAAGTTTAATTCGCCTCCCCCCATCGAACAGTGGCGTAGGCAGAAAGTTCATAAGGGAGGGTTATAGGCTTAATGGGAGGGGTTACAGAGCTACAACTCATATATTCCTATGTTAAATATACAAAATTTCATTGCGATGGGGGGTTACAACCCCCAAAACCACCCCCTAGCTACGCCTCTACACCGAAATTCCTCTCTGAATTCACTTTTTGCAGTGGCAAAGAAACTCAGTAAATAATCACTTTAATTTTTATGATTAATCGTAGTCCCAAGGCAGAGGCGTAACTTGGGGTGTTAAATATAATATAAACTGGGTGGGGCAAAAAAAGAAAAAACAACTCAAAATTGTATGTTAGAAAAATACGATTTTTCCTCTTTTCAAAAACAACCAGGGGCGGGGGCAAGGACCCCTACTAGAGTACATCAATATTCTAAGGTACGTATTCAATGGAATGCATTTACAAATTCAGTCACATCGTAACACTCATTTAAAAAAAAAAAAAAAGAAGGAAAATGCCTAACACATGGATCCATAGCAGGATAAAACGTCAACACTAATTTACTATTCTTTCTCTGTTTACGATTATAGTCGTAATGTATTTGTCAAAGAACAGGGTTTCCGCAATCCTTATACCACCCACTAGAGAAAGGCTCATGAGCATTGGCATCGAGTCCGTGGGCATGCGCAATGCATCATTTTCCTGAGATTCATGTCAGGATATAGATGCTATGGTGAACCGTCCACCCTTGCTTCTGAAACTGGCCAAACTCTTTCCTGTTGCCTTCAAAGTCACAATCTTTCGGAGTAGGGTGACAAAGTGGAAATGCCACTTATTGTTCCCTGTAAAATTGGACGTTTTTAATGAAATAATGCTATATAATCAGATGGGGTGTGCAGCAACCTACGCACCTGCTCGCGGGCTAAAATGGAATACGAAAGGGTTTACGTCCAACCAACCGTAAGTTCCGTTTTGGCTAACAGTAAGGTGGTGCCAACCTGTAGCATTTAATTACACCACGGACATAGGCCTATATTATTGTTAAGTGTTGTAGGCAACATGGCAACCCCAGAGGATGGACTTGACCCACAGGCGTACGCATAAAGTTCGTAAGGGGGTTATAGGCTTAATGGGGGGTTACAGAGCTACAACTCACATATTCCTATGTTAAATATACAAAATTTCATTGCAATGGGGGGTTACAACCCCCATCAACACCCCCTGCGTACGCCAATGGATTTAACTTCCATGAACTTAACTCCAAAATTTCATTTTTGTGCCTTATACCATTGTTATTTCAACGCGTCATTTATTACTTACACAAATTATATCTAATTCTGGGCAGCAGGGGCTTTGTCAGATCCATAGTCTTTACCCTTTGCTTAGCAGACGAATCAACTTAACCTAATGAATTTTATCTAATAAATTTTAATGAACTTTAAGTCATTATCACCTCATGTGAATAATCGTATTCATCTGAATAAAGTTTAATTTGTTTTAAATTTATGTCAATATAATATGCGCTGGCGTACGCTAAGGAGTTGACGGGGGTTGTAACCCCCATTGCTTTGAAATTTTCTATATATGCATATGAACATATGGAGTTGCAGCTCTGTAACCCCCAGTTATGAAATTTCTGGATATACCTGTGATAATAATAATAATAATATAGAAAATAACCAAAGAAATAACAAACTAGATTCAGATATTTGTAAATAACTGCCTACGTACAATATTGGATGGTCAGAAGAAATCATTAATATTGAAATTTGAAATATCAGCAGTAAATATGCGTCAGGAACAATAAAGCAAACGAAATATATATGGCTAGATCACATATACAGAAAGAATCCTAGAAATATTTGTAGACAATTCCTAGATTGTGAACCCTAAGGAAAGAAAAGAGAGATGGGCTAAACACCACAAAGAACTATGGGAGATGAAGTCAAAGAAGCAAGGGCGGATCTAGTGAGGGGTCTAAGGGGCAATCGCCCCCCCCCCGTCAGTGAAAAAGAGGAAAAAATAAAGACGATGAAGAATATTTTATGTGTTGTTTGTTACGACTGTAATAAACAAAAATCTTACACAGGCGTCCAAAGTCTCTAAGTCTTGGAGAAATGCGATCCAGACGTTTTTTCCACGAATCTTCAAGCTACTCGTCTTTCAAACTACGTTTACAGTAAGTGTTGTTTCAGCATAACGTAGTTTTTTATCGTTGAAGCGCCGTCAAACTTGGCTTCGAACGCGGATGACAGAAGAGACTTTTAATACACACCCACAGAGACATTCATATTGATGTAAATAAAGTAATTGACAAATTTTCAAAGAAACCAAGATGGCTCGACTTTGCACTATAAACTTCAAATTTTTTAAAAAGTTGCTTGTTATAAAAAAAGTAAAATAATTACGATGTTTTTGTAGTTTAAATTTAAACTTGTTCTATTAATTACATTGTAAATTATCGTTTTTGGTTATTGTATATGTCTCCTTTACTAGCTTATCCTTCTGTCATACTTGACTATAATATGCCTTAAACCATATAGTTTAATTAAAGAAAAGCCCAACTTTAATTCATTGTCTTAAATTAAATATTTTGGTGAAGATAAAGGAAGGCTAGTAATATAACAACATTTACCTAAACTATTTAATAGTCCAAATGTAAAAAATTGTCCGATGAAGGCCCCGAAACTATCCTTCCCATAATAACATCCTGGATCCGCCCTTGCAAAGAAGAGGGGAAAATATGGGGAGAGGTTAAGAGATCTTCAGAATACTGGGACAGATGGAGACCATTTGTGAAGTCCCAACGTCCTCTCAGGAACTGAAAAAAGAAGAATAAAGTAGGCGTTAATCAGGAGTGGTGAAGTAAAGCTGCTGACACACCCGAAAGCTTGGGTGATTTAATTTTTTTTTTTTGCTAATTAATAGTGTTTAATCTTTCGTATGTAAATTTCTTCCCTGGTATTTAGTATTCTATTTCAATATAAATTATGTTTCACAACTCTGTACACATAGATTATTTTTCTATATTTAGTCCTCTCTCTCTCTATCCAAGTCTTTAAATCCTCTATCATCCTTTTCTTCTTCTGCCTGTTGTTTCGGTGTCGTCGCTTTTGCGGTGGTAGCTTTTTCGGAGGTTGGAAATTTCGTCGCTTTTTCTGGGTCTATTAAAGCCTCCCCCCTCAGGCACCTCTTTCAGCATAAACCCTCCGTTTTCCATTAGGAGTTGTATACAAATTTATGGAAGTTATTTAATTTGAATATCACCTTATTTTTAATATCTTGTTAAACAAATTATTCAATATTACATATTCGAAATGTAGATGAATAGTAGAATAGCAATAAATCACATTTAATTTTAATTTAATTCAAGAATATAATAGTGGATGTGCATTTTGACTATAATTCTATTAATAAAAAATGCATAAATATGTGTCTAATGCTACAATTAAAATCGGAAATTAAGTTTTAAATTCGAAGCTGAAAAATGCATAATACATATAATTAAATCACTTTTAAAAAAACTTCATGAGGAAAGATTAGATGGATCATATACACACACACATAATAAAAAAATAGCTAATATTAAACAGGATATTAGGAACAAATAAATTAAAATGGAAATAAAAATAAAGATATTAAAAATGAATAATAATTTTACAATAAATATTAAAATCTCAAACGTAATTAACAGATATTGTATTGAATTAGAGGTGGGGGGAGGTGGGCAGAGATTGATAGAAGTCAAAGCAGTAATGGAACTTTTAGGGAATTCTTCAAAATAGTTAATGAAAAACTCTTTGTTCAAAGAATAAATGACACTGAACTACTTCAAAGTCTTAATAATTTAAATATAAATAAAGGAGCTAGTGATGACGAAACACAACCTAAGATATTTAGCAGTTGCATCGATTTATTTTATAAATTAGACTAGTGGTTCTTGAACTTTTTTGGGTCACGGAGCACTTTTCAGGAGAGAAATTCTTCGGGGAGTACTATTGTCGCCAAAGCATGTATGTGATTTTTTGGCTATTTTTACCTAATTATTTTGCCAATATCCTATTGTATAGCAAAAGCTTCTAATTTTCGCTTTTTAATAGCTAAAATTTTGACTTAAATTTCTTTTTTGGAAAAAAAAATAGAAATTTTAAATACCATTAATATTGTTATCTGCAAAGGAATACTTTTCTTCCATTTATATTATTACTGTCAATGTTAATCAGTTGAAAGTCACTTTTTGACCAATTCTCCTAACTCCATGTGTTGTGTGTTTTTATACATATCTTCATTTATTTTCTATATTTTATTTTTAAAGTTACGAATATTTTATTTCATATATTGTATAAAATAAATTTTAGTAACGTTATCTTTTCCATATATTTTTAAAAACAAATATTTTATCGGTATTAAGAAAATTAAATGCATTATTTTTATTCTAATTTGCAAGGTTTTCTAAAGATATATTATAAAAAAGAGCAGCGTACTTGCAAATTTTGTATGAGAGCGAATTACTCTTATATTGTGTTAATAGAAATTTTACTGTTGATGGAGCCCAATAGTAAATTTGTACACAGCCCCTGAAAGGAAAAAGAGGGATATGGCTGAAACCGGGATGATCTTAGCCTGGAGGGAGACTAATTTTAATCAAGATAAGCGGACCCCGCAAAAGCGACAAGATTCCCATCCTCCGCAAAGGCGACCACCGCAAAAGCGACGGTTTTGTTGTTTCACCTCTAGTGTTAATTGTAACATTTTGTATTTTTTTCCATCTTTAAATTGTGATTCCACAAGGTACTAATTCAATTTACTACATGAACACTAAATTCAAAATATTTATTTTTTACCTCAACCCCTCATAGATTTTGGCTTAAAAAATTCTGCATATTTCAGACCGAAAATTTAGAATAAAGTAGTCGTGTTTTATTTTTCTTATTAAATTTCATTTGCTTAAAAAAATGATGAATTTACAAAAGGGAAATGACGTGTAAGCAACGATCTGTTGAAAATCAGTCAATGCTTTTTATTATGCAAAAAATGTGTATTTTACTCCGTACATAATTAAAAAAACAGACTGTGACAATATGTCTTTATTTGCTATACACCTTAATAATATTATATATTTTTATTTGTTATACATTTCTAGTGATTTCATGTTTCCTTCATTGACATCTTCCGTCGATTACATTTTCTTTATTTACTGTGTAATCCCAGGTCAAATTCGTTGGCTTCTCGTGGAATGGGTGCCTGTTCGTCTCGGACTTTCTTTCTAAGCACCAGCAAATAACAGAGTTGCTTCGGAACTTCGTGGCCCTTACCTCCTCTGTCTAAATTAACAAAACCCTTTGACCAAATAATTAGAAAAAAAATAACGCGTCCTCAGCTAATAAGAAAAGCAAACGCATCATTAGATTGGGACTTCTAATTGACAGTCCTCTGACAACTCAAGATAATTTCTGTTGCGGAATAGTTGAAAAGGCAAATAAGAAATCACAGAAATGAATAAAATTAGTTTTTTAATTTAATTTGTCAAACAAGACTGTTAAATTGAACGACCTGATTTTTTTTTTCAAATTCTTAAAAAAAAAAAAACCTTAACCCTCCTATTGTGTTCGCATTTTGGTTACACTTATTTAATTACTTTGTTTAATTACTTTAAAGAAGATTCAACATCTACTGTTACATTTTCGTTAACATGGTAGACCTTAAGTAGAATTTGAACCTATTCGTCCCATAAGTCCCTTACGGCAGCTAAGTTACCGAACTGGCGCCGTTCTGATCGAATTTCTTTATCTTCAAAACGAATTATTCGTGAAATTACATGAAATCGTTGTAGAGACATCGTTGCCCCCCCACCGGATCCCCCCCCCCGCCTTCGCGCTGAGTCCGTGGCTGTGCTAAACACCTTCCTTTCCTGGCTTGGCCGGTTCCTGTAGGTTACTCGGCTGGCCCATGGGGGTGTCTCCGGTCCTGCTGCCTGGGCCGTGGCCGTTCCCCGTGGCGGCCCCCCGGCAGCTGGTTTCGGTGTGCGTTGAATGACGACTTTACGTGAACGTGCATCTATGAATGCCGTGTTGATCGGCAATCCATCTCCCCCTCAGCCGCCTCGGCGGCTGATTACGCTGTTCAAGCGTCCTGTCTGGGATTACAGCGCCGCCCCCGGCGGCCACCCTTCCCAATGAAACCCTTGCAAAAAGAAGAAGAAGAAGAAGAAAGACAACGTTGCCCTAAATATAGGACGACCTGCATTTCCATTCCATAGGATGCAGTCTACCTCCCCATGAGATTTATACACTCCAGCTAAAAGCAGTAGTCCGAAATATGTTTCTAATTCAACTAGTGTTAGTTCTTGCAACTTGCCAGCATGAATTCTTCTTCCTTCTAAATTGGACATGTTCAAAATTGAGATTACAAGTTTGGCGTAAAAACAAGCAGAAGGAGGATTTCGCGTCATATATTCTAGCTGCAGCGTATCTTGTTGGTCCATGGTCAACATGATTCAACATAACAATCTTTTAGGAGGAAAATTTTCCTTCTTTATTAGGTGCGTTGCAGTTGCAAACTATATTGTCATTGCAAGCTATATTGCCAAGCTATATTTGCCATGATTATAAAAATTAAAGTAAATTGTTTTCTGCTATAACTTTCAGAAATAAAATAAAAAGATTATAGAACTTCAATTTAACGAACGAATAGTTAAAAAAGGACTTTATAGCTACTTCAAAATATAGCACATTTAAATCTAACAACGTAACGCAATCACTCTGTACTGGACGTATTCTAAACTTTTAGAATACACACCGCGTTCGCTTTTTCACATTTTTCGACCAACTAGCTACCTCGCCACGTGTTGCCAAAAAGGTTTCAATTGGCTCTATTTTAACTACATTTTAACATTTAATTTCTCGATTTCCATGGGAATATAGCTGCTAATTTTCATACATTAAGGATTTTAATGTGTCTACATTAAGCTCAATTAAATTCGTTAGATTCGGCATGTGAGCTCCGAGGAAGTGGGGGAGGGGTTACTTGTGAGTTTTCCTGACTTTCTCAGTCTGTAATGTAAATACGAGCCAATCTCCTAAAAATTCCTCCAATGAGGCAATCCTCTCTATCTCTTCCAAGGGAGGCCGGCCGGTACCTACACGCTTCCCCCCATCTTTCCAAATCCTGTAATAACTTGAGAAAAGCAAGAAAAGTTGAATATTATATTCAAATTTAGCCTTCTTATAAAGACCGAAGTATAGGAGGGGGCAACATAGGGTGAAGTCCAGGCCCCCACCACAAATAATTAATAGGCAACGTATTTTTGTACGAGAAAAAGAGGAATCTTGACTTTGTGCCAGTGGAACTCGTAACGTGTCTTATGTTCAGTGTATCTATTGGATAAAGTGAAAGAAAATACAATGTTTCAGTAACGTACGCAAACATTTTATAAGGGGTTATGGGTGTACTAAGAGGTGGGGAGAGTTTCGACAATCAAAATTTAATTGTATACAGGAAAACAAAAGGTCAGTGGGGTTATGACCCCACCAACCCCTCCCACCGGGTACTATTACAAATGGTTTTTATGTTAAAACTACCACACAAGTTCAGAGTTGGACATTAGCTAAAGCCATTCTCCCCTCCGCCCGCACCCAATCAAGCAGTTTTTAAACACAAAAAGATAAAAATATTACTACTGCTAGGTTGTACAAAAAGTGCTCACGAACTTGATTTACAACTTTGTAATAATTTTATGAAAGACGCTGATTGGAGCGGAGCTTGCCTACCCTCTACCCACAAAAAAAATAAAATTAATTGATGAGCTTCGGAACCATTGATTAGTTGTAATATCATCAATCAGATAATAACAATTATAAACACTGTATTAGGGAAAAACGCCACTGAATTCGAAATTTACAGGACGGTGCATAAGTATTACTAGAAAGTGGAAGGGGGTGAGGTTTATTTCAACCCACAATCCAGAATATTAACCATGTTAAAAAGTATGCACGTTAATAAAACCTAGATCAAGCTCACGCGACGCCTTCCCCCGCCATTAGGATAGGCAAATGGGACGATGTCTAAATGTTCTCTAGTGCATAATTTTTAAAAACTGAGGTTTTTTATATTTATTAATTAGGAAGAGATTTAAAAAATAGCGATAAACCGCCAATTCTAATAAACTGATCATTCTCGCGCGTAAGAATATTGTAAATTTTATTTTCGTTGTTCGTAACACGGTGAAGACAGCATGCAAAGTCGCCAAATTGGGCTTACCCTTTTTCTGATAGTATAGAACCAATGAAAAGGTTATCTCGGAAAAATAAACAACCCAGCATTTACTCGTTAGCGCCTATTGGTGAAACTAGTCCAATCAGTGAACATATGGCTATTTCAAAAATGTTTCGTGGGTGCGGTGGATTGAACTCACCCTGTATATATATATGTGTGTGTGTGCGTGTGTGTGTGTCGGACTTGCACTTTAGAATGAAGAACTCTATGGATAAATATTATGTCCTTTAATGAATAATTGCTACAGCTACTTCACAAAGTTACAACGTCACGCCTTTACATTAATGCACATAACACAAATTTTTCTAATCCATCATACGTATATCGTCACAGCCTGTAGCGTAGCTAGGAAGGCAATGGGGGCGGCCGCCTCAAGCGCCACAATTCGGGGGCGGCAATTAGCCTTTAAAAAACAATGACAGGCACAGTAATTACGGCACTGACAGTCACTAACCCCGGGCGGCAAAATATCTGGCTACGCCACAGGTCACAGCTGCATATCGTCGGAAGAATCTCCGCCACATCTCTATATCTTCGTAAGCATCGCTACCCTGCGTCCAACCTGCACCTCGGTTGCTTCACGTCTCCTGAGTGTTCTCCGTTTCCACGCATGCGCTACGGTCACTGTCTACACACTCATAGGTGTCTCATGTGTATAGGGATGGGTGTCCCAACCCGCAGTTGGCCTTCCTGACAAGTACACTGCTCTTGGTGCATGGGCATTTTGTTGCACCGAATCAGAAAAAAAAAGCAGTCCGATTCGGTGGACATCGTCGAGCTCGTTTGCCTTCCGTCTCACAGTCCTCTGCTGAGAATAGTGGCATTCGGCAGAGTGTCGCTTCGAAGTAGCCGTGGTAGTGGCCGCTCCGTAAGAGGGTGACACAACGAGTCCCGCCTTATCGTAGGAATTTCTGCTGTGGTGGTTGAAGTTCGGAATCTTCATGAAACTGTATGTCTAGCTTTCTAACCCGTCTGGCCAACGTGGTGAGTTTAAGGTCGTTTATTCTGTATGTCTTTCACCATACTACGTGTATGTGTGATAACAAGGAGCCTTCCATCCTGCAGCGGATTGAAAATGGTCCATGATGATACATACAGGGTGTCTCAGCACCAGGGTTACAAACTTCTAGGAGGAGTAGGGTACACCTAGATGACTCGGAATCACATAGCAATGCTGGTCGCAAATCACTCACAGCGCTAGTTCTAAAACCGTCCAGCATGCACAAATTGTGACAATCAGTGCGTGAAAAGCGCTAAAACTCAGGTCAGCTGCTCAAGTGCATAGATGATTAGGACATCGCATTTTGCGCTTCTCATGCACTGGTTGTCACTATTTGTATGTTCCTGTTTGTTTGTGGTTTTACGGCTCAAGGTCTGCAATGGTCATGCTGTGCCGGGACCTACTGTTTTCCTATGAATCCGAACCCTTTAAAGGCTAGGGAACCAAATCCCGGATTACAGTGAACAGTGAAATCTTTATAAGAACTTTGAGTAAGCGTTCTTTGCACCGTTGGGAGTCGAACTTACGTTGATTTGCAACGTTTCTCTTTTACATTTTCTCTCTGCTGCATGTGTAAAAAAAAATCGAGTCTTTTATTATTATTATAAATTTTAACCCCCAAGAACCAGGAAATAAAGACACTATGCTGCCGACATGAATATGTTACATGAAATGATTTATGATAATTTTCAAGAACTTTTAGTTATGAATAATAAGAATAATTATTGGATGACACTAATAATAATGATAATAATAATAATAAGAAGAAGAAGGGGAAGAAGAAGATTAAATTAAGATTAAGACAATGAAGCGTACTAATCTCTAACGTATAATATTAAAAGAATTTAAATCTACCCTTCCCTTTTTCGGTAGCATATTCTTGATTATAACATGTCTGACGTTGGCACAGCGCGTTTTGTATTCAATATTATTGTATATGTATGCCTATAACTTGATTAATATTGAGAAATTTTATATGTGAACATAAGAATATCAATGTGGTCTAAGGTTTTATAGGTAAAGACAACGTTATAAGCGTAAGTTGTCTTTACTTATCAATCTTATTTGTCAATCCATATTTTCTTACATGGTCTAATGTATTTACCTTACTGCACTATATATAGACTAGTTTACGGAAAAGTCGCCCCCAGCATTTCGCCCTCCGAACATCTCGCTCCTCGGACATCTCGCCCACGGACATCTCGCCTCCTGACATTTCGCCCCGGAACATCTCGCTCCTTGGACATCTCGCCCCCGGACATCTCGCTCCCTTTAGATAATGAGCAGATTACGAAAATATAAATACAGTAAAAATATGTTATAACGACTTCCGCGCAATTTCATTTGCTATAAACGATATTGTTTACATAATCGTACTATAATAATGCACTTTAGGGCTTTGTAAGTAGTTTTGATTGTAACAAGTATTGAACTTGGTTGTTTAAAAATTCAAGAAAATATACTTAATTACAATGAATTTATTGGCTGTACATATGTTACCGTCAAATTGTGAAAGGCAAGCACTATATAGAGTGCCTGGGCATCCTATATAATGTAAGGCGTTTTTCAGCAAAGTAAAATGGGTATATTTTTAATAGTAAAAATATTGAACTTATTCTTTCTAAAATTAAATAAAAATATACTTTATTATGTAGAATTTAATTGCTGTCTGTATATTAAATTATACTCATAGCCACACTATATACGTAGTACATTTTTTTATTATAAAATTTCGGCAAATACTAAAGTATGTAATATGGAATACAAATGTCATTTGTAATATTCATAATACTAATGACTTCCTTATAGTGCCAATGATTGCTTTTATGGACCATAGACTGGAAAGATACGATGAACCCCAAAAGAATGCCATCGTAATATTTAATTAATAATTCGTATTTCATATTTGGAGAACCAGTTGAGTTAATAAGTCGATATTTCGGGGTTAACCCATTCACTCTCATTTGCACTCTCTTTTTTCACTCTCGTTTGCATATAATTACACCATTCATTTTCCACCCATTAAAAGGCTGCTCCTATTTTCCCAGAATATGTACCAAAAGTCGCCCTTATGTGTTGCTGCCTCTGTATACAGTTATGCGTACAGGTGAAGTATCCCCTCTACATGCTACTGCCCCTGGATACAATTAGGCATGCAGGAGAAATATCGTTTAGGGGAACTATCGGTTTAATCTCTAAAAACCTTAACCTAAGATCTTATCCTGAACATAAAGACCTTAAAGAGACCACGAGATGCCCAAGGAGTGAAACGTCCCGGGGGCGAAATGCTGGGGCGACTTTTCTATATCCCATTTAGATTATATGGTGCCTTATGTAGCCAATATAAAGTTAATATTATTAGGCAATTATAATAACATATGTAAATAAATAATCTAAACATTTTTCAATTAGTTATACACTAAGGAGACGTTCCATATAAGTGTTACTATCTTTTCTTTTTGGAACAACTTCCTGATGAGTACTATATCTGAGTTGTTGGAAAATAATAAAATATATTCGAATAAATTACCAAATAATGGTGAACATAAAAAGCCAATGGGGCGAGTTTTTTGTGAGTTTTCGTGGGGGAATTTATATACTTAATACTTTTTTTTGTTTATGAGAAAAAGAGATGAGGTCCCCATCCTGGTCCAAGTCCTCTTTCGTCTAATGGCCACGATACTCCAGGCTTAACGGAGGGGCCCTGGTTCGACTCGGGGAGGGGGACGGCGTCTTTTTTCCTCCTTAAAAAAAGAAAAAAAAAAGCTCTAGCTTGAACTTATACGTGGATGCCAAAATTTATTAAGTCGAATAGTTTATTTATATAATATTGCATGCTGGCATAATTGTACGTATATGTATATATAACAGTTAAGAAATTGGTAAAACAAGCATAGTGATGACTTAACTCTGGAAAATATCTAGAGAGTTCTATATGCATGTAAGGGGGAATTAGTAAATTATATGAAAACTTAAAATAATGACACAATTAATCTAAGCAATAATTGGAGTGATAATAATAATTTATATATTTTAATATTAAAATAGTGCTGATTGACATGAAAAGAGTCACTTGCCTAGAAATGTAAGCGCCTTAGTAGCCTCATCGTTATAATCCGCGTTTCCGGATTAAACGGGATGGTGTGTGTTTGTGTTTTTATGGCGCAAGACCAAACAAGGTCATGCTGTGCTGCGACCTACAGGTTACCTGGGATGGTGTGTGTTTGTATTTTTATGGCACAAGGACAATCAAGGTTATGCTGTGCTGGGACCTTCAGGTTACCTGAGGTAGTGCGTGTTTGTGTTTTTATGGCGCAAGAACAAGCAAGATCATGTTGCGCTGGGACCTGCAGGTTACCTGGGATTGTCTGTGTTTGTGTTTTATGGCATAAGGACAATCAAGGTTACGCTGTGCTGGGACCTGCAGTTTACCTGAGAGAGTGTGTGTTTGTGTTTTTATGGCGCAAGGATAAGTAAAGTCAATCTGCGTTAGGACCTGCAGTTT
>QLNU02015003.1:162326809-162347166 GCA_006491805.2 Dysdera silvatica
CCCCCACCGTACTAAATTCTTTTAACGCTTCACTGTAATTTAATTAACTTTATTATTATTAGTTAATTAATTTAAGCATTTAAAGCTTTTAATATAATATATTTTTAATTAGTTGAATTGATCCATTACTTCATTACTTATATCTGCAATTCCACAATACGCTTGCAATATATGGAAACCGCAACGAAAAGTTTTCTAAAATATTGTATAGGGGGAAGGGGTAAGCACATATTTCACACGCATTTATATATCACGTTATTTTGTATGTAAAATTGTAATGTATTTTAGAATATCAGTGTGAGGAGAGCTCGGGCCCATATGATTGTATGCCTATGTCTGGAGACATATGTAAGTGATAACTTTTAAGACGACTTGAAGATACAAGTAGGCACAAAGCACAGACAAAGAAAATTCTGTTATGGGACTGAACAGGTCTGTGCACAGCAGGAGTGGATGAGAGGGGGTTTCAATTATTGTTGACCTTTATCCAATAGGGTATAAGGGGTGCGTCTTAGTGAGGGTGGACCATCAATCACTGCCTAATTTGCTTGGAGTCTTCTGAATGTGGCAGTATCAATCTTGACCGCCTTCTTCTCGCCATCGAAAATGCCGGATTGTTTTGTTGATTTCTTGTTGCCTCCACCATTGAAGAAATACACGATAGTGGAACTTTTAGGATATGGGGAATATGGGTAAGTTTTGAATTTTTATTCTACGAAGGTACGAGATCAATTGGGCAAAGCATGTTTCGAATTAAAATGGCCGTCCAGCGCATGGGTCCAGACTTGCCTGTAGTTGAATGGTGATGTTTAGAGAGTGATTTCTTATATTTGTGCGGATACAATCGAGATGGAAACATGAAAATAGGATTACAGATGGTGGATAGTGTTTGTATTGCTGGTATATACAGGGAGGGGGGGTGTTGACGGGGGTTGTAACCCCCATTGCAATGAAATTTTGTATATTTAACATAGGAATATGTGAGTTGTAGCTCTGTAACCCCCCATTGAGCCTATAACCAACTTAGGAACTTCCTGCATACGCCTATGATTTGTATATTATTGCTATAACCTATGTTTTATAATACGCAATAACATTTTTATTATTAAAACGAGATTAAGCCTTTGAAATTGATGAATGGATGGAAATAGAGTGAAATTTTTATTCATTATTTTAATTATTTATTCAATTTTTAATTAACAACATTAGCAATTGTTTTGTGTTCGTAACTTGAATCAGATCTAATTATTCCTGATTATATCTAATTTCCGAATTCAAACGGGTGTTTTTGAAGTGTCATGATGGTTTGACATCGATTGATATCAGTTAGCGCCAATTAACTTACAAATACTAAAAAGATTAACAAAAAAGGCGTCCCGATAGACAATATGGTGATAGAGAGCCAATTGAGGGTAGAAAGTTGAAATATTTTTGGCTAATAATGTTTAAGTTATAACCATCCATAGTTTAGTTATCAAATCCTTCAGTATTTGTAAGATATTAAAT
The DNA here is from genome assembly GCA_006491805.2 of Dysdera silvatica. Classification (NCBI taxonomy): domain Eukaryota; kingdom Metazoa; phylum Arthropoda; class Arachnida; order Araneae; family Dysderidae; genus Dysdera; species Dysdera silvatica. The sequence continues at coordinate 162,328,316 of QLNU02015003.1, forward strand.
TTCACAGGGATAACACAATTGCCAAAAAAAAAACCACAATCGCCGAGATGAGGACGGCGTCTCTTTTTCTCCTAAACAAAAATAGCTCTAGTTTGAGCTACTAATACGTGGGTGTCAAATTTATTTGTAATTTTTCAATAGTTTTGAGAAAACAACCCCATCGCCAACCTGATCCCAACAACGTTTGCAGAATATAATGAGAACTCGCCAAATAAATCAGTGTTGATCATTTGTGTAGCTAGCTTCTAGCTCTATAGGTGAGGGGGAGGCATTGCTCCCCCGATTTCCATATATAGCATTCATTTGAAACTTTTGTTTCTGGGGGGGGGGATAGCTCCTCCCACATATATATAGCATGCATTTGTAACCTTGTTTCTGTTGATGGTGGTGTGTGTGTGTAGTGAGTTTCCCAGTTATAATATCTGAAGTGTAAATGTAGATAGATACCATGTTATTGTGTTCAATTCAAAGTTAATTCCCTCGCCAATAAGGATATAATATAGTGCGCATGTTTCATACTATACAGGTTGCTCTCAACCCTTTTCTTTCTAGAATAGACCTGTGCACAGGACTTCAAGAAAGGGGGTGTTTTGGCCAAAAACGGGGGCTACAGAGTTTTTACTCTCACTAGGAGTTTGTAAAAATATTGTTCGAAGGCCGGGGCATTGGTGTACGCAGGTGTTGATGGGGGGGGGGTTTAATTCCCATTGCAATGAAGTTTGTATATTTAACATAAGAATACGTGAGTTGTAGCTTTGTAACCCCCTCCTCATTGAACTTATAACCCCCTTATAAACTTTCTGCATACGCCTACGGGCGGGGGAAGAGCGGAGGACCAACCACAACCCCCGCAAGCACGGGCTTACTCTAGAAATTGTTTTTTAATTTATTTACATTGGCGACGATTGCTAATGACTTAAATTACGTTCCTGTAAGCAAATACCAAATTAGTCATAAAAAAGATGGTAGGACTTCTAAATATATTTTGTACGAATGAATGTTGATATGTTGGCGTGGAAAAAAGTTACATTGGCGCTGGAAAAGGAGATGAACAATGGCGACTGTTTTTTGAAAAACGTTTACTCCGCTATGAACATAGGAATACGGAACTCATTGGCGTACGTAGTGGGAGGTTGTAACCCCCAATGAGACGCAATTTTGTATATATGGAAAGATATACATAGGTCGTGTCTTTGTAACGCTCCATTATAAATTTGTAACCCTTTTTATGAACTTTTGTGTACACAAATGATGAAATTTTATGACGAAAAGTTAGATGCAACAAAATTGTCCCTTTCATGCATTTTAACCTGCCAACAGACAGGTTTACTACTAATTAGCCAGGACCGTGTACAATAAGGGAATTTTGGGTGCTGAACACAAAATTAAAAAATATCAAATGCAAAGCAAAATTCCCGGTGAGAGGTTTCTTCCATCACACGCTTCCCCTTTTCATCAGAAACACGCCCTTCCAAATCTTGTGCACAGGCCTGGCCTTAGCTTATTGGACCCAAGAAATCACCAGAATGAATGAAAATTAGTACTATGGTTGAAATCCGCTATAGGAAGCCTCCAGGGACCAAACTTTTGGTTCGCTATATCGGGGGTTCGTTATATTAAACAACATTATAGGTAATTGGACGGGAACAAAAAATTCATTCGTTAAATACGGGAGTTCGCTATAGCGGTGTTTGACTGTACTTATGGCGGGTTGAGGAGGATATTTGCGAGAAGCCAGGTTGCAAATCCATTCCTGCTTGCTTTTTGGTTTTACGGCTCAAAGACTACAGTGGTCATGCTGCGCCGGGACCTACTGTTTTCCGAGGAATCCGAACCTCTTAAGGCCTAGGGAACCAAACCCCGGACTACAGTGAGCAGTGCGATCTTTATGAGATCTCTGAGTAAGCGTTCTTTTTGCACTGCTGGGAGTCGAACCCGGATTAGCCGCGCAATAGGAGAACGCGTTACCACACTGCGCCACCGCAGGGCCTCAAATCCATTCTTATTGTCTCCAGCCATCTTTGAGTGAATAATGGCAAATTAGATGTTCGTGCATAGTTAGTTGGGTCTTTATGGCAGTGGTGCCAGATTGGGCTACAAGTAGGGTATTGGGCGATGTTTTAAGTGCCCTCGCTACAAAAATTTCGAATTGGGCGACACGCTACTTATTGGGATACTTTTAGTTACCTTCAGGCTATAAATCTGAAAAATAGCTACTTTCTTATTTTCATATATAAAATCACAAAATATTATTAGTATTACATAATACTGCAATAAAAATTTTGTTTTTTGAACATTTCTATTCGCACAGTAAGCGATAGTTTTACTCACAAGCGTACGCAGAAAGTTCGTAAAAGGTTGGTTACATAGCTACAACGCACATGTTCCTATATTATACAAAATTTCATTTCAATGGGAGGGGTTACAACCTCTCCATCAACACCCCGTATACGCCAATTGTTTTACTAAAACCTAACATGTTCGATACTCGTTCAATTCATATAAGATCTCTGTGGTTCAATTATTGTTTTGGTACTTTTTAATCAGAGATCTTAAATATGTATAGTGGACGTCTGGTGACTCTCATCATCATCGCAGGTTAACATCGCAGTTCTGTACGAACATATACGCTATATAGGTTCGAAGGTGCAAACCATGGAGCTACATTAGTGAGGTCAATTTTTCTATTTTCCTGTGTTACAGTACGTAATTATAATCAGCCGCGCATACAGGGGGAAGGTCACAAGGGTCATGATCCCCCCTCCCAAAAAAAATATATTTTTTCACTGTAAAAAATTCCAACTTTCATGATAAATGAAGGGTGTTATTCCAAGACCATGGCAAATTCTGTCCTTGACCCCGCTTCCCCCAAAATGAAAGTCTGTATCCGCTCTTGATTATAATGGTGCGTGCTTATTCAAGTTTAGACTATGCCCCTCGGGATACCATGGAACACCGTTAATTTGGCAGTTCTTTCCACAGTTTGTTTGTTTGGATTTTTTTATGGCGCAAGAGCATCTGGGCTATACTGCGCTAAATTCTCACAGTTAAGCTAATATTTTTAAGTTAATTTGCATTCCATTCAATTTTCGTTATATTTTTCGTTCAGCAGTGCAAGTACACAAACGATTATGTTGACCTGTTTATATAAGTACAGTGGTACCTCGGTACTCGTCGTTAATTGGTTCCAGAAGGCACGACGAGTGGCAAAAACGACGAGTACCGAATGAATTTTTCTCATAAGGAGCAATGTTAATTGAAATAATCTGTTTCTGAATAACACAATTTTCATATTTGACTGCATAGTTTATACATTTATAGGGTTGTTTTATACAAAACTTTAAAACTAGACAGACAAATAAGAACAGCAACAATTACGTGCGTACAAGATCAAATTTGATTGGTTATTACAGTTGCTTGGGATGGGAACCATCTTTCAAGGCACTTTCACAAGGGTTTCATCTTTTTTTCTGTCTTTTAACATCACTGTATCCTATTAGAGACTCAGAATTAGGGGGGATTTACTAGAAACCATTTACATTAAACGAGTCCACAAGTCGACTTGATAAAGCTTTGTTAGGCTGATAATTTTCAAAGAAATTTTGTAATTTAACCCAGTGCCGTGCTTGGGGGGGGGGGAACTGGGCGACTGCCCAGGGCTGCCGAAAACGTGTAGTGCAAATACCAAGAAATCAGTTTTTAGCGGCCCCATATACTTTCGACAGAGTATTTGGTCAACTCACCTTTTGTGTGTGACGTCATACTTCCCATAATGCAACTTTTAAATGGTGGTCAAAATAAATACATGTGTTATTAGTCAAATGAGTTAGCGTCAGCAGCCTATGTAGGTTACGTTGACGGTGGTGGCCATCTGACCACTGCAGAAACTCCTGGTTTCGGACATTTGGCTGCACAAAAAGCTAGAAAAATTACTTTGTAAGTTCTAATAGTATAATAAAAGCGGCTTTGTTCATTGAGTTAGCTTTTCATTAATTCGTTATAATTATAATAATTCTAGTAATAATAATTATAGTGATTCGTATTTTAATTATTTTTTCTCCTATTTTTAATATAATTTCAGTATCTTCACTTTATTTTTATCTACTGCATTTAGACCAATGAAGAGCTGTATTTTGTGATACTAAACCTTGGTCAATTCGTTTTTCGTTGTGTTATGTCAAAACGTTTTTAAGGGCCGCTAAAATCTGCTTTGCCCAGGGCCGCTAACATCGTAAGCACGGCCCTGACTCAACCCATTTAGAACACACTGTTTCTTTCAGCAGTACAGTAGGGACTTCCTCTCTTCTCTCCTCTTTACCTGAAGGAACTTCCTCAGCCACTGTTTGTTGCTGCTCCCTCTGAAGTTCCTGCAGATCTTCAGTGCTTTGCCCTTTTATGTACTCCTCGGCCGGCTGCGGGGCGCGGCGTTATTGGTTTTGCGACGAGTGCTGAAGCATTTTTTCTCGTCAGATTGCGTCGAATACCGAATTCGACGAGTTCCGAAGCCGACGAGTGCCGAGGTACCACTGTATGTCTGTTAGGCTCAAAACATGTCAGGGGCGTACGGGAACGGCCCGAATCCCCATCCTTTTTCTAGGCTGCTATTGGAGATACGATTACGATATTCCGTATTCAGAGAGCGTACGTAAGGGCACTTGAAATGTTGCATGTTAGGACCATATCCGAGGGGACCAGAGCCCTCATCCATTTTCTAGGTTGCTATTGGAGCTACTACTTTTAGTTGCAAAATAATTCATTTTTATGTTTGGGCTACAAATAGTTCAAATCCGCTACTTTTGGAGCACAGTTTGCTACTTTTTAATCTTCAGATCTGGCAACACTGCTTTATAGTGCAAGGGCATTAAAGTCTAATATTGCTGCATGAGAGAAACCATGTGTTTTAGGGCTCAAGGATAGCAAAGGTTATAATGCGCCGGAATTTACGGCTTTTGGTGGAATCCGAACCTGCTGATTATAGAACCGAGCCATTAGCTATAATGGATAGAAAAATGTGCACGTATTCTGCACCATTAGAATAGAATCCAGGTTAAATGCATGAAAAACAAAGGCAGTGCTCATTCTAGGATCAGAAAAGGGTAATGCGCTCTGGATTGAGAAAAGGGCACTTTATCAAAAAAAAAAAAAAATGTAAGTGCTTTAATTAATACTAATCAACATTAATAAATTATATTACTAATTAAATTTTTTTAACAAACCCTTTTATTTTTTCTCGACGGAAAAGGAGACTTGGCTAAAAACTACATTTAAACCCCGCTACAGAGAACCTCAAGAGATTGAACTTTTGGTTCGGTATAACCGGAGGCTCGTTATATCCGATGACATAAATATAGGAAATTGGACAGAACTAAAAAAAATCATTCGTTATATCCGTAGGGTTCCGTAATAAGCAGGCGGGGAGCATAGAACCAAAGATCTATTTTTGGTGGTATATTTGTAAAAAAGGCAGATTTCCAGCGGGGCGCAAAGGTTAATTACGTGGCTCATTTCAGGGTGCGCAAACTCTTTTACGGGGGCAGGCAGGGCGCTCCTCTCCGTGAATTAAACCTAGAATGAATACTGAAAAGCATAGGCGCCCCTACGAGTACTTTTAGGAAGAGGGTGCTGATAAAAATTAACGAGTATTTCTAGGGCGTACTGAGAAAAATTACCTCCTTCTCAAAGCTGTCGAGAATTTTTATAAATGTATAAGATACCAAAACACTACAAAAATAATTTATACTGCTTGGCAATTAGTTATAAGCTAAGAAATACCTTGTTTTAAAATATGACTAAAACTTTCGAAAGTAAATGTATAGCAATTTCGGGCAAATCAAATTTTTAAACTGTTAGGAAAGGCTCGAGCCCTCACTGCCCCCTATACTGCAAACGTGTTACCACTTTATGACTGAGAAAGGGGCATTTATGAATTTTAGGGCGCAAGGATAGCAAGGGGCATGTTACGCCAGGCGGTAGATGTCAGTGAAACTTGTAAACCCAATCGTAAATGCTTTTAGTCTCAACAAAATGCCATTAAATCTTTTTAAGTACCTATTATCCCAGACTTAGAATAATCGCATTTTCCATAATCGTTTAACGAAAAAAAGGGGGCCGAAGCGAATGATAATTTTTAAAAGAAATTGAAATTATGGTTAAAGTGCATCTCTATAACCACCTCCTGAAACTTCATGAAAAGCTTCTGCAATTGATAATTAAACTAAAGTAAATCGTTTTTAATATTTATTTGCATACCCTTTATAACATGTTACACGCGTTTTGGCATCGATTTAATAACGTTGCCGCAGTAAGAAAGGCTAACATGTCCACACCTTCAACAAAGCATTCTTAAAGTAATTTTTGTTTGATATGCTATATTTAATAACTTCAGATATTTTTAATTATATTTTAATATTAGGATTGAGAAAGTGTGCCAAATATTTTTGGGCAGTTGCGAAAAAAGACAACAGAACTCTGTTTAGGATTACGATCCTAAATGTAAGATATTATTACCCTTCTCAGGGATAACACAATTGCCAAATAATGGTCAACACACAAAGCCTCCGGGGCGAGATTTTTGTGAGTTTTCGTGGGGGAATTTATTGCACTTAATAATTTAGTATTTATATGACTATTTCGGCCTTGATTGGCGTAGTGACCTTTACTACCCTTGCGCCATAAAGATACTATCAACCAATCAGTTTCGGCATCAAGTGCAGGCTAAAGCACTTAGTGGAATTTTCCCCATTTTTCTAACAAGCCATCGCTAGTCACATTGGTTAAAATAAATCTTTGATTACCTCTGCTTTATTTACGGGTCCGCCTCCGTAATTTTTACATTGGTCCATTACTCCGTGCACTTTTTTAAATAAAGCCCTACGGTGACGCAGTGTGGTAACATGTTCGCCTGTTAACTCGGGTTCGACTCCCAATGGTGCAAAAAATGCTTACTCAAAGATCTCATAAAGATCACACTGCTCACTGTAGTCCGGGGTTTTGCTCCCTAGGCCTTAAGAGGTTCAGATTCCTCGGGAAAATTGTAGGTCCAAGAGGTTCGGATTCCTCAGGAAATAATGGGTTCCAGCACAGCATGACCATTGAAGTCATTGAGCCATGAAACCACAAATGAAAAGGCAAATCCTTTTAAATAGCCTGTCAAAAAATGTATCAATTTTACGAAGGTATTTCTAGCATTATGATGCAAAATAATCTTCCTCTCGCCTTTAGATAACTGTCGTCTTTGACGAGACGTTTGAAAAATTAGACAATTTGTGTTTTCAAAATTATTAATTAAACTAAAAAAAAAAGATGAACGAATAAACTATTTGACATAGCTTTAAAAACATGTAAGTGCTTTAGATATATTTAAAAGGAAGTGGTACAAATTTCGGTTTAGCAGCATTATTGCACTTTTGTTCATAGTCCTCTTTCTATGGCTTAACACGTTGTGCCACGTTAGTTATCGGTGACTGACAGTGTAAAATATGATATCAAAACTAAAAAATTTACATCGTTTTAAGTAATTACCTAAAATTTAAAATTTACTTAATTTTTTATTTATAAACGCAAATATCTGCCGTTACGATAAGAAACAATGGCCCTAATATGTTTACACACCTTCATCGAGTAAGTTTCAATTTGTTAGTGCTATACCACAATACCAGCGCGCATGGCATGGCGGGATTTCCTTATTAATTCGCGTGGTACACAACTTGTTAAGTTTTAGGAATTTGAAATTCCTTTTGGCTGTATCAAATTCGCAAAATATATTATTCAGAAAAAATAAATTTTGTAGCGCACATAACTTATTCTGAGATGTGTCAAGCTATGTGTAAGCCCATACGTGAGTACCAGTTCCACCTTACTGTATGTAATGAAATTATATATAAGACCATAGGCGCAGAGTTAAATGGGGCCCCACTAGTATAATCTGAAATAAATTGCGATTTTACATATACTGTAATGTATAAATGTACATAAAATGTGCTTGGACCCCCTCCCTCAATGATTTTGAGAATTATGCGTTGAACCAAGGGCCCCTAAATTCATCTAGCTACGGTGCTTGGTAAGGGTAGCGGTAGGCGGAAAAAAGGGCTTGCGAAAAAAAGTCACGGAAAAAAGGGCCTTTTTCCGTGACCCTTTTTTCAGTGATTGAAGGGTAGCAGTCGTGGAATCTTTGTTTATCAATTTTGTACAGAACCTGTTTCTGCTATTATATTTGGCAAGCAATGGCCAAATAACCTTCTATCCACCGCCTAGGCTTTCCAACTCACACAGCAAAAAAAAAAACCCCTGCTTTGATTGACCGTTTCGTCAGGGCTCTTTTCCTCAGCGTTGAATTGTACACATGAGAAAACCTCAGGTCGAGGACGAAAATTTGAAAAATTCAATTCCCTCATTTTGTTCCAAAGTTGGGTTTATACGAACCAGCTCAGTGCGAGTGTTCCAAAAATACCGGAGTTAGTGTTATTGGACCATTTTATGGCCAGAACAGAACATTTTAATTTTTGTAGAAAATCGAAAAAAGATTTGCAGGTGAACGTATGCGAAAAATTCAAGTTCCTCATTTTGTTCCAAAAGTTGTTCCATATGAACCAGCTCGGACCGAGTGTTACAAAAGTATCGGAGTTAGTACGATAGGACCATTATTTGGCCCAAAATGGGACATTTCATTTTTTTCGAAAATCGGAAAAATCGCATGTGAAAGTATGAAAAATTTTCGAAACTTTTTAGTTCATTTTCTTCCAAAATCGGGTCCATTCGAACCAGCTCGGTCTGAGCATTCCAAAAATATCAGAATTAGGACGATAGGACCATTATTTGGCCCAAAACGCAACATTTCGTTTTTGTCCAAAATCTAAAAAAATAGGAAGTGGATGTATGGAAAATTTCGACCTCTTATTTTGTCCCAAATAAATGTAGGACCATTCAAATTAGCTCGGTCTGAGCATTCCACAAATATTGGAATTAGTATGTGTGTCAGCTTAATTTCTATTTCAGCGTTATTACAATTACACCAGGGCTGGGAAAAGGATTTACTGGTTCCTAGGCAATTTAGTACATCGGGGCCACCACAATCAATTTGTTTAATAATAAATTAAGTTCCACGTGGGGCCTTCTAAAATCCTCGACTATTAGGCATATGCCCCACTCTGCCCCAGCCCTGAATACATGTTCAGTAGCATTAGATTTGATGTTGGGACGGCCATTCAATCGTCTTATCAAGAATCAAACTAAAATAATGAAATACATCAAAAAAATAAGCTAAAAATAAAATAGATTAAATATTAGCTTCACCGGAACCGTGTACATGGAATGTTTTTAAGTTAAACTTCCCTTTCCATTTATTTGAATAATATTTTAAAGTTTTCTTATGAAAACAAAATTATCAACACATTTGTAGGAAAGAATCCCCATTTGGGACTTCCGTGCGAAGGCCTTGTTTCAACGTTTGTTTGTTTGGCTTTTTTATGGCGCAAGAGCATCTGGGCTATACTGCGCCAAGTTGTTTCAACGTATTATGGCGCATCTTTTTTTTATGCTGGTTAGAGCGTGGGGCTTTTCGAACGGCATCAGACTCGTTAGGAATTTTCTGGCGTGTCATATATCGTAATTAAATTAATTGAATTTTATTTTTTAGATTAATTCTAAGCAATTATTGCGATGGCATTATAAATATTTAGTGTTCATTTTTACTAAAAACATATCCTGTTTATTTTTTAGTATTTTTTTAGGACGTGTATAGAACTTTTTTTTAATATTTTAATGCAAGGACCAAATAGGAGATCACGTTAATTTTGGCCTCATTTTGGAGAGGTTCATTGTACTTTATATTTTTCAAATTTTAAAACTTTTTTGCGCAAAAATTCTCTAAATAGTAGTGCAAGAACTTTTGACACGGCTTATTTTTATGGCAATCAATTCTTTTTTTAAAAAAAGTTACATGTATATAAAGCATCGTATTAATTTTTTTAAAGGTTCCTTTAGTTGCTTGTAAGCAATCAACTGGGAGCCTGAGAATATTGCCATTTTATACTACTCAGAGCTCCTACGCAACGTGGGCGTAGTATAGCCCAGATGCTCTTGCGCCATAAAAATCCAAACAAACAATTCTACGCAACGTTGAACAACAATTATACGTTTAAATGTAAGAATATACATAATTGCCTTCTAAATATTTCAAATGGTTTTTTCCTCGGGAATGAACCAAATAATATTTTTAATTCTTCTTTAAGTTTAAATTTTGATTTTTGCCTTTTAAATTATCTGTTGTATGATTTTTTATCTTCAAAATTTAACGTCTTCAGTATTTTTAATTATTTTATGTATATGGTATATTCGCCATTATAAAAAATACGTCGATACGGTTGTTGAACAACAAAACTTAAATCACACAAAAATTTAAATCGCAAAGTCTTTTATGTCCTTTGTGGAGTAGAGAATGTGATTAAATTTCAAAAGCCTTATTGTGGGAAGAACCTTCAATTAGGCCATATTGCTTTGGATATTTAATATACAGTCTAAAAAATTGAAAATATTCACCTCTGTGACGAAGTAAATTTTATTACTAGTCGGAATGCGAAAGGAAAGAAAAGCAAATAAAATAGAAAGAAAAATAAGTAGAAAAGTAAATTAGAAATAAGAACAGCAAAAGCAAGGGAAAGAGGTAAATAAATTAGGGAAGTTAGGAAAATAATGAAAAAAATTTAAAAAGAAAATTAAGCAGAAAGAAATAGAGAAAGAGTAAGAATAAGTAAAACTTACCAGCAGCATAAGAAAAATATCGCAACGTTTCGAGAACTTCTGTTTTCTTTATTAGTCGAAGTGTTGATTCATATCTAATACTAGTCTATAGCTAGTTGAAATTTTAGTGGAGGAATTGAGCGTGGACTGTCAAACCATTTGACATGGAATAAAATAGAACGCGCATTTAAAGTAAAACAACAAGCAGCAGCTTATGACTTAAAATACGAAGATGTTAATTGAAATAGTAATTTCCTTTCCAGACTTATAATGAGCAGGCGAATTGATTTCTTTACGCAGGTACGTTTATCGTGGAGAAACAAGACAGAACACAGGAGAGACGATCAACGTCGTGGTGAAGTTCGGAAGCGCCAAAGACATGAAACAAGTGAGTCCTTTGAAAAATTTGGTCGTACTGTTTTAGCGGGTTTCAATAGATATTGAACCCGCTGCTGCATTTGTTTTTCTGTCTGTCCGTCCGCAATACAAAGGGTAAGGTAAAGGTCCATAAATGCAATAATGATGGCTATTGTTAACGTTGAAAACCTACCGAGTTACTTGAGAATTGGAGAATTGCGGATTAGAGAGTTGCGAATTAATGTTAATTGAAACCCGCTAAATTTAAATATCGAACTTAGATTTTCTTTCACTTACTTGTTTTAACATATTGTTACCCTTCTTATCGTTAACACAATTGCTAAATAATGGTCTGCATATAAATCCACCAGGGCAGGTTTTTGTTTGGGATATTATGGAAAATAATTTTTAACATCCGCTTTCAAGATAAAACGTATAGGAGAAAGAGATACCGCCTTTACTCAGTGCCTTATTTATAGATGGGCACTTGCACAAGGCGCCAAATTTCTAGGGGCGCAAAAGCCGGCTGTTTTTTTTTTTTTCTTTTAATTGCAATTTATCGTAGAATTCTGTCGAGCTGTTTTCCCCGAGAAGGCGCATTCCACTCTTTTTTCTAAATCTAAAGTTCTGAAATATTGCGTGAAACAACCCCGTCTCCGAGAGCGGATCCAGGCAGGGGGCGTGCGACCCCACTGAGAATAGTAAATTTACATTGGAAATGATTATTTTCAAGTAAACGATAAAACCAAAAACCGAACTCACAGGTAAAAATTTCAAGCTTTGCGTCCTCTCTGAAATTTTGCTCTGCATCCGTCCGTGCCCCTACAGACAAATATCAAAAAAAAGAAAAAAAAAATCATCAAATGAAATTAGTTTGTCCATGTAAAAATGTTTATTTTACAATAATAATAGCATGTTGATTATAAATGCCCGTTCTCCCCACCCCCACGGAATTTTTCTTTGCATTTGAGGAGCGGATGCTGGACAAGAAATTGAAGAGGAGAGAGAGAAGAAATAGTTTGGGCAAGAACAGTTATAAAAAGTATATTTAACAAAGAAAAGGATAAGAAATTCAGCTTGTTATAGAAATCTGATCGTTAAATCCAGGTAATCCTTATGAGATTTTCACTCTATGTATGTATTTATATACAACATGCAGAATAAAACGTTTTTTAAACGTAGTTACGAAATATATTTAATGCAGCGGGAGGGGGGACGCAAAATTGTAGTTACTATAATATAGAAAAAGTTGCTAAAGCCTAGAGGCCCCCTATTTCATCAGGACCTATAAACATGTGCTCCTACTCCGTTAAGGCAGGTCCGTATTTATAAATGGGCATGTGGGTAGGGCGCTAAATTTTTAGGGACTCAAAATGCTGCGAAATTTTTCTTTTAATTACACTCTATCTACTGTAAAATTGCGTCAATCCGCACTCCCCGAGAAAGTGTACCTTCACACCTTTCGTATTCATTTGAAAGTCCGAAAAATAAAGTCAGTCTAACGTCTCCGCCCCCATTAAATATCAAAAAGAAATTAAAAATTTCGTCGTCAAATGAACTAAAATTTTTATATAAAAATATTATTTATTAAAATGCATATCGGGTGATTATAAGTGTCTTTCCTTCTCAATCCTCCCGGATTGTTCGTTGCATTTGAGGGGGCGGAACGACACTTCGTTCCTGTTAATACAGCTGGAGGAGGAAGGGGCGTAACTAGCTTCGAAGTCTATGTGGGGGCTAATTTTTTCTAGGGGGGGGTTAGATCCAACCTCTCTAGCTGGGCCAATGGAGGGGGGGGGGTCAAAAATCGTTTTACCCAGGGAGTTCCGTACCCTAAATCCGGCACTGCCTTGGCCCATATTCGAACCCGGGACCCACCGTATGAACAGATGAACCTTAACCAACGGGGCCACCAAAACACAGGAGGCCTATGGCTCCTGTGCCCCCCCCCTGGTTTTGTGTGTTGACCATTGGACAACTGCGTTCACCCTGTGAAGGGCAATAATATCTGACAAAAATCTTATATAACGGAGAAAAAGAGCGAAAGTTCGGTACCTTGATGATCGAGAAGGTTATAGCACATCTGTTCATACATGTGCATTCGTTCTTGGTAAATATATTTGTATATAAATCATAACTATGTAATCAATTGATTTTTATTAAATACTTCATTTTGACAAAATCACATCCAAAAACACATTTTCTTTGTAGGATTATTGCATTTTGAACAGAGAAATCAGGATCCTAAGTCTGACAAATAATGAAAATATTGTTCGCCTCATAGACCGCTGGATATTTAACGGTTAAGTTTGTAGCTATCTCTAATTTTTTTTTCTGAAGAAAGTTTTAAAACTCTCACGAGGTATAGCGCCGAGATTAAATTCAGTTTTAAATGTTTATTTACTTCGAATATGTATTATGCAAACAGGGGCGGAGTTAGAGGTCATTCAAGGCAGCATTAATGATTTAATTTTTGGAAATACTTCATTGCACCTTTGCCTTGTATATTTCAATGTTAAATTTTCATTTAAGGGGGGGGGCGATGGTCCCCCGTCTCCAAATTCGCCCCTGTGCATAATAATTATGCGCAGTGTTCGTATTCTGCGGTAGAAGGACGGAACAGATCATGCTTAGGTTTCTGAGGAAGCCAAACCTTTTAAAGCCTAGGGAACAAACCTCCGAACTACGGCGAGTAGTTTAGTTTGTAGTATTGTTTTAATCGTTAGGAATCAAACCTGGGTTATGTCACAATCCCAGGGCTCAATTATACGTTGCGCTAGCCATAGGCATAAGCATAGCTATAAGCAGAAAATTCATAAAGGGTGGATAGAGCTTCAACTCCGTACATTTATATGTAAATATTCAAAATTGAATCGTAAGGGGAAGCTACTACCCCTATCAACACATCCCTGGGTCCTAAGACTCTAAGGGTAAAATGTGTCGCTTTTGGCTATCTGTTCTCAGATCTAACGCCAACTAAGATTGAGTATGGAAAGTCTACCAATATCCAAAGGTCATAATAATTAAGATGTCTCTTCATTAGGCAATACATATAACACTTTTCTTATTTACAATTTATAATATGCTAGATAAGTTGCTTGCATAGAAAAGGATTTCACTGCACCTGGTGCCAACCGAACCCACGGTCTCTTGATATCAGACCAAGTGCTCCTCCAACTGTGTTACAGACGACCGAGCGTCCTCCCCTCTGCAAGCGCATATAGGTCGTGTGTTCGGTTTCTACCAGTCACCGTGGAATCCTTTTCTTTGTGAGCAATTTATCATCTAATATTACCGCATCACTGGCTATGATATTTAAGTAGGCCGCACATTGAAGGTGCGTGGCATTGGCAAGTGTAGAACAGTGCGGATAACAAGATTTTTATTTATGAGGCGCATGAGCGATTCAGTTGCTTGCGTTTACATTTCTCACAATTGCGTACTCATCTGGTAACATGGATTTGTATCTGCTTCTAAAGCTTCTAAATAAATAAACGAAAAATCTTAAGGTGATGGATACACTAATTTATAGTTTATAGTATTTTCGGTTTTTATAGAGAATTTGGGACGGACCCTAAGAAATTTTATTCCTTTACTGGATGTTAAGTTTTGCAATTAGACTAAAAATTACAGCAGATTAACACTAAACGCCGATGAGATATAAAATGATATGTAAAATATAATGGTTCACATATCATATACAGGGGCCGAATATGACTATTAGGGGCCCCCCCTGATATGCGTATAAAGATTGGATATAAATCTGAAAAATGTACGCACCCGCTATTCCCATTTAAAATTTTCGGTAAGGATATACGTTTTGATCCCATTTTCACAACAATGTCGGATATTGAAGACTGAACTTTCATACTTGAAATTGTGGAAGTTTTGGTAAAAGTAGCAAATACTGTAGTGTGTGACATTGGCGCATCAATTTCATATTTTCGGAAACATTGCGGCTTACGTCTTTCGTAATCATTTGAAAAAAGTACAATGCCACAATTTTATCAAGATGTGAATAGACGAAGGATAAAATTTGTTGCGAACAAAATGCGCAATAAAAATAACAAATAACACACCTTTAAAAACATAATCTCCAAAATTTTAAAGCCATTTTATGATAAAAAGTAGCCAAATTACAACACAGTTAAGTTGTGAAATTGCAAAACAAGCAACAATGAAAAAGAGCTAAGTTTAGTTATTCTCAAAGCTACAATTGTAGTTATAATTATTGTGATTGTAGATTCCAGCTACGACTTCGCTGGATTCGTTTTAGATCGTAAATCCGAAGAAGGAAGGAAAAATAATTTTTGTATTAATTTAATATTTTATCACATTAAAAAAATTTGCCAAATAAAAATTTTTGGGGCCCCTCTTTTCGCGGGACCCTGTAAATCCTTGTCATAATCTTGCCCTGATCATATAAAAAAAAAGGTTGAGGGCAAATGATCTGACAAAAGGTGGTCTTGGTTCAAAATCTAAGAGAGTGGTTTGAAGAAACTGCCGTTTTAATGGGTGGGCCAATGGGGTCAAACCATTTATAGGGTACTATCTAGATATTTTATCAAACCGGATTTCCATGCATTATACGGTATTTGTTCCGCTTTCGTCTCCCACTTCTTCAATATGTGACAGGCCTTACAGCTAACCCGTAAGACATTTTCAGCGTGCACATTTCTTCTATGTGCAGTCCTGCTTAATTTTTAAGGCCCGCGAAAAATAACTGCATTTTGTGATACGCTGATGTAATAATAGAAGTTGAATAAATTTTATCCAATGGGGAAAATAACAATGATCTCCATTTTTAGAAGACGCAAACTGTCGGATTCACTACCCCTCTATTCTAGTCATGGAATGCTGCATCTCTGACTTAGAGAAATGCAAGAGGACGGTAAACTTCTCTTTAGCAGAGATAAGGAATATTGGATTACAGATTCTTCGAGGCTTGGAGTATTTAGACAGATGCGAGATCCTCCATTGGTATCTTTTTTTTTTTTCACATTCTATTTACACATCTTTAAAGGCTATTAATGCATTTTTAGACCTTTTAATTTCGGCTCTCAGTCCGTGCTTATTTGTTCTGATAATGGGTGTTATAGTGAGCGACATAAAGAGTAGTGCACCATGGAGTATGCTGTTTTGTTTGCGGATGGTATTTTATAATACTAAACATCCCGTGAGAAGGCAGAAAAGAAATGTGAGGAATGGAGGAGAGAGGTCTGGGAATAAGCAGAACAAAAGATATGAGGGGTTAAATGAAGAAAGAGGTTTACAGGCATAGGTTTACAGGATGAAATCTTACCATCGGCTCAAAAATTTAAGTACCTTTTGATCGTTTTTAGATAGAGATGAAGATATGGCCACAGACATATAACATAGAATTCAGTATGGGCGGTTAAATTGGAGAAAGATGAATGGAGTGCTATACAACAAGAGAATAAGCTGTAGAATGAGAGGAAAATTGTATAAAACTGATGAGGCCTGGAATGTTGCGCGGAACTAAGACTTGGCCAATTACAAGAGCGTATGAAAGGAAGATGGAAGTGGCTGAGACGAGAATGTTGAGGTGGATGAATGGTGTTACAAGGAGGGATAAAATAAGGAATAACCTAATTAGAGGTACAGTCAAGGTTGGACCCATAGGAAGAAAAATACAAGAACATAGGTTAAGATGGCTTGGACATATGGAGCGGAGAAATGAGGAATATGTGGGAAAGATAATGAATAGGCTGGAGTGGTTATGTGCAAGAGGGACTATGGCTGAAATGGAGGAAAAGGGGTGATGGAAGATCTGGAAGAGTATGGATGGAGTAGAGAAGACGCATTATATAGAAGATTGTGGAAAAAATAAGTGTATGACACCGACCCCATATGAATATGGAAAAGTATAGAACAAAAGAGTTTATTCTTTACTATGTGAGGTGGATGATACACGAATCCCAATTCCACAATCATGTTCTTCAAAGAATCTCAACAACATTCTGGGCTCAGAATTTGCAACAGCAAATACTTCGAACAGACATTGTGGGGGATAACGCAGTGAGTACCTTAACGAAATTTTATTTGGTGAGGTGGGACCGTGATGGTTCAGATTCCTGCTTAAATTATAGGTCCAGCTTGGCAACATGTTTGGAAACTGTGGTGAGTGTAAGGTCGTCTTCTGTGTATTTCCTTCGTCATACTAGGCGGATGAATGGTGACAGATTTTCATCATGCAGTGCATTGAAAATGATTATTGTTGATAAGATAGATATCAACATTATCATAAATATAGACGTAAAGGAATATAATGAAGCAATGTTTCCGCCAATCCTTCTTACTACGCTTTTCACATAATCATAGATTTGTACTGTGATGTTCCTGTATTCCTTTTGCAGTAAAACTCCGATGATAGATGTCGTGGAAGAAGATTCTGCTCACGGGGATGATAAATTATTCCAGCTCATTTAGTGAATATTGTGTAGAATAGAATGGACAATTTAGCACCTGTAGCGTCATCAAGAATGGCGCATTGAATCCTTTATAGCAACTCAAAATCCAAATTATAAAAGTAGATGTGAGGATTATTCCAACGCAGATTTATCAGCTTATTGTAGAAACTATTCACCGAGAGATCACAACAGTCAAGAAAGTCAAAGATGCGTCAATAACATTGGAATATGACGCATCTTTGACTTTCTTGACTGTTGGAATAACATTGGAATAGCTTATCTCTTGACCTACGGAAGCTATAGATCCCCAATATTCCACGTAGGCATTCACTTTTCTAAGAGGAGGCTAAGCTAGCGCCCCACCCCATTTCCGGTTATACTCATATTCTACAATATGGTAATTTAAGCTCTTCAAAGTATACCAATATTGTTACTTGTACAGAAAGCAGATTTATTCATGTTTTATTATTTTAATCTTAAATTCAAGGACGTGCAGCAAAATATAGTAAAATTTTAGGCTTTTTAAATTAAACTTGTTAGATGAATGTGTACGTATGTGAAAAACGTATCTTATTCCCAGTTTTATTTTTATTTCATCATCGACATTGGCGAAATTGGGTAAGTGACAAAATAGAGCGCTATGTGCATATATAACGCAAATCTTAATTTTCATTTAATTTCTAAGATTACAAGATTTTTCCAAAAAATTTAATGATTCATTTTTATTGTCTAACCTTCTAGCAACATGAAACCCTCAAATGTTCTGTTATCATCAACTGGGGTCTTGAAAATATGTGAGTTCACATATGCCAGGCCATATGGGTTTTACAATGAAGTTCCTGCTTTCAATTTAATATATTCTCCACCCGAACTACTGCTCGGAGTCAGACATTTGGGGTATTCTGTCGATTCTTGGAGCACGGGGTGCATTCTTGCTGAACTTTGCAATGGTGGTCCGTTATTTTCGGTGAGTTTCATGTATTGTGTGCATATTTTATATTTTACTGTTACATAATAAAATCCTCATTGAATTTCATCATAATACTTTATTTAAATATTTATAAAAGTAAATAAGTGTACACTAACATTTTTAGTATAGCTAATTTCCTTTGTACGTGTTATTAAAATTATCTTCATAACTTCTCAAAAATTAACACTCGAAGGCAAAACAACAGCAGGAATAAGATTTGCTAAATACCTCTTTAAGTAGGGGGAAGTAGATTTTTCAGGCATTTTCGGAGTATATGATATGTGATGCAACTAGCTTCTTGTCATGGTGGGAAGGGGCATGAAACTCGCCCAACTGCTCCCAATATAGCATTTATT
>QLNU02015003.1:162347266-162364594 GCA_006491805.2 Dysdera silvatica
GTATACCATAGGGTTCCCATGCAAAGTGAAGAACCTGGAATTTTCAGGGATTTTGAAGTCGTCCTTGAAACCTGCGGAAAAATAACATTTTTTGTTAAATCTGGAAAAGTCAGAGAAAACCTTCCAAACCTGTTCTGAATAGTTAAATTTCACGCATATATGAGGTTGTTTTCTCTGAAGCCGAAGTTCAATTCAAACTTTCGTTTGCGATCAGTGAGGGAATTTTGTCCGCAAAGTTAAGGAGAAAAGCTAGAAAAATACGGGAAATATTTTCCTTCACCTTGAGATCAGGAAACCCTGTGATCAGGAAAATATACTCATATACAAAATTTCCCCCAGTAACGCCTTTTTCAATAATAACTTTTTCTGTTTAAGGACTGTATATTCTATGGTCCCGACAGAGGTTTCATAGAATTATGTTCATTTTAGTTAATTCCTATTTCTGCTCATCGACGGATTTTCTTTGTCCCTTGAAGGTCATTATTTGGAGAAATTTCTGTAGTTAAGAATATTTACATTCCTTGTAATTAACGCTTAAGTGCAATATTAGCATGTCGGATAAGATGTATAATTCGTTATATTTTCAGAATGTCACTAAACTTAATCAATTGGCATCTATCTTTACATTTTGTGGAACTTTTGGTGAAGAGACTATGGATATATTACGACCTTACTTGCCGGATGAGTATAAGAAAGCAAAAATATTGTATGATCCTTACTTATTGGAAGCTAATCTTATGGTAGGTTATTTAAACATCTTTTTTTAGCTTTAAAACATTTTTATTGGAAATTAAATGGTAAAACCCCTCACTCATACAACATGGCGGAATATTCATGGCAACTTTAACACAGGAGAAGGGAGCTATAGGAAGCAAATGATTGATATTCTTTGTTGTCAGATCTCTTGAACTACAGTATGTCGTTTCATAAAGCAAAACAAGATCCGCTGTTTACTCTTTGTACGGTTAAACCGTAATAAATCTTATGTTAAGAGCAAAAGAAAATTTTCAAGAAAATGCTTTGTTTGGAGCCGAATGATTCATGCTGTCCTTGCGCCATAAAATTTAACCAATCAAGCATTTTCAAGAAAAACGATTCTTTTAGTAAATTAGGAGCATACAAAAAGATCTATTTAAATTTCATCAATTAGTGGATGGTAACAATCATAACTTGATGAGTGACACACGGCATAATTTAATTCACTTCACTGACATGAGGAATAAACCTGCAGTATCATTGGAACAGTACTTCCAGGGGTGGACTGAGCTACCCGCCCCAAGCCGGTGCGCCGTCATGGGCAATAGGTCTCGCGCCCTCCGGAAAACCAAGGTATGTGGCCTTTTAAGAGAACTAAGTGCGCCCCTGAGTACTCCAAAAAGTTGCTGATCCCTGATCTATAACCATACCTTTTGTCAGTTGCTTGGGCAGCGATATAGACAGATTTCATTGTATAAAGATTTGTTTGTGGAAATGGGGATCTGATAAGACTTGACGAAATTCTGCGAAATGGTGTTTTTAATTAGGACTACAGGTTAGTTACTTGCTATGCGCAAGTCTTTTATTAATTGTATTGTTCCTTTTGAATTCAAATATATGGTACTTATAATAGGTTGCGTGTGTGGCTTTAACGTTATCCTTTAAAGAGAGTAAGAGTGAATTTACATCAACCCATGGACAGTAGTTGATGATACACCTGGTTCATAATACTATTCAGGGTATTACATAGGACATTTGGGGCGTTACGTTGGTAGATTACCTATCACTTATATTTATGGCATTACACGGGTAGATTACTTATATTTAAGGTGGTACATGGGTAGATTTGATATAAAGAAAAATTAAAATTGATATTTAGTTCAGAAACGGAGAGCAGACAGCATGGTCAGTAACTTGTTACAAGGCTCTTCTACAAGAGTAATATCTATCTATATATATATAATGTGTGTGTGTATGTGTGTGTGTATTGTGTATTGTGCGTGTGAAAAATAAACAAAATAAATTTTTCTTCAGGAAATTATTGCGGACTCATCAATTCGTAGTCTGCTGTGCCGGCTGTTGACAACTGACCCAAGATACAGATGGACGAGCAGACAGGCCATGGAATCGTCATTTAATCAAAGTCTTTTTGGAACTGATCTTATGACGCTAGTCCAAAAGGTGGAAAACCCATCGCTGATCTGGGTTGAAAATCCTGTAAAGCCCGAAACGATTTTCTAATCTACAGAAATTGAATAATTTTACATTTTTATGATATGACAGGCCACGGAATCGTCATTTAATCAGTTTTTTTTGGAACTGATCTGATGACGCTAGTCCGAAAGGTTGAAAACCCTTCGCTGATCTGCGTTGAAAATCATGTAAAACCTGAAACGATTTTCCAATGTAGAGAAATTGAATGATTTTATAATTTTATAATGTATCGACTTGTTTTTTTCCTAGTTTATTCGATTACGTATGTATTCATACTGTCTTCGCTCAATTTTTTAATTGTTGTACATAGAGTTATACCTTATGTTTTTAAATGATTTTAAACTGATATTTCCCAAATTTTTATATAAATATCGACTTAATTGGACATGTTATGATTGTTGATGCGAAATAAAGTTTATTGTAGTTATTTAGCGTAGTTGCATCAGTTTTTCTTTTAAGTAATCTTCTACAGCAAAACCTTTCCAACGTTCACTTCTATTCAGCCGATATTTTTTCAATTCCCAACCACACACAGCTTATGGTTCTCCATACCTGTCCACAGAATATCGGACAAGAAGTTTGGATTTAATTCCAACGTATTGTGTAAAACGTTGACAAATCCAAACGCCTTCCCCGGTCTCCATCCATCAAGTGTTTTACTAGCTGGACGTGGAACGGATGCGCTCTATGCTGATTTAGTGTTTTCCACACACGTTATGCTGTTAATCCACATACATCAGCCCCTGCTCTGGTACTAGTGTGAGGAATAACAAGGACATACGTGTGCCAGGACAGCCTCAGGATGTACTCAAATACCTGAATCCTTACGTTTGCCGGATCGTGGACGTGCGTGTACGCTTCCAGTCTGTCGGAGGCGGCGAATACACTGATAGTCCATGGAGTTGGATGTCGAGCAGGCAGGAAAGCGCTTGGCCTACACTCCATTACAGTTTCGTGTGCATTGCAATGACTTTCGCAATACTCAGAATTTACACACCCATATGGATCTTGATCATTGATACAAAAATTGCAGAAGTAACTTCGGAACTAAACAAGATACAAGAAAAGTGTAAATTACAAAAGTTGTGAGCATGACTAGATTAGTCTGGAATGGTATTTTGTGTACAGTGATAGGCTCAAAATTAGACTGTATCCTCTTGAAACCGATGAGGGTACAGCCTAGAATTTATCCAATCCATGTACATGAGGTGTCATTTCATACTACGTTATTTATCGCCTAGTTTTAAATACAGAAAAACGCCGTTGCCAAAATTCCACGAACCAAATTTTCAGGCCAAGCGAACGAAGTCTTCTGAGTGGTCAGTTATTTGAATGACCTCAGCGCTCGATGTAATGATTCTTTTTCTAAATTTAATAAATACCAGATTTTAATTAAACAAACATGCCTATGTTTCGTGTATTTGAGCATTATTTTAACGTTTTATGTATGAAATATATATTCTATTAACTCCGTTAACGTAAGAAATGATGAACTATATCACACTGGCGGAATCATACTGCTCTGTGCCTTTTCAGTGTGTCAGGTTAGCTTTGGTGCGAGTATTGTTGCCCAGAGATTGGCACGCCACCACTCACCAGCCAATAGAGTTGAAGCCACATGAACTACTGTACCCTTACCTCCACTCCAAATTCTGTTCGACTGGATGCCCAGCCGGATTCGAGCTGTTATTGTTGCCAAAGGCGGCTCCTCCGGTTTCTGATTTTTGCATGCTCTGTACCTCAAAATTACTTATACCTTTAACCATTTCTTCATCTCATTATATTTTATGTGTGAAATAAATATATTTCTGCTATTTGCTTTTCTTCTTGGCGTAGCAATTTTAATGGCCAGCAGTGTAGATTCAAGCTATAAGCTACACTTACACGTGCAAGGATTGGTACCGACAGTCGATGACGTCAGACACTAATGATAGCTCTGCTAACGATGGTCATTGTTTCCACACAACCTTTAGATTTGAAATATCGCAGGAAAATAAAATGGCGTCAACTGATTACTTCGCACTGATATTAATGTTGCAATACAAATTTCATCAGTGGAATTACTGTAATTTTATATAGGACGGAATGTTGTGGAGCAGAGTTTTCGTATACAATGTGCACCGTTTTTAAGAGTCAGTGGTTATAAGCATCATCCGCTTATAAAAATCAAAATGACCAAAAGTAAAACGAACTCTGATTTAACAAGCTAAATTATCGCTTTAAAGAACCATGATTTCCTCTTTTAAGAATCAGTTTTCTACCTGAAATTTGTTGATTGACACGGAAGAAGTAAACAAAATATTAGTCTTGTTTAAAGTTAATTAAAAAATTGCCTTTGGTACTACTCTTCGAATATATGACTGCGATGGTGGCTATTATAAAACAATAAGGGCTTTAGTAAATAACAGGGAATTTTTGAAAGGGGTGGAGCGGAAGTGAAATCCGTCCAAAACAAGTTTTAGTGGCGTGGAGAGTAGTGCAAGTCTTTCCAGGGGCGGACACATTTCATTTGGGGAGGCCAAGGACAGAATTTGTCATTTGTTTAGAATAACACCCTTCATTTATAATGAAATTTGGAAATTTTTATTGGGAAAAACTATACTGTTTAGGGGTCATGACCTCCCTCACTTTGTCCGCTCTTGATTCCTCTCCTATTAATTTTTCTCTTTTAAGGGATTATGTCTTTACAATCTTTAAACGGTTCAGATCCGTTCATGTCATTTGAATATAATAATGCAAGATCGACATGTTTCTTATGAAGCTTGACAAGCTACTCATCAGTTTTATAATACAATTGGTTAACAAACGATTCAGTAGCACAGAGAAAATCGAAACGGTTCTTCAGTTGAAAAACGATCTTCGATTTCAATCCCAATTTTATTTAAAATTTGCCTAAGGCATCGCCGCATCTCTTCTTGTTCACTCAATCCTACATCAAATGCATTTTCACCTGCCATGGAGGGGTTTCTTTCTCATACGTCTATGCACTGAAATGCCCTATTCTTGGCAAATACCTTCAGCTTCAGAAATGGCAGTAGCACATAGTTAATTTTTCCAAATTTCAATTAAAATCTTGATTAAAAGGAAAAGTTTTAGCTTGAAATATTTCTGAATTCTATCAACAGCCAGGAGTGAGACTAACCAGAAATATAACAGAACTATGAATTAGAACTTTTGGATACCAACGAGTATTAGACTAACGTCACGATATAAATCGATTGTTCTAGAGGAAGAATAGCGTAGTTGTTCAAGTGATGATAGTACGTGGTCAAGTTGAGCAAATTAGGTCTTCTTAGAATGTGGGTGGAAATTTTAGCAAAACTTTTATGTAAAACAAAATAAGCACACCAGCTCATTAGTATTAATGTCAATATATGTCTTTAATGCATGATAAAATTATACGCGTATATATACCAAAATAATTATTTCGAATAATTTTTTATGCTTTATTATCAGCAAATTTTTCATATATAATTCGTATTCGTACTTTATATACTTCTATAGTTAGTGTCGCGAAAATGTTTGCTTGGGTAAAAGGTATCGTCGAGTAGAAAACTTTGAGAAGTCCTGGAGTAATTAATGACGTCACTGCAGTAGCTTTTAAGCTTCATCTTGTCACAAAAATAGCTTTTCCCGAATAATGGAAAAGTTATTTGCGTGTTTTGCCGCCTCCGGAACTTAAAGTGTCAAGTGGGGAGAAAATCATAAAATTATTTAGGCAATTAACATTAAATTTAGGCAAATTAGGCTTTTTTAGGCAAAAAAATTTTAAAGGTTAATTGCCATCCCCCCCCCAATTGTGGCGTCCGGGACGCTTGACCCTTGCCCCTCCCAGCTACGCTGCTGGTTCTAATTAATTACAGCGAAAGTTGTATTTTTCATGATGTTGCATATTAATGCAAAAGGTGTGTAATAAATACATAGCCTAAAACTTTTTCAAAACAAGATAATTGTTACAGTTGTTAAAATTGCCAACTGTGGTAACTTTGCGTAAAGCTACGTAAAAGTTCTCACGTCACAATTCCAGTTTTCCAGAAAAATTGGGTCGTATTTGAAAAAGAGTAAACCATTTTGAAGCCCAGTGAGGTTCTTGCTTTCTACTATAATAGGCAGGGCTTAGTAATTTGTTTTGTAAGTGGTTTTCGACAAGAAAAAGGGCGGTCAAATTTTATTCTCATTGGCTTGTTTTCAAACCTTAATAACTCAAAAAAATATGAATTTCTCAGCATTTTTTTATTAAAATTTTTGCACAGAATTTTGCGAAGAATCGCGCTGAGCAGAGTTTATGAGGTCTTGACGGGAAAAGCCGTATAATATAACTATGCATATGCAAATAGGGAAGTACATGAAATTTTGTGTCCGAAAATTTAAATAACGTTTGAACTTAAATAATACAAGATCCTCGCGGAGTGTCAAAATCGAGGGCACCAGATTTTATTTGGTTGGAATTTTATGCGCAAAGACATCAGGGTCATTGTGCGCCAAACAAGGTGAGAAAGTACACATAATTTTAAAGTAAATTAAAACCCATTAAAGAGAAAAGATACCCGGATGTGTGCCACATGTGGTGAACCATTAAATGTTTTACACATTTTAACCACTTGTATAAATTTTAACCAGCAATGCTCATCGGCTTTTAATCAAAATAATTTTACTCTTCGTGACATTTTATGTGACTTTTAACCATAAAGTAATTTTTAACCTTTTGTCTAATATTGGCCTTTCCCATTTCATATGGTTGATTTATATCATTTTGTTTGGTACATTTAGTACATTGTTTTCAATATGTTTTTAGGGTTTTAGTTTTAATTTATTTTTATTTTAAAACCATGTGTACGTTCTCGACTTATTTGGCGCAGAATGGCCCTTACTGTCCTTGCGCATAAAAGTACAACCAAACCAAAGGCCTTTGATTTTGGGGCTTAGCGAAGATCTTGTGTTATCTAAGTTCAAGTGTTATTTAAATTTCGGACACGAACATTTCCTATACTCCCATATTTGCATAGGCATAAGTATATTATACCGTGTGTACCGTCAAGACCGAAAAAACATTTAAATTGCTTAATGCTATTCCTCACAAAATTCTAAGCAAAAATGTTACATTTTGAACAAATCTGTGATTTATACATGAAATATGGCAGCAATGTGTATTATATTTTTCTCTAATAAAAAATTCTTCTTCTTCAAAGTACCTATTTCGGGGTCAACAACATATTTACAGTTTTTCTAATATTTGAACGCAGCATTAAATTGCGCTTTACGACAGTTATGAAAGGGGAGCGTCCAAATATTACGTACGCACCTTGGGGGAGGGGTGTTTTCTGTTGGTCTTATTTTCCTATGTTAGCCAATATTAAGTTTAGCTTACTGGGGAGAGGGTTTGAAATAATCAAAATATTGCTTACATAATTTACTTGAACTCTTCCAAATTTCAGTTCAGTGGTTAAAAAGAATTTACAATTTTTTTTTATTAAAAATCAAACAGTAAATTAAACTCTCAAAAAGATTTTATTTACAAAATGAAAATAATTTACATATTGCCTTTAAACGCAGTTTGATTAAAATATTTACAGTGACTATAAAATATGCATCCTTATATATAAAAACAAAATTATATGTCATTCATAAAATGGTTAATATGAATCGAGGGCTTACATATGCGCAGATATATGCATCGTAATTAACCAATTCAATATAAGTTATTTTATTAATATTCATAAATAGTTTCCATTTGCATGAAAAATTCAATCGTTGTGGTTTAAATTAAACATACATTAAAACAAAAGTTTAGTCTTAATCATATTTATATTAATACATATAATGTATGAATGTTATTTATATAAATACATATAATGTACGAAGCACTAAGTGTATAAGTGGGAAGGCGTGTCCTATTCCGAAGCAGAGAACAAGACTCCTTTATACAATTAGTGATTATTATGTAATTAGAAATTGTTGAATAATTATATTATTTTATTGAGTTCGTACTTTTCTATACTTAAAATAATTAAACAAATTTAAATAGCATCAGTATTCAATTTCATATCCGGGTAAAAAGTATTTGATGGTGGGAACATATACTGAGAAGATGGGAAGAAAATTATGAAGTAAAAACTCCTTAAAGGACACTTCTGAAGATTGGACACCTCTATTTAGCAAACACTTCTCCAATTCGAGTACTTGTTCTCCACTTACCCTTCCGAATATCGGACACCTACCAATAGCGGACAGATATTGAAGTCACGTGGTGTCTGCTATCCATGGAGCTCACTCTACTACAAGAAGTGAGGCACAGAAACTCAGCAAGCGAAGAGCAGGAATACCAAAGCCAACAAAATAAACAAAGTTCAATATTCAGCGAGGACTTGGATTGGAAACAACAGAAGCGTCACTGCCATACCACTAGCTCGGAATATGGAAATAGAGAAGAAACAGGTGTCAATGTGCAGATATTATTTAACTTCTTTAGCATTGGAAACATAAGAACGAATATGCAAATTGTTAAATGTAAAATATATGTGTGCGTGTACAAAGATATGCAAAATATTCATTGCACAGTGAAACTATTCATTAGCGGTCACTGGCTAAGCAGAAAATGTTGGTCGTGAAAGAGGGGTCATTCTGAAGTAGATGAAATATTACATTTAAATATTTCATTTTGAAACTTACGTATTTTTAAGCATATAAGACAAGTTTAAGATACCGAACGTAAACATTTGTTACATATAACAAGTAAATTTACAACGAAACGTTAAATATTAAAATTTATTTGCCTAAAAAAATTATCAGTAGCCGTTTGTGGTTTTTATTCACCAGTCCTTCTTCTTCTTCGAAATATATTTTTAATTGTGAGATTGAATTCACCATATTTTCGTCATTACGCTTGCAGAACCGGTGTGTTAATCGAATAAACGATAATAAATTTGAACTGCCGTAGTTTTGTGCTGAATAATTGTTCATTGCTTTCGTGTAACGTATAATTGTATGATTTATGATCAAAGTTTCGTTAAGCATAAGTCATTTGAATCGGCGAATCCGAGTCGATAGCCACTCCTCGTTAATGGGAGAGAAATTCTCCATAGCTCTTATACTACTTATCCTTAGTTTAATGGTGTGAGAAACGCCGTGATGGTCGAAGTTCAATTGTTGTCGGTCGAAGATCCATTGTTGTCCGTCGAAGTTCGTATTTTGTTTATACAGGCAGTAGCTATTCTAGACACAAAAAATTGGGGGGTGGGGGCACACACACATTCTTGTCCATGTTCACGGGTGCCCCTGGTGGCGCCAATGCACATAAGCAATATGATAAAATCAGGTTAAAATGGCGGGGGGGGATGGCCCTTTGGAAACTTCATGGAAACTTTGATTCCCCAACCTGGAACTGCCACTACGTACAGGGGTTCAAATCTAATGGAATGAATCATGAGTACAGTGTCCATATCTGAGGGTGACCGCTAAGCAAGGGTTTGAAATACATTGTAAATCAGTTTCTGCCTGGAAGTTTTTATCTGACAGTAAAAGTGGGGTGGCCGTATCTGAGAGGTATCCGTTAAGAGGGGTTTAAATGTACTATGTTTGTATTATGCAACGCTTATATACGTGCGTGTAATCTTGAATGCGTTTTGAACATGGTCCACGTTTGCGATAACTTGCCTAAGAAGCACTCAAATTTTCTATTAACATTTCTATTTCTACCTTATTTACTAAATATTTTAAATCCGACAGAGTACTCGGTGTGCTGCGGAAGTACGGAGATTCCAGTGCTTGCTTGCACGTCCACCTCTCATCCCGATCAGTGACTAATAGTCGAGAGAGAAGGTCAAGGGCCAATTCATCGTCCACAAACTCCTGAAAGTAATCGAATATGCTAATAAACTATTACGTTTTATGGCCATGGTGGTTTACAGAAAAGGTTTTCATACAAAACGATAATAAGAAGATACAACATGATTAAGCAATTATCTTTTAAAAGTCTTTAGTGACGTGATTTCGCACATAATGCGAAAATCAGTATTCTATGACAAAAAGATTCACCAAAAGCATTTAATAAAAAAGTACATTTTAAGTATATGGCAAAGGAGATTTTAAGTATATGGCAAAGCAGAGGGTGTTGTAAGCTGTTGAAGTGGGAAGCTGTTACCCTCATTGCAATGAAATTTTGTATATTTAACATAGGAATATATGAGTTGTAGCTCTGTAACCCCCGCATTGAGTCCATAACCACCTTACGAACTTTTTGCGTAAACCTATGCCTTAATTTCTTATGTTTAAACCATTTAACATTAATTTTGCCTGATAATTAAATACTTTAGTTGAAATAATAATAGTACTTACCTGAAGAAATAGTCTCAAACTTCCCGCTTGATGGTCAAACTTTAATTTTTGATATTGTCCGTATATTTTCGGGCGAAGGTTCTCCCATACTTTTAAACTGTAGCTTCCACATACCCTGAATAATTCCTTGATTTGGTCCGTTTCTGGCAAGTCCTGCAGCTAGAGTGTATGAAAAATGTTGCTAATTATACGATAATGACATACAAGCATCGTTAGTAATTTATATGAGGTACTAGAAATTTTTAAAAACGATTTTTGTAAATTGTCGAGGAGATTTTTGACATATTCAAGTAAAACTAAGTAGCCAAATTCATCGGTCTACCTGCCAATTTCAGTTGGAAATGCTGGTGTCGTCCAATTTGCGTAGGTCCCAGATGCGTACAAGATAAGAAAATATGCTCATAATTATGGTTACTACCACTTGGCCACTAAATTGGCTATCATTTGGCAGCACAAAAATATAATCCCTTCTTTCTATACTGTATTTTGGTGTAAATGAAAATTTTCAGAATTATTTTCCGTTACCCTATTATTCAGGATTCAGACTGGCAGCTCATTACTATTTAAATTTAGAAACATTTAAGTTTAGTACAGTCAAACCTCTTTAAAAGATGAGCACGCTTGGGGAGAATTAATTTTAATACGAATCTTTTTTTGAAGTCCCATCAGATTGAATACCATACAATCGTTTCCTGATAAGATGAATTACTGTTAATATGAACAGATTTTCTGTCCCCTTGGTGTTCGCTTTAACGAGGTTCTATTGTATATAGTATATTATACATTTATAAGGAAAAATTACAAAGTAAATTAAAGAATCAATTTTGTTAAAATTGTCAAAAAACGTCGAATGTGTCAGAATTTGTTTTAAGTTACACGCACATTAAGCTAAAAGTTAGGAAACATTTTTCGTATTTTTTTAAATTTTAACTCTTAAAAAATATCAAAAAATATCCTGAACTATAATTATATTATGTAGCTGATACTTTGCTTTTTTGTTAATGTGTATTTAAATAAATACTTGAAATAGAGAAAAAATTTCTCTAAGTAAAACGGGCGCTAAATCTCCAAGCTCTCATTTTTTTAAAACTGATTTACTTCATCATCATTGCGCTTTTCTCCCCACCCCCACCTCCTTTGTACGCAAATCGGACAGTTTTTTGACGTACGCATCTAGGATGTACGCAAATGGGGTATAACCGCTAGTTGTGGGTTAGGAAACCTAAATCGATTGATGTCAATCGCCATGGCTTACTAATCTGCGCCAGCAATATTTCGTTGTGTTACAAGAACTTCGTTACTGAAACGGAGGTTTTACTTTGTTTTACTAAATGATTTTGTTTATTGTTCTAAGAGTTAAATTTACAATTTAGAAATGTTTACTGAACGAATGATGTTGGGGGCAAGGGGAGATCCAGAAATCTTCCAAAGGGGGGGGGCGATTTGTTTCCGATGCCTATTTTTAGCCAAGTGTTCTGTACTTCTCGTCATTTAACATGATATTACCCAGGCTCAAGGGGAAGCGCTCGCCCCATCTTCTCCCCCCCCGATCCGTCCTTAGTCGGGGGTACATGTAGGAGTGAAAAATTAGCGGACGTATAATTTACGGCGCAAGGATAATCATGTTTATAATGCTCAAGGACCTACAATTTTCTGAGTAATTCGAACCTCTGTCGCCTAGAGGTAATCAAACCCCGGAAAGCTGCAGAAAAAACAGCCAACGCTCAATACCAATGAAATTCGAACACAAATTCTTTGCAAATTCAAGGACTTTTTAAGGACCGTGGGAACCCTGAAAACGTAGGGGTGAAAAATTAGCGGACGTATATTTTACGGCGCAGGGATAATCATAATTATAATGCGGAAAGACCTACTTTTTTCTGAATAATTTCAACCTCCTAGAGGTAATCAAACCCTGGAAGTACGCGGTAAAAAAAAAACAGCCAGCACTCAATGCCAAGGAAATTTAAACCTAAATTTTCTGCAAATTCATGGACTGCCAAGGACTTTTCAAGGACCATGGGAACCCTTCGATACCAATAAAATTCAAACCCAGATTCTTTGCGTAGTGTACGAACGCGTTATCTCTATGCTGTTAGAGGGCTTGAATATTAATGGAAAGAAAAAAATGTCTCTGGATGACCAATAGAGAACCTTTTAAAATTCCTTGGCTTTTCCATACATTGTAAATAGAAACGTTTTTAAAATTCCCTTATGTCTACAGACCTTGCCAGCAAAGACGTTCTTAAAGTTCCCCGACTTTTCCAGACTTTACTCACATTGTACCTAAAAAAACCCCAATTGTACTTACATAAAAACTAAGACACATTACATATTTTTGATACGCATAATTTCAGAAACTTACATCCGAAACCTGGAAAGAAACATGTGGCGAATAAGAAAACGACTGAACGTTGCGTGTAGCTAAGCGCATTGTTGCTGTACCGATTCTCTACTAAAGTTCCCGGTAATTTTCAGAAATTCCCTGACAATTCCCAGTTTGCTGGCCATCCTGATGTCTATTTAACTTGATGCCACACCTTCTCCTACAAATCACACTCTTTATTTATATATATAGAGATTTTTTAATGTTGTTTGAAAAATATACAACTAATATTACCAGATCATATTAGTTTTGGGGCTTTTTCCATCTCAATAATAATGACATTTGTGATGTGGAAAGAGTGGAGAGAAAGTTAGCGAGAATTCAAGAGGAAGATGAAATTCTAGCAAAAATTTAAAAGAAAGATGAAATTCTAGCAAACATCCAAGAAGATGATGAAATTCTAGCAAACATTCAAGAAGATGATGAAATTCTAGCAAAAAATTAAGGTGATGCGGGCTGCAAAAGAACCTGGAAACTAAGGCCATCTGTCATATAGGTTGATCTTTATAGGAGTAGAAATCCCCTGTCCTTTCTTCATCTTCAAATAGACTATCAAGATGTCTAAATTTTCTTTGCATTTCATGTGTAGCATCAGCACATTTTCATCCAAATATACTATCTTCAAAATATAATAAAATTGGCATATTACCTAAGAGCTTTCTAGGTGAGGTGCAGATGGAGTTTTTAATATATTCAGGGTCCCTCCATGGGTAATTATTGAATTATCCTTACAACTTATGCTCAGCTCGTTTCGTTAAACGAATTTTGGATTAATTAATTATGGTTGTGACAATTAATCATTTGAATTAATTATTCTGACCGATAAACGATCAGAAACGTTATTGACAAGATGAAAAATGATAAACGTGAGTTACAACTTACATCAAATATTGCATCTCCTTTAAATAATTCCGCGAAGACACAACCCGCGCTCCAAGCGTCTACTTTGAAGTCCACTCTCTTCACTCCCAGGACCACTTCAGGAGCTGCATAATCCAAAGTACATCCCCGTCGTTTAGATCTGGATCCATTGTCTTTTGCCAATCCAAAATCGCATAACTTAGTATTTCCATCAGATGCTAGTAAGATGTTAGCAGATTTCACGTCGCTAAAAAATATACAAATACAATATTTTGTGTACTTCGTATACAATCCTGAATAACAGCACAATTCGTCGCAGTTAACAGACTAGTATAATAATGGTTAAACTGGTATTATTAATTGTGAGTACAGACACAAATTTCCTCGCATTGAAAACTAGTCTTCAACGACAAACACTTTGCAAAAATAAGTTTTATTTTGCAGATTTGAAAATTTCGCGACTGTATCCTTCACCCTTGGATTTCGTGCAGAGATTAATGTTTCAAAACAGTATTTAAAAGGGCATCTGTATAAATGGGCTCAACAAATTCAATCACGATTGGCGACTAGATTTTTGTATTTAGCCAGTAAGAAATTTGCTTTTCGTACTGGCTTCTAGGTTTTCTTACTGACGAGGGGCGAGTATGATTTGTTACCATTTGTTGAGACCCGTATATGAGTATCTGCAGTGCCGTCCCCATCCTTTAACTACCATTACTCTTTCGACTAGATCTCCCTCTCTACCACCATCAACATCCAGCGGTACAACAGTATAAATCTTCTATTATACTTTGAATCATTAAACCCGTTAATTATATTTATATTTTAAACTTATATTAGTTATTTTGTAATGTTAGGGTATTATGAATAGTAAAACAATTTCTACATGTTATAATGGTTTAATTTCAATATTTTATATTTTTGTAAACTGAGATATTAAAGGATAGGTGTTTAAAACACGACGTTGTATTATCAGGTCTAAAAGGCTTAAATATATTAGATATAAAAGAATCCGTGTGCAAAATTAGACAATGAAACACATCAAACATTTTTACATTCGTCAAAGTAAAGACTTATTAAGTAATCGTTCCGTATACTTTTGAAAAATTTTGACGTTTTAATTTTTCCTCCCTTTCATTTTTTCTCCTCATTTGCTCAATTTTTTCTTTGCTTGATTTAAAAATAAATTTTTTACGCCATTTTGTTACCCCAAAATCTTAGCGCCCCAGGCCGCCGCTTACTGTGTCCTAATGGTAGAAACGGCCCTTTATATCTCAAAAATCAACGGATATCATCGGCGGGAACAGGAGACAGAATTGGCACGTTCTCCTGCAAACTGCAGCATCAGTTTCCCTCTTTCAGCCAAAAGCCCACAGTAAAAAAAGTTGCAACCCTGTAGTTAATTTAACAAAATGTCAAAGAAGAATCTATGCTAAAAGCTTTTAAATTAACTTTGATTTTATAATGTGCTGACGAAGTGAAAATAATTAAAGGTACTTACAAATGAATAATTGAGTTTTCCTGCAAATAGGCCAGGCTACAACAAAGCTGTTGCATTATTGTTTTAATTTCGGAACTGCTGAAGTTGGGAACGAGCATCATCGCCTTCTGCAAGTCGCAAATACAATGCTCTAAAACTAGCATTCCATTGGGAACCGTTGTATTTTCCACACTGGTATCTGTAAGTTAAATGAATATTTAATAACATGAATATATAAATGGTAGATGTACGTTCGAGAGAGAACCCGGTCACAGCAAGTTTGGTTGTATCAAGAGAAAATAAAACAATGTTTGGTTGCGTTTAGTTGCGCAGGAAACAGAAGACCCTCCGATTAAATATCAAGGTAGGTTTTGTCCATATTGTGCTTAATATCATTATTTTTCAATTCCTTCTATTAGCTCACACTCTCCCTATATATATATATATATATATATATATATATTTATATATCTTGTTCAAATTTTCAATCGTTAATAAAATACTTTCTATCCATCCAATCAAGTTCAAATAAATTTTTTTAAACTTGTAGTGGATGACACTTGATGTTAATACAGTTTTTTCAAATATTAATTCATTAATTAAATTTAAATGAATTTTTTTTGCTTTCCTTTGGTGTATTTGGCGATTAATGCTTGCCCGCCAATTACAGCCAAATGTCGCCAAAATTGCTTTTCGCAATTTTTCCCTTTCTTCCCTTTTATTTGAGCAGCGCATTGAAGGAATTGACTTTAAAAAAAAATTTTTTTATTATACTTGTTTTTAAATTTGTTCATAGGTATGATTTGTACTGTGTTTTTATGGAAATTAGAAGCAACTTGGTGCTCCTTGTTTGTAGATGTATGGGAAAATATCCCTCACATTTCTGGCACAACTTCGACATCTTTAGGGAAATGGAGTTGTGAATAATGAGAGAGAGAAGCAATGCGTTTTGCGATGCAAGAACAGCTAAGATTGTGTTGAATTAAATGAGGAGAGGGGGAGGTTTTCGTTTTTAGACTTCAGTGTCAAAGTGGGTCAAATAAGCTTCTTTGGTGGAAACTTCTTAGTAGGTAGAACTTCTCACTAGCCTCCTTATGCAACATTTTCATATTATTGCCTTCTTTCTTTCTGTGGGCTGTATCTTTTGGTTCTTTGTATAAAACTTACAGCTATAGCTCTAAAGTTATAGCTATAGCCCTGAAATGACTATAGGTATCACCTCCATTTGTTATATCTAGCAATTCTAACCAAGGTTCTATTCCAATGGTACCATAGAGTACATGCCGTTTTGTTCTGTAATTCAGGGTTCAGTTGATTATGCAACAGCGCTTCAGATTATTTGGAAAAACCCCCAAGTATTGGTATGGTTTGATTTTAACTGCCCTTCTACCGTAAAAGACAAATGTCCTTGAAATATCTTACTCATGCTCCCCAAAACAGAACGTGCTAAAAAGTGCGATGCATGTTGCAGAACGAACAGCTTCATTGCATCGCGGGGGTATTTTATTGTCTTAAACTAATGGAAAAAAAAAAAACCAAACAAACCAGTCTGATAAATGTTCTGTATTTCCATTAAAAAAGAATTTACTCTTTATTGAATTTAAAAATAAAATTATGGCACATATATATATATGCAAAAATTTTCCAGTCTTTAATGCCAGGATTTTTCAAAATGTGCATGAGTCCATGCTCGGAATATGTCAAGTGCATGTTACTGCTCATGGTTGCAACTTTGAACACCTGTGACCTCAGTGCATTTTGCAAATGTCGCGTTAAGTGTTAAAAGACATTTTGTTCTCTTACGTGCTGCTGTTTCATTTCTTATCCACTCTGAATACATGAGGATGGCGTTTTCGACCTTGCATTGCTATATGATTCTGCTTTGTCTTTGTGTAACCTACCTCTTCTTGAATTTCGTGCACACGGTGCTGAATCACTTTGTATACTGACTTTAATTTGGCAAGTTTTCAAGTTTGGAAATTGTTACTCTTCAATAATTATGGGACCTTATTGAGAACTCTCACATTAACTAAAAAACATATTAAAAACCACCTATGTGTAGGAGCTTTTTTATGTT
>QLNU02015003.1:162373882-162403680 GCA_006491805.2 Dysdera silvatica
AAGTCGCCAAATGACGCTTCGTAGCCAATTCTTGTTACCTTGTGCGCAGTGGACGGAAACAATTAAATGACTGTAACGGCGCATTTTAGAAAAAAAATTGTTTGTTCGGACAAAAAATGTTCATTTTTAAGTTCTTCGTCGGTTGCACGTGCTTACGAATGCCCAAATATGTACAGTGTAATAAAAAAAAGCAATTTTCATGCTTTATATCACTACAGGGCAATACAGATAACGATCAGGAAATGGAATTTCGCATTTTTTTTGTCTCTGCTGTATCATTAGGCCAATGACTTAAAATCTGTATCAAAAATTGCATCCAATTCGTATAATTGCGTACGCTACAACGAAGATGGACGTAAAACATAAATTCTCTATACAGACAAGCTGGTTTCTTTGCGAACCGTGTGAGTTCCACCAATACTGTTTATTTAACGTCTTTTCCAACCCTGAAATTTTCCAAACGTTATTCTGAAACACCCTGAGAAGAAGAGCTCCGGAAGGAGAGATTCATTCATTCATGCATTGAAATATATTTTGTAGTAAATTTTAAGCTTTTTTAGTTTTTTTAATTTTAAAAAACACCAGCTTTTGGCTGAAAATCTCCGAACTTGTTTTTAAAATATGGGTTGGTTGCCAAACCCACCTGAAACAAAATAATTTTTAGAGTAATGCTATTTGATAAAGAGAAGTATAAGTTACGATCTTATTTTGTCAAATTTACAATGAAAATGACATCATTGTAGACAGCATCGGTCTACTCAGAGGATTCAAACGTTTCAGATAACGTCGTAAGGTAAAGTTTATAACAAGTAATATTTATGAGAAATTCTGTAAATACCACTAGAACCTAAATCCTCACTATTTCAGCAATTTCTAGTTCATTTTCTTTTTTCTAAAATTTGTTGATGGTCCTACGGACCACTTGATAAGCCGCCGCGAACCACACTTTGAAAAACACTGCTCTAAATAATGTGTTTCTATATTGTCAAGGTATTTTTTTACTGTTATCATTTTATACATTATTTTGAAGACTGAGAATTCATGATATTTTTCAATAGGTAATATACCATATTTAGCAAGTGATGTATTTAAACGTAAACAATTATTTCGTTGTATAATTTTTACTTGCTAAATTTTTACAATAATTAATTAACAATAATAATAAATAATATTGTTATTTATAATATAATATTTGTTATTTATATTAATTTATAATATAATATTTGTTATTTATATTAATTTATAATATAATATTTGTTATTTATATTAATTTATAATATAATATTTATATATAATATTGTTGTTAATTATTATTGTAAAAACTGAAAGTGAATCCGTTGTTTTAACGTTTTTTCTATATAATTTTCCCAAATAAATATAATTATATTAATTTAAATGGCTGTATATATAAAAGGGTAATAAAGGTTCATTAATACGTCCTTTGGAATAACACCTGATATTTTTGTTTTATCAGTCCAATTCCTGAACTTATTTTTGTTTCATTTTTTCTACCTGCAAACTCCAATTTAAATCCTTTGTTAGTTTAAATCCCAGGAATTTAATATCACTCACAAATTCAAATTCTTTTCCATTCATAAGAATTTATCTGTTTATTTAAATTTTATTAATTTTTTTACTTTTTGTACTAAAAATTGAAATTTTGTTTAGATTCATTTAATTTTGTAAAGTTGCTGCTAAACCAAATTTGGTATTTCCCAAATATTTCTTGTCAGATTTTTACTATGTTCTTTCCCTGTATAAATATAATATATGCATATAAATTGGAATATTTTACACATGCAGCCACTTGTGCGGGTAAAACATACTTAACAAGAATATGCGCACTGTCTGGTAAATAAAATATTACACCATGTAGAAACTAACATTCTATTTCATGACATACTTTATAAAGATGATGACTCAACGTATTACTGCATGCAGTATGACATTTATACCACACATTGAATCATTAAAAGAAATCCTTTACATTTTTTACCACGTAATTTTACATCTAGCAAATTACAGTAATTTCTTAATGGCATAAATATTTACGCACTCCTTAAGACTGATTTCAAACATTCCTTCGTGGTTTGACTTTTTCTCTGCCAGGCCGTGTATACACGCACAGAACTTTTAAAATTAATTCAATTCATATATATATTATATTATTACGATGACAAACTACAAGCCAAAGATATCACCGCTTATATTTCTGGGATAGCCAATATAGCTTATTAGGGGCCCATTGATGGTGTTCTTAAAATTATTGGGGGGGGGCACGTACTATGCCCATATATACATTATAAATATGTAAAATTTCTATTTATTTTAAATTATTGTATGGGGGGGGTTTCTCGGGAAAAACACAGCTCTACGCCTATATTAGGATCATAAACAAATTTCTAGAGAGGTTGATCATACGGAGATATTAAGCTATAATTAGATGTTTCTACATTTGCGATTGGATTAATTATAATTCAAATTAATTTTTCAGCTTTAATTTTAGATCTTTTGAAGATGAGATTTTCCGCTAGCAATTATGATTTTTTTATGGAATCTTGGATGGTGGGTTGAGGGGGACCCTTTAGAAATCGAATATGCGAAATTGAGGGGGAATCTTTTAAGAAAAAGCGGCTGAAATTTCCAAAGCTTCCATTAATAAACTCAGCAATGTTTAATGCTTATTTACGTCATTTAATTTTGCTCGTAACTCTAGGTTTAGACTATATAATTTTAGGAATATACAGCAGAACCTGCATAAAGTTGCCTCCTTGGAAATTTGACCGACATGGTCACAATAGACAGGTGGTCACTATAGACGACAGACTTTAGTATAGGTTTGACTAAATCCTTACCATTTCTTTCTTGCAAAAAGTGGTCACTTTATTCAGGCGGTCAATTTACAAAGGTTCTACTGTATGTAAAATAAAATTAAGATTTGATTTAAGTCATGTTTAAAAAGTATCGTTTATAACAAATAAAACATCTTCTATTCTTAATGTTTAAATTTAATTAATTATTCAATGCAAAATTCCTGCATCCGGTGTAAATTTAAACATTTTGTTTTAACTAGCGAATATAGATGCTTTCTATATAATATAAAACATAAAGTAAATTCCACGATTTTAAATGTAAATAAACATTTGAATTGGTACATACCCATACGTTCCATCATCAATAAGTTCTACGATTTTATATTTTCCAAGTTGCTTTGGAGGTATAAACTCAACAGAAGTTGATGACATTTTCAATGTAAACCAAGTGCAGAAACGTATTTAACTGTATCGCAGTACTAGAAGACGATGACTAACTGGTCTCTGACGCTAATTTTTGAAAAATGCAAAGTTGATGACAAGAAGCTCGCTAACACAAAGGCACAATATTCGACCACGTGTTCCATGTGTAACCAGTAAGGTGAAGGCATCTTCCACCCCTTCTTCTGATCTTCATTGTGTCTTTTGAACAAAGGTGGAGGTCGATAAGGAATTTTGAGAAGTTACAAATTGAAACAACACCTTAACGGTATCCAACAAAGCTATAGGGTCATAGGGCGTATTTCTGGGGGAGGGATCACCCCCCCACGAATTTCTCCATTATCATACTTGTCGCTTAAAATATAGAACTTCCCGATAGGGGACACTTTGGCACTCGAAGGTCAAATGTCTTTGCTATGAGAGTATTGGAACTGGTTATGCCATTTTGTGGTATTTTATAGAAACCTGCTACAGGTTAAGATTTATTGGTGACGTAACATGTTGTTCTTAAATCCTACTACAGGATACTGTAATAATGTATGTATATATGAAAATAATTTTAATATTATTAACAAGCATTGGGGTTGGGAATTGGATAAGTGTCCGCCAAATAAAGATGCCTACTATTTCAATCGTGTCCGTTATGGAAGTTTTACACTAGCAGATTCTTTCAGTACCTTTGGGCAAAAATCCTGTACATGGTGTCTCTAAATGGCGTGAATGCAAAAAGAAGAATATTGCTTAGAATGTGAGGTGGAACTAGTTATGAACAAAATCGTTCACTTAATTAGCCATGGAACGAACCTATATATCACTCTATTACAAGCAGATCCGTTCGCTTAGTTGTTTTGTATGCAGGGCCGCCCTTAAGCAGGGGCGAGCGGGGCACATGCCCCGGGCCATAATAGATATATAATGGATATGAAATTACTATACTATAAAAAATA
Source organism: Dysdera silvatica (assembly GCA_006491805.2). Classification (NCBI taxonomy): domain Eukaryota; kingdom Metazoa; phylum Arthropoda; class Arachnida; order Araneae; family Dysderidae; genus Dysdera; species Dysdera silvatica. The sequence goes on from QLNU02015003.1 coordinate 162,378,084, forward strand.
TATAATTGTTTTTATGGCTATGGTACTTGGCTACAAGGTATTTGCGTGTAAATATGTAATAGAGTAAAACCTTTTAATAGCGGACACCTCAGAATTCCAGTATCTCTCGCATATTCGGGAGTATTAGGGGATAATAAGCAGCAGAATGAGGATTGTAAAGTGTCCGTTGAATAAGGTTATCCGCTATATAGGAGGGTATGTTAAAGAGGTTTTATTGTGTAAACACCTCGCCCCCATTTGTCCGCCTGCTCCTCCTCTCGTCTTTTAATGAAAGGTTATCGAAACCTATAAAACCATCTACCTCAAGGCTTCATTGTGCACATACACTGCTTAAACTAGGGAGTGTCAACAATCCCTAGTTGCTGTCCACATTCGCTATAATATATGTATTATTGATGATTAGCTTCCAAATGTTTTCTGTCTCTGCGGTAACGAACTGCAATGTATCTAAATATCTAAGCAATTTGAATTTCGCTGACGCCGCTTACCCAAACGCTTTTCTTGTTGATAAACTACTCCCAAAGTATAGAATGATTTCTCGGCGCCAGATGGGAATCGACCCCATAACGTCTTGATAGCTTGTTTAGTGCTCTTACCCACTGAGCTAGAGACGTCGATCATATTCCCCTCCAAGAGCGAGTATAAACCTTCGCTATGGACAAGTATGAAATCATTCTTTTCTTTGCGAGTACCTTATCATGTAATGTTACCACATCATCGGCCATTTTTAGAATTGTTTGATTTTAATAATACCTATTTTTCTTTCTTTTTCTACTGCCTCTCAAATTTCAATAGATAAAAATTGCCTTTTAAGAGTCAGTAAGGCGAATTTGAATTTCAGTGATAAAAGCTACAATTAAATGTGTAGTAATTGAGAGGTTTCGTTAACACGTCAACCCCGTTTTCATTGATCTGTCAACTGTAACGTAAAAATTCAACCTTTCAACCATATGCGGCGTCAGTATACGTCTTGCTTCGATTAACTTACCTCATACACAGTTGTAGATTTAGGAAATTGACGCCCCTAGTAGACTCCGAGTAGTTGTAATCAAGTGATTATAATCGATTACATTTTTGCGTAATCACATCTGTAAGCGTAATCGAATGTTTTGAAGTAGCTGTAATCTACAATGCAAGCATAATCACGTTAATTTCATTTCATCATACTCAAAATCATTTTTTGAAATTCTTAGGTAGTCGTAATCATAATCGCTATGATTATAATTGTAATCGTCACGATTATCATCGTAATCGTCACGATTATCATCGTAATCGAACTGATTATTACTGATTACGTGCAAATAATCATGATTATAGTCTGTTATCTAATTTTAATGATTTTTTTTTATTTATTCGTAATCGAAAACCGAAAATTGACTGCAATCGTAATCAAAATCGTAATCTAAATTTTGGTAAGGTATAATAACTTAGGTAATTGTAATCGTAATCCCACTATGGTAATTGTAATCATAATCCCACTATGGTAATTGTAATCATATTCCCACTATGGTAATTGTAATCATAATCCCACTATGGCAATTGTAATCATAATCCCACTATGGTGATCGCAATCACATAAACCGATTGTAATCGTTTTCAAGTCTGCCCCCTAGACACAAGCTATATTGCCGCCAATTTCTCCCTTGGAATCAGTCAATTTTATTTAAGGTAAACTTGTAAAGTGCAGGGTGTTTACCAGGATATTACTTGGGGAAGGGGTGTTAAACTTTTTTTTCGAGGATATCAAATTTACCTTCAAAATTTTAATTTTTTTTATAAAATGTACTTACCAGAAAAGAAACGAAATAAAATATTCAGTAGCAATGAAATAATTCGTCCATATTTACACAAAACATTTCATTTTTTATTCGAAGGAAAACAAATTTCAAGTATTTCTTTTTGGACATTTAACCCATTCACAGATAGTTAGTAATTTTTGAGGTAGCAGGGTTTTACTTCATGTGGTACCTTTCTCCCTCTAGGTATTCTTATTTTTCTTTGAAAAATTGCTACATATAAAAGATTATTACAATTTACATATGCAGAAAAAGTATAGAAAAATAATTTGCGCAATGTTTTATTTTCTTTCTTGTAATTTGAATATTTAGCGGATATATGAACATTTAATTTTAGGGGGTGTGGCAATAAATTTGGAAAATGTAGCGAACTGCCTGGTAAAGTGTAATTTATAGAATCTATTGTAAAATATCATTAACTCTTAACATTTTACCTGGGAAATAGTTAAACTAATATTTGACAAAACCCATGCTGCCAAAGTTCTCCACTAATGAATTTTAGAGTAAAGAAAACATGATAATTTTAGCAAAAAAAATTATAAATTATTTAAATATGTGATGAGAAAATTAAATTCCTTTAATTCATTAGTGAATTTGTTTCCATTCGAGCATCCATGAAGCCAATATGCGCTAAGGCAAAGTTGGTTCTAAAATTAAGTCTGAAGTAGCGTTCTATGGGAGTTCATATCCGTTCTCTGGTCTATGTGGCAGTGAAATATAAATCATACTTCCATTTTTAATATTGCTGAACATGATAACTGGATTTTGAAGTAATAAAACTTGGCTATCATTAATACGTTAACGCGTGTTTTCTACAGATCAATAATTGTTACGAATATTTAGAAATTTCATGGTTTTATTTTGTAACGTGGTAATATGACTAATGTTACATTTAATTATGGTCTCCGGCAGGCCGTCTCCCAGATGAGAAAACACTGATGAACATGAGGAAAACTATAATGAACATGAGGAAAACAATAATGAACATGAGGAAAATAATAATGAATAGGAGGAAACAATAATGAACAAGAGGAAAACAGCAATGAATATGAGGAAAACAATAGTGAATTTGTGGAAAATAATAATGAATATGAGGAAAACAATAATAAATATGAAAGAAACAATAATAAATATAAAGAAAGCAATAATGAGTATGAGGAAAACGATAATATATATATATGAGGAAAACAATAGAGTGAAGCTTGCTAAGATTATGAATATTCATTTTGACACCCACGTTATTAACTCAAACTAGAGCTTTATATATATAGCAGAAGAGTCATTGTCCAGACCCGGAATCGAACTGGGAACTCTTCGCTAGATCGGGAGTGTATTAACCGCTCGGCATTATAAAAATATCTATTGGGAGAAAGAAACAGACGTTGGGTATGAAGCCACTGTCTCTGCTAAGTTTAGTGCCTAACTATGAGAATTTCATTTGAGATTAGATTGCAAGACACCAAGAAATTGAATTTCTTTTGCAAAAGGTTGCCGTTAACTATATTTTTCAAATGGTCACTATTAATATTTTGGTAGAATGCAGAAAGAAGACATTTAATTTTTTACCAAATGTCTTCTTAATGCAAAGAAAGGAATGTGTTCGAAAGAAAATCTTACGTATATCATACTCTGAGTTTTTTATATGCAAATATGATTTTTCACATAATTATTCAAATTAATAGTTTTGCAAAATATTTTATATATTTTTCTTGGGGTGGGGGTTCAGTTGACACTTCCTCAACATTTACAGACAGAATTATTAGGCATACCATGTAAAATGCGTTTGAGATTTGATACTGTGCAAGCTCACGTCACCCTATTCACGAACGTTAAACTTAAATTCGTCCTGTACTACATATTTGTATTACACAATATTTTTCCATCAGTCGAGCTTCAATTTTATTTTTATTTTTTGGGCCTAGAGGCGGCGCCAGTTAAGGCGACTGCTGCCGCCTTAACAGGCGCCGCCTCTAGGCGCATGCCTAGTACACACCTACTCCGAAATTCGACCTTGTTCACACCTCAATCGAAATGCATTTGAAGAATCAATACAGAACTAGAAAAATCATCGATTAAAAGTAAACGATGATTATATCGATGAAGTTAGCTAACTACAGCTTCTATTGGCTGTTTTTCTCTCGTTGAGTCTATAAAAGGAAAGATTCATATTTTTTGTGGGGGGACTTTTTATTCTTTAATTTTTTTTTAAGTAGATGACCATTTGGTTTTTATCCTTTACTGTTTAAGCTGTTTTATTTTGTCCCTCGTCCTAGAACTAAAAAATGGCGGATTTTAATTTAAATTGTTATGTACCGGCAGAACTAGAAAGGTACAAGCCAGTGAGTATTATTGGAAGTGGAGCTTTTGGGTAAGTTTTCTTTGTTATCCTTGTTTTTCCCCAACTTTCTAAATCGTTATTCGATGGCAAATGATAAAATTGTGTTATTCGATAGCAAATGATTAAATTGTGTTATTCGATACCAAATCATTAAATTGTGTTATTCGATACCAAATCATTAAATTGTGTTATTCGATGCTAAATGCCTAAATTGTGTTATTCGATGCCAAATGCCTAAATTGTGTTATTCGATACCAAATGATTAAATTGTGTTATTCGATGTCAAATTACTAAATTGTTATTCGATGTCAAATTACTAAATTGTTATTCGATGCCAAATGATTAAATTGTGTTATTCGATGCCAAATGCCTATTTTGCGTTATTCGATGCCAAATGACTAATTTGTATTATTCGATGACAAATGATTAAATTGTGTTATTCGATGCCAAATGCCTAAATTGTGTTATTCTATGTCAAATGGTTAAATCGTATTATTCTATGCCAAATGATTAAATTGTGTTTATGTTGTCAATATGTTCAAGCATCCTCATTTTAAACGTGGTGTATTCTAACCATTAGTCGTAGGTTTTGAAAATGCGTTCCACAAGTGAGTTTTTAAATGCAACACGATAGTTTTCAACGCACTTGTAGTGTTACCTTGAAAGTTAATAATCGGTCTTGTTATATGTGCTTTTTTTAACATTGCTGGAAATAGGATAATCTGAAACACGAAAGTAAACGCGAATTGTTGTAAGAGTAGGTGAAGTTTTACCAGTAACTAACTGAAAAATATTTTGATATCGCTCGTACTTCACTCTTTTGTAACAAATTGTTCAAATGATGGAGTGAGGTACAATTATGAATGATAGTCTGCTTCACGTTCATGGACTCGGTGTGTATTCTGAAGATCAACATTGTGTTACAGAGGAGCTCTGTAGTTCAGCTTTCAACGTCTGCCCTCTTAACACCATTTTGTTGAAAAATGAACAAATTTTAATAAGTTCACTTTGGAGGTGGTCTGGATGTGATTATGCAATTAAATTGGCTGTGCGAGGATTAATAATTCTATGTGAATTTGAAATTTAGTGCTTTTAAGTGAATGATGAACATGTGGACAGTCATTTCATCTCTACAAATATACATCTAGTACAGTTCTCACATCGGGCACACACGCTTCTCTCATCATCTTTTAAAGGGAGAAGACGCCCCGATGTGTGCCACATGTGGTGTTCCATTGAACTTTTTACGTATTTTAACCATTTGCATAAATTTTAACCAACAACGTTCATTAGCTTTTAACCAAAATAATTTTACCCTTTGTGACATTTTATGCAATTCTTTTAATCATGAAATCATTTTTAACTTTTTGTCTACTATTGGCTTTTTAAATCTCATCTAATTTTACTACATCCTTTCGTCTCATTTTTTGTCTGATATAATTTTGCCATTTTAGTTTTAACTTAACTCTATATAAAAATCGCATGCACGGTTTCATCTTGCTTGGCGCAGAATGACCATTGTCCTTGCGCCACAAAAACACGATCAACCACCCAACCAAATCTAGTACATTGATATATATTGTTTCATGTTTGGAAGTTTTCTGATGGCAACTTCTGTATAAGCTATGAGTCTAGACGGGATACTGTCTGTCTTGATGATAAACAAAAGAAATTAAAAATAGCACCCGAACTAACGCAAATGGCCTGTTCGGCTTACTGAGGTGCAATTTTACCACAATTCCAAGGGAAAGGAACCAGTCCTATCAGAGGCAATTGTTCAGTAATTTCGATGGACTGCTGATCAACTTTCCCTTATTACTACTCCCGCTTTGCGCCCTGTGGTGATGTAATGATAACTGCTGCCGTGGCAAAACTCTCATTCCATTCCAATCGTACTCTAGCCATTTTTTCTGCACAAGGCAGTTGCGGTTTGGTTCTTTACGCAAAGGAGCTTCGGATTACATTATTTGGCATGGATGGGAGGGGCTTTGGGAAGAGTGGCCGCCGAAGAAAGCTTCCGATTCCTAGAGAAATTGAGGACCCATACGAATAGCAACCCTAGCTGTCTCTGCGCGGTAAACATTTCTAATTTTTATAAATATTTAAACATTAGATATTTGCTAGAAGGCAATATAACACCACTATTTTGCTATGAAAGTCTGGTAAATCCATTGGCGGATCAAAGGTGGTGATCGCCGCCCCCCACTTCAGGCGCGATTCTAACATGGAAAATGAAAAGTAACGGACACTTAGCTAAAAATAGGAAACTGAAACAATTTGCCCCAAACCCACTTCCGAAAGATTTCTGGATCCACCCTTGAGTAAAGCTTGTATGAGTGAGATTGAAAAACGTATTTAAATGAACGTTTATTGAGTTGGTTTTACTTATAAAGCTATATGAGTACTGGAAGTAAATCTAGGCGTACGTAGAAAGTTCGTAATTGGGGGTTATGTGATCAATGGGGGGGGTTACAGAGCTACAACTCACATATTCCTATGTTAAATATACAAAATTTCATTGCAATTTTTAAATTAAAGAGAACAAAATTTCATTGCAATTTGTTACAACCCCCATCAACACCCCCTGAGTAATCCAAAGTAAGTAAATTAAGTTATTTTGATAACTATAGCGCCCAAATTAAACCGTTACGATGTATTGACTTGATGACTTTGTTCCTTCTGGATTGAATTGCAAGAAACTGATTAGTGGCATTTAGAGCTCGCGTAAATGAAACACGAAACAAAACATGTGGTATCATAGACAGCAGCAGAGCCGGATGGAATGACCCTGCAGTGGTAAAGCGTTCACTTGACCAACCGTTGAGCCGGATGGAATGACCCTGCAGTGGTAAAGCGTTCACTTAACCAACCGTTAAGCCGGATAAGACTCACAACAATTAAAGACCATTTATTGTCTGTTTACCGCAGTCCGGAGGATGGTTCCTTAGGCCTTGAGGTTCAGATTTCTTGGGAAAATGTGGGTCCCTTGACCTACTGTGGCGCAGAGTCAACACATTTGGCTGTTGGGCCGTTAGCCTGAGTTAGACTCTCAATGACATCGTAGTTTAGGGTTCGATTCCTATGGCAATAGTTTAGGATTCCTCGGGAAAATGCCGGCTCCGGGTCACCATGACCTTTGTAGTCCTTGCGTCGTAAAAGGAGATCGCATGACTTGCCGATTCAAGCAGTAGCACCACATCGCGTCATGTGAAGAGCCGTAAATGCAAAGCGTCATGACAAGTAATCGTAGTATACAACGAGATATAATCTTAAAATATATCAGATTATATTGAACATATCCAACATAATCTGATGTAAAATTTAATGTGATCTTGGTATGTAATGTTTACTTGTACAAAACATCTGTCTCTATCGCATTGCAGTTCACATTTGGAATGAACTGAGCATGCGAAGGGAAGAACTTGAACAGATTTAAGCATTCGATTCGAGCTAGAAATTAATGATTGTTTCTTAAAGTTTTACACGTTTAATATATCCGATCCAGTCAGTGGAGTAGCAATGGGAAAATTATGCGAAGGATCATGAGTGGGGACACAAGGGGTTTTAAAGGTCATGTGATCCATCCTTAGAGTAATGTGTTCTGATTTATAATAGGGAGATTGCGCCCCTGAGGGGGCCCCCCCCTACGCCACTAAATCTAGTTCAGTGCAGTGCTAAAGTGGGACTAAATTCGAATTCAGGACGAAGATGATGAAGCATGAGCGTCCATATGAGTAATTCTAGTGGGGGGGGGAGGGGCTGGGAAAATTACCTCTTATCAAGGCAGTAAATCAACTTAGTGAATGTACAAGATACTAAAATGCTACAAAAATAATTGATACTACTTGACAATTAGTAATGAGCTAAAAAGTACCCTATTTTAAAATGCGCTTGTAAAACTTTTGAAAGCAAATGCACGACAGAATTAGGCAAATCAAATTTTTGAATGACCAGGGGGAAAGAGGCCCGTGCCCCTTGCCCTAATATGTGTGCCCATGCCATGAAGGCATAATTTCAATATGCTACGTTATTTGATACCTATAAAATAAAATGGTCTTATTTTAGACGTTAGTAAGTATGGGAAAATAGGGCAAAGAGGATCAGCTTAATATTTGACGATCCAAACATAGGAGGCGGCTGTGGTCAACGCAAAATTGTTAAATGTGTACATAAGAATAAATTATACTTACTTCGGCATCAGTGAAATACGTGCGCAGCGAATAAAGTAAGAAAATATTTTTTCGATTACTCATTAAAATTTTTATGTGTCAATAACTATTTCGCGCTAAATTTTGTGAATTATATGCCTGAAACAGGAATTAAGTCTGTTACTGTAGGTAATGCTTTTGCGTTAATTTTTAAGGGTTCAGCATAGGAGGTGCTTCGTCGAAATGGCGTTGGGGGCAAAGTGGATCATTTTTGGATGGACAGAGTGGGTAGGTGATCCGATTTGCCCTGAGGCGTGAATTGCCGTGAGCTAATTTGCCAAGCTCAAATTTCACAGCTAGGCTTATTAGTCTCAACGAAACGTTACCTGAACAATCCTGTCATCCTGCACCATCAAGCTCAAACCCACAAATGCTCCCTGTATCATCAAGTATCCAAAATTATCAGGAAACACCAAGTTGCAATGCGTGAGGACAAATTACAAATGTGTCACCAGCACACATTTAGCCATTGCCAAAGATTGCTGCTCGATTTGTAAATGCACGAAAATTTAAGTCAAAACGTGTAGAAATTTCAAGAAGCAGCCCTGTTAGGAACATTCCTCGAGAATAATGAGAAAAGAAAACTCAGTGTGCACAAAGTACAGGCAAGCCTAAGAAGATCACCAAGCTTCCAGGCACAGGGACGGAATCTACGCCGCCATCTTGCATCTGCTTAAAATGTGACGAGACATAATGATGATCCACCTACAGAGGACTGGATAAAGTGTTCCTTCTGTAACAGATAGGCTCATGAGAACTGTGCCCCTGATGGAGGCATAAAAGACTCCAAGTGTCTTAAATGCACAATGTGAAAACATTTCTGGTAATTTTTTTCTGCCGGAAGCATGTTATGTGTACGTTATAATTTTTTACCACATAGTTTTCTATTTCAAAAATAACATACCCACTTTGCTCCAAAGTTGGGGCAAAGTTGATAATTTGACCTTTCTCCAAACACTTTTGTTTTAAATTTGGCAATTAATAACTCTACAGGTTCACAGTATGCTTCTTCGATGTTCACAGTAGTAAACAGTAAAGTTTCAGTATTTATATATTTATATATCGCACTTTATTAAGACAAAATTAACCAGCTTTTGTCCTACTTTCCTCTATATTTGATCTTTCTAGGATTGTTTATCGAGCAGTAGACAGACAATCTAACGACCACGTTGTAATGAAATATGGAAATGAAAAGTCCAGGCAGAAAGTAAGTAATTACCATCTATGGGTGAGTAAACCTTTACGACTCTGTATTGGGTTGATTTCAGTGACATTAGTTCAATTCTAGTAAACAATATTTCTATAGAGGGCATACCTACAGAAACACAAGAAACTAAAGGGAAAGGATTGTCGGCAGAACATAAACATACGTCCTGAAAATGTGCAAAAAAGAGACCAAAATATTTATTCGCAAGTTGTTGCTTTTTAATTAAAACCTGCAAATCTTTATTCTTATATCATGGCGCTTTGAAAGTTATAAAGTTTGTTTGTTTGGATTTTTTATGGCGCAAGAGCATCTAGGCTATACTGCGCCAAAAAAAGTTGCAAAGACTGGACTAACAAATTTGATTTAAAAGTACTTTTGGGAGGAATTCGTTGTAGTCTAGAGATCACGTTAAAAGTATTGATCACAACATTGATCAGGTACTTGCAATTCCGAATCCTTGTTTTGAGGATTTTAATGCTCATGACGATTCCACACCTTGTGCTCCTAAAATCTATTCTTGTAGAGACCTCAGATGGTACAGCAGTAAAACGTGTTTTGCTATTACGTGGATAGTCAAAGTTCAAATCCTACAATCATACAGCATTTGCCGGTATTTTAGACACCCCCCCCCCTCTCGCATAGGTGAGGCGCCCTATTTCTTTGCAGACAAGGTCCTGGTTTGATATGACCTTGGCTGTCCTTTGCATGATAAAATACGACTAATACTATGTCCTGGCTTAGCATGATCTTGCCCGTCCTTTGTATGATAATACAAATACTAGGTCCTGGCTTAACATGATCTTGTCCGTAATTTGCACGATAACACAAATACGCAGTCCTGGCTTAGCATGATCTTGTCCATTCTTTGCATGGTAACACAAATACTAGGTCCTGGCTTAACGTGTTCTTGGCAGTTCTTTGCATGATAAAGCGCAAATACTAGTCTAGGAGCTATTCATGGGAGCTTTTAGTGTTTGCCTGAATGTTTGTTGTCTCAATCCGAATGACTATAAATTACTCCTCAAAATAATCATGCGCTTAAATGTACTTATGAAATTGTTGCTGAAAAAGTTTATTTTTCATTGGCAATTTCAGTTTTTCATAAACGTTTCCTTGTATTACTACATTAAGTAAAATGAACTAAAAGTTGTTGTTACAAATATCCGTAACTGGAGTCTTAAGAAATGTATTTGAATGTGAAAATTACCCTTCGAATAATAAGATATGTGGTTTCGCAGAATATGAACCTATTGCACTATACGACTAGAAGAGAAAGATTTATTTTTTTCAGTCGATAAACAATCAAGCGACGCGTGAATGAGAAAATGTACAATGTTCATGCTTTGGAACTTCTTACCATAAGAAAATTGCAAGTTTTTCTTTAGAAATATCGATGCTTCCGATGACTACAAATGTAGCCTTTAACAAAAACGAAATCACCGACATTCCGTATATTCCTGAAATCCACGAACAAACCTCATGGCGTCCGTTTTCCATTCGTATGAAAATCTCCAAAGAACGCTATACTCAAACTACAAAGAAGTTTTTAGATACTACTTGTGAATAGGCTTTTGCATACGACTAAACTTTAGTAGTTACAGGATGATCTCGCGTGTTTCCATCAAAAAACGATGATAGAAAATGTGTCTGCATAGTAAAACAACTAATAAAAATATGTCAAATGTCGCGATTTTCAATTGAAAACTCCTTGCTCCCTACTCCACACAAAAGTTCTATTTAATCAAAGTACGTGCGCTAGTTCAAGTTTCATCCTACCCAGTATAAGTTTCTCAAATGAGGACATAACGAACTTTTCATAATGTAAAGAAATTTGCATTCTCATGAAATTTGTAAAAATGAAAAATCAAAGAAACCGAATTGAAACATGGGTTATGTAGTATATTACCCGTTTGGAGAAGAGCCTCGTAACAAGCTATAGCTTCCTGTTCGCCTCCACTCAGAAGATCATAACCAGTTGACGATCCCTTAATCCCAAAAATATCAATGTAGAAACAAAGAAATTACTGAACAAATGTGTCGCCAAAAGCTGCACAGAAGGTAGAAAAAATTTATTCTATTCCTTTAAAATCGTTAGAGGGCTCTGTTCATTGGTAACGCTTTAGCCTAGATCAACGATTTTGAACATTTTCCATTTGTGTGTGGCGACACACTAAAACATACTTTCTTCCGATCTGATAAAAAGAAAATACGTAAGTAACAATAAATGAAGATTAGGTACTATTTTGATCTACAAAATTTTAATGCGCAGTAATAAACATAGTCATCATCTTTAAGTAGTAATAAGCACAGCTCGGTCTCCTGGGATATGGACAATCTGTTGGACTGTCGGCTGTTTTTCATGCAAAAAAAAGTAGTAATAATAAAATAAATAATCTGGAAATATTGGCCGACAAGCTACACTGTCTTTCCAGGAGAGGAAAGGACATAGTCGAAAAGATGAGGAAAGAAAGAAGAGGTAGAATCTCCATTTGAGGATCAGTTCAAGGCTGAATGTAGCACCCAACATCGGAGAGAAAACTGAAGACAGTTTGAAGGACAACGCACAGGGTCTGTGGATTAGACTGTCAGCTCAGTTGGTTAGCTAATTTATTTTGTTCGGATTGGTTGACTATCGTTACATTATAGCTATGATTGTGTTGGTTGTTGCTATGTTTTTACCTGAAATCTCAGGGTAACAAGATCAGTGACTGTGTCTAAACTATCGGTTGTGGCTTGTTTTAAAAGTCTGGTGGCACACCGGATGAAACTCGCTGACCTAGAGTGCCGTTAAACCGGGTTCGACTTCGAATGGTGCCAAAGCAAGAGATTAACTATTCTCTTGTAATCCTGGGGTGAGTTACCCATGTCTCAAGAAGTTCGAATACTTCGAAGAACTTAAATCGCGGCGCAGCATTATCCTTATCTTTGCGTTATGCACAAATTTATGCCACAAAGAATGGATTTTATTTTTTGGTAAGCTCGGTTACCTTCACCGTACCATACCATCTTGTTTAACGTAGAATTAGCCTTTCTATTCCCACAATGCCATATTATAGTCTGCGCCCTGCCGTGTAATGGCATCGAGTCAGACTAACAGTGCCAGGCCCTGCGGTGGCGCAGTGTGGTAACGCGTTCGCCTAGTGCGCCGTTAATCCGGGTTCGATTCCCAACGGTGCAAAGAACGCTTACTCAGAGATCTCAAAGGTCGCAGTGCTCACTGTAGTCCGGAGTTTGGTTCCCTAGGCCTTAAGAGGTTCGGATTCCTCGGAAAACAGTAGGTCCCGGCGCAGCATGGCCCTTGAGCCGTAAAACCACAAACAGTCCAATAGTGCCAAAAAAGCGACTCATTGCTCACCGTAGCCCGGGCGTCTGTCCTCTAAGCACTGAGAGGTTGATTTCTCAGGAAAACTTAGGTTCCGGCCCAACGTGACCCTTGCTGTTCTGGCACCATGAAACTCAAAATTTAACCATCAGTTACATGCAACCATGTCTTGGTTTGAAGGTCGCCTTTAAGATCACGAAACTAAACCTATAGATCTATAATGAAGGCGACGGGGGTGGTAGCAAGAAGACATGGTTTGTTTTTCAATTAATTCTTTCAAATATGGCTTTGTCCTAATTATTGCCTCTTAAACATTCGCTGTACTCTGTTCAATGTAATTTAATTTTTAGGGTTATTCTACACTGAATCGTGAGATGGATATTCTGAAGGGATTGCAACACCAAAACATCATTCGACTGGTGGATTATTTTAAGGCTATAGGTATAACACTTCCTTATACAGGGTGTTCCAAAAACATCGGATCAAAAGTATATAGCCGTGATCCTTGTGCAAAATGGACCATAATGGCCCTTTACATGAATAGACGCTAGCGGGAGACCGTATCCGAGGAATGATGCCCCTTCTGAGTGAAGGAGCCATCCTTCTGCGCATATATAGACTCGTAGGTGCTAGTAATGTCGAAATACGCTGTAAATTAGCTAGATTTATTACACCTAGCCGCTAGATAGTGGGGTCGCCAAGTATTCTTATATTAGCAACGTATTTTAAACATAATTAATCGTAACATGTGAGTATCATCATTTCTTATTTAAATATACTATGCATGATGATACTGAATCAACATATACTGATTCAACAGATACTGACTCAGGCAGCGCATATCGAATGTGATCGGAACGGCACGAGTCGCGAAGCGACGAGCGGGGGTCTGGGGGGTCTCCCCCAGTTCGGTCTCTGTGATTCAGGTAAGTACTGATTTATTTATAAAAGCACTGATTGTGAATTAGTACTGATTTATTTATAAAAGCACTAATTCACAATCAAAATATATTAGTGGAGGTACAACTATGGCGTTGTATTAATACTTGATATTTGATAGCTATTTTCTTCTATTTTTCTGGCCAAGCAAATGGAACCACTGATAGGAATTTTTGCGAAGATCATGCACATGCGCAGAAGGATTTCTCCTTCATTCAGCGGGGCAGCATTCCTCAGCTATGGTCTGCCGCTAGCATCTAGTCTTTACATGTATGGTCGGAAATGAATATCCACGGAGTTATGCATACTTTTATTTCGCAGAGGCGGGATCTATAATGCCCAATGGCGCTTACAAACCATGAAGTTGTCTCCCCCGAAAATTTCAACTCCGGCGCGGGGTTGCTAAATTGCCTCGTCAAACAGGTTTCCAGGCGTGTTGGCATTTTTTGTGGTTGCTGAGATTGGCGACTTGATTTTATAATTAGCGCAATTTCATAAAGATTTTAAGGCTCCTACGTAGGGCTGGCAACTTTCCTCAGTGGTGCACTACGAACATAGGAGGCCTCAAGATCCGTGGGAGCCCTCTTGGTTCTAAACAAGAAGTTTAGTTTGAAAAATAAATATCTCGAGACTCGCAACACCGATTAAAGAAGTTTACCTAAGGAATGTTTCAATTTTTGCTACGAAGGGCAGGGCAGGCAATAGGGGGAAGGGGGGATTGCACAGGGACCCGGTGCGGCCAAGGGAGCCCGGTACTAAAAGGAATAAACCCTCCGCCCAGCATGCGTTAACAAGATCCGTATACGGACGCCTTACCAACTGCGCTACTGGGACCCCACCAATTTAAAAATATTTTGCCCACTTCATACAAATCGACACCCTCCCACCTCTGGGATTTGTACTCGATCCGTCAATGCCCTCCACCTGCCAATCATAAACTTTTATGCTCCGAAGAATATTTTATTTTCGCTTATGTTTTACATTTTTTTTAAATAATAAATAGCTTGATAATAAAAGTTAGTATCTAAAAATTACCCTCGATCCAGTAACGTACCCAGAAAATTCCTAAAAGGGGTTGGTTCGAATGAGAAGGTTTACCTCTATATCATAGCTTTCGGTAGATCTATTCAGGGGCGGACTGGGTAACCGGCCCCCCGTCCGGTGCGCCTTCATGGGCTATAGGACTCGTGCCCTCCTATAATCCAAGCTATGCGCCCTTTGAGAGAACCCAGTCCGCCCCTGCACCTAGTGTTAATATTCTCCCAATTGCTGGGGGGGGGGAATTTATGGCCCACATGAACCCCCTCTTCTGTACGCCTATACCTTGATCGGTTCTGAATTATGACTATGGGTGCCGACATGGTGGCCGGGTCGCAGGACTTGTATTTCCATTTACCATGGAAAAAATTTAATAGGGAAGAGTTCAAGTATTATGTAAGCACCTTCGTGGGGTTGTTGTTGTGCTTATGTTATGCTATGTTAATTTATTTTCAATGTTAATTTTTGCTTACGGGGGGGGGGGTGTTGGGAATGGCTAAAATTCAACGATTCAATACGTAAATCATAAATAGCTTACCAAAGATTCGCCGTTCTCGCCAAAGTTTGGCGACGGCGAAATTTGGGAAATTAAAGGCCAAACTTTCAAATATAATTTTCATTGGCTCGAAATTGTTAACTCCCACATTCCAGAGATGCAAAGCTTACGCTGTTCAAGCGTCCTGTCTGGGATTACAGCGCCGCCTCCAGCGGCCACCCTTCCCAATGAAACCCTTGCACAATCCTCCTCCTCCCAGAGATGCAAAGCGAATAAGATAACCAGTTTCTTGATAATACGGCCCAGATGCGGTCTATTGCAGGATTCCATTCTTCATGGGCTTAACTTTGTTTCTCATCCAATCATGCTTTATGTGTTTATATTCATCACTCCGCGGATATTCATTTCCGACCCCCATGTGAAAGGTCATTATAGTCCGTTTTGCACAAGAATCACGGCTATATACTTTTTATACGGTGCTTTCGGAACACCCTGTACACTCATCAATAATTTTTGAGATGCTGTATATATTTTTTTGTCAAATTTTCCGTAGTTGGAAGAGTTTTTATGGTTGGAGAGTATTTCACATAAACCTAATTTTTAAATACGAACCAGTAGCTGAACTTAAATTTGACGCAAAATATTTCTTTCCTGCATATTTAGGAACAAAGACTATTTTTAGCTGTGTTAAAGTAGGTGAGAATATTTTGTTAAAGTAGATCAGTGAGATATATTTGAATATTATATAGATGTAAACAATGCGCTAGTATTTCTTTCGCTTACGTCGCCTAAAATATAAGCATCCAGTGATTATATTTGTCTATAAATAGGGATTGACAAATATTAGCAAACCGCAGTCGCCAAGTAAAGATATGCGTCTGCTTCAAATAGAAACTGTTATATATATTCCGAATGTAAAGCAACAAAAATGTAAAATTTTTTGAGATAATGTAGTTCATTAAAGATCGGTGTTCAGCTTGCTACTTGCATGATTAGTTGTATCAAGACCGTAGCCAGGATTTAATTTCAAGGGGGGGTTCAAAAATTTTTACAGCGCGTATTTATACAATCGCAACAAGCTAAATGGTAGCCAAGTCTCATTAAAAAATATACTTCCGGAGGGGGGTCACCCCCCCCCTCTGCATGCGGGCATGACTTGTATGATGCAATTTGCCTGGAAATGCCATTTATCAACTACATTTACTGGTTCAAGCAAAGCAATTGACGGTCCATTAATATATATATTATTAACTAATGATTTAACTCAGAGCTTTGAAGGAAAGCCTTGTTTATAGACATAATTTTAACGTTTTGAGTCCACGCTTCCACTTTGCTATTAACGTTGGAAGGATTTCAAGAGCAGCAATCATCGACGTAGTTTTCAAAATTATCGGGGGACCCCAAGGACACGGTCATTTATTCATAATAGCATATGTAAAATTGAAAATTACCTCAAATTGAAGGGCGTCTCGGGGCCCCCACGTGCCTATATAACTACGCCTATGCTAGCAATATGCGAAAAGATCGAAATCTTTTCATGTGCGACTAATTTTAGCATGATTATCGAATTCGCATGCTTACACATTTACTTCATAACAATTACAAAGAATATCTTCAGTAACATTTTTAGGTTGATATTTAGGTAAGATACAGTGCTACCTCCAAATAAGGGACAAGTATAGGACACAACATTTTGCCCCTTAAATAGAAGTGTCCTTTACGGGGGGGTTACACACTGTATTACGAAACTGTCCAGTGAGTCTGAACTTCAGTATCGCCGTATAAACGAGGTTAGCCCCCCCCCCACCTACATTAGTTAACTTTGAAATTTGATATTTAACAAAGGAATGGACTTGAATTATCAGCTTTTCACACATTTCCTCCTGTGGGATAGATTCTTCATGTAGGTAGTTACGTTATTTTGTATAAAACGAAACAACTGCCCTTATTTTCGGGATTTTCATTTGGCAAGTTGCCAAATTCATAATCTTATTAAAGGTGATAACTTTCGAAACTCACGTATGAGCTGAAACTAGAGCTCTTAAAATTCAGGAGAAAAAAAAGACGCCGTCCCGAAATCGAACCAGTCCCCTCCGTTAGATCGGAATGCCTCGACTGTTAGACCGTTAGACGTGTATATAAGGTTGTAAGATATTTCTGCCCTATCTTCATGATTTGAATCTTGTTGTGTAGCTCAAGGAATATAGGTTCAATAGCCCAAAGTTTCTACATACCAGCTCTCCTTATTTGGCACAGAATGACCCTTGTTCTCCTTTCGCCATAAAGGCAAAACCAACCTACACACCAATTGAAGAAAAAAAACCGATCATCAATGACGACGAGAGCATTTGTCCATAAGTGTCTATAAAAACAATGATCGGTTTGCGCAAATTATCTGAAGTACATTTACTCATATAATTTCATCTTTAAATTCAAAGGAGGTATATGTTAAAGGCAATTTACGGTAAACATGTTCGATGGTATTCAGAAAAACGTTAAGTTATCTTGGATTAATAAATTTTCCGCCCTACGTATTATGTTTTCCGTTGTATTTAAAGAAGGGCGGATCGATGAAATTCTACTTGTTTCCCTTTTAGTAGAAAATTCTGTATAAATGCTCCTATATGTTTGCGATTTTTCGTCACACTTGGGAGCGAGTATAGTGTGATTAAAAAAAAAGGACAAAAATCCCTGTTTCTAGAACTCTAAACTTGGACCTGGGGTACAACCTTATACGAGTATCTGCAAACGCCATGTATCGTATAACAAAGCTTTATGTGTAGTAGGTGCGCCTTAATGAATTTTCAGTTTTATGTAATGGATTCAGTTACATGCAACGGTGGTACTTTTAAGGTGCATTACATTAACGTTATACATTGTTGATATTGTGCCTGTTAAATGCAGTCTATTTACATAAATGCACCTAATTTTGGATGGTTATGTTTTGCAGGTGATGTTGACAATGAAAGTGCTATATTAGTTTTAGAAGGTTGTGCTTGTGATTTAACCATGCTTAAAAGCACAGTGGGGTTTACTGATCGAGGAACAAAGACAGTTATCTGTCATATCCTCAATGGTCTATCTTATTTAGAAGATCAGAAGATTATTCATTGGTAAGATTTCATGAAAGTTAAGTTACTTTACGCGAAACTTTAAAAGACCAGCGCTTAAACGAGGAAAAAATCTCATTGATTATTCCTTTCGATTCAATTTGTTTAGTACGCCTAATATGAAGTTTCAAATTTTAATTTAAAATGTTAAAGTGAAGAATCCTCCCCCAATATCGCTTAATGGTCTTTTTATATTCGAAGGTTTATTCGAAAGCTTCATAAAGTTTATTCGAAAGCTTCGTAAAGTTTATTCGAAAGCTTCGTAAAGTTTATTCGAAAGCTTCGTAAAGTTTATTCGAAAGCTTCGTAAAGTTTATTCGAAAGCTTTATGAAGATTATTCGAGAGCTTTATGAAGATTATTCGAGAGCTTTATGAAGATTATTCGAGAGCTTTATGAAATTCATTCAAAAGCTTTACAAGTAGCTCATTCACAAACCTGTACAGAAGATTTACAATAGCGCAGAATGAGCATTGATGTCTTCGCGCCATAGAAGTGCAACCGAGGTTTACAAGCGCCTCCCTTACTAAGTCTTCTATACAGGATATTTGCTTCGAGAGTATGTTCATTTCATCCGGGCACATAGCTATTACCCGTAGCATTGACAGCCATCCGTAAGTGAAATACAGTAGAGCCTGATGGTCACCGCATTGTATAAAATGATTACTTTTAATAAGAGAACTGGTTGGGACTCAGTCGTTCCTAAACCAAAGTCTGCGTGCATAGTGACTACGGCAATCTAGTCACGAAGGTGGTCATTTTATGCAGGTTCTACTGCATATCTAAACTTGCCACATAGGGGTTTTTTTTCTATCAGGTAACCAAAAGTTTCAATGAGTTTAATAACAAGTAAAAGCTTATTTTAAACTTTCGAAATGGAAAGCTTCTGTAACGCATTCGTTGAGTGTGACATTAATTCGGATCCAACTACCCGTCAATAATATCAACGTCAATAGTATCAACGCCGCCAAATAAATAAATAAATTGCTTATTCTATATTCCGAGGAGAGGGGAGGTTCTTTGGTTCAGATTCGTCGGAAAAATGTAAGTTTAGTATTGTTCAGCGGCATTAACTTGGATTTAATTACGAATGGTATATTGAAACGAGTGTCGTTTCTTTACCCATTATAATTCGAGGTTTGGTTCCCTCGCAGCAGAGGTCGATTCCCCAAAACTTTTGATCCTTGGCCATTGGTATACTTAGGGGAGTGTGACAGGGATCATTACGATGCAATTTTATGGAATCCAGGTAAACTGACCACTGCATAAAGTGACCATTACAGACCGGTCCCAAATGTGGTCGCTTTAGACAGGTTCTACTGTATATGGTTGTAGCTGTGTAACCCTCTTACGAAAATGCTATGAAGCGTTTGCTGGAACTGTAAAATATTGTTTTTGAGCGGAGATAATAAATTTTTCGTAAAATTGTTTTTAATTGAAAGATTATTGTGGCCCTGCGGTGGCGCAGTGTGGTAATGCGTTCCCCTACTGAGCTGTTAACCCGGGTTCGACCCCTAAAAGTGCAAAAAAAACGCTTACTTAAAGATCTCCTGAAGATCTGACTGCTCACTGCAGTACTTAAAAGTTCGTATTCCTCGGAAAATTGTAGGTCCAGAGGTTCGGATTCCTCGGAAAACAGTAGGTCCCGGTGCAGCATGACCATTATAGTCCTTGAGCCGTAAAACCACAAAGATTTTTATATGTTTAATAGAGCCTTAATAGAGTTACAGTCTGTTTGCATTAACGACGTTCGAGTGCACCTTCACCAGCCAAATGAGTACCTATTATCCCCAGTCTTTCAAATTTTCTTGTGTCTAATTCGAATTCTCTTGTCATTTGCACCTAAGAGTTTCAATGTTCAAAATAAAAAATTGTGTTGAGGTTGATTTTGGCTTGGGTTTGCTTTTTGTTACGTCAAATCGTAGATTTGAAAAATTTCTGATGCTGACGTGCTATTGAGAGGCTCGAGGCGGGGCAGTCTATTGATGAAGTCACAAATTTTTTTTCTGTAGGCCATTCTGTAATTTCTTGTTTATAAGACAATTCCAGACAAGTGGCACAGTTACCTGGAGGCCAGTTTCTTGGTCATCCCGTGGTGACAATATCCTCTTATCAGTACATCGCATTACTGACCAAACGCAACCACACCAAATTTCTGACCAAAGATTACCACCAGTAATAGGAATTCGATATTCACCAGCACTATGAAGTGAAGGCTACATCTCAAAGGGCTCTATGCCCGAGTACCACTAGTCTGTATCCTTTTGAACATTAAGCTCAGAGGAGGACAATTAAAATGGTGTCTATGGTCACTATGAAGTGAAGGCTACATCTCAAAGGGCTCTATGCCCGAGTACCACTAGTCTGTATCCTTTTGAACATTAAGCTCAGAGGAGGAGGACAATTAAAATGGTGTCTATGGTCACTATGAAGCGAAGGCTACATCTCAAAGGGCTCTATGCCCGAGTACCACTAGTCTGTATCCTTTTGAGCATTAAGCTCAGAGGAGGACAATTAACATGGTGTCTTCAGTATATGACTCCGACTTGAACAGGAATGCAGGGGATCAATGTAAAATTCAAGGGTGAGTCTCCAAGGGAGATCTCCTTAGAATCGAACAATAAATATTTTAGTTGCGTGTCTTCCCCCATATTACTGGTATCCGATGTTCTAACACGTCTCTTTTCCAGAAATATAAATCCAGAATATATATCCAGTCATAATTCCAGTCATAAAAAGAATAATATATATTCTATCATAATATATATATCCAGAAATATTTTTATCAAGCCTACTTTAAGGAGCATATCAGTGGCGTGGGAAAAGGAGGGGATTAGTGGGGTTCAATCCACGATTGGACATCAAAAGAATATTTTTTTTATAGGCCACATCACAAAACCTTCTTTCTTCAAGCGCTTCAGCCATCCTCCCTATCTGATTTTAATTGCTATGCTATTGTTGCATTTGTGCACATTATTTAGACTAGTAAGTGTTCTATCGTTATTTGGATTCTTAATATACTTGTTCAGTGTAAACTTACAGGTATAAATGTATTTAATTAAAATTTGCTTGGTTTAAGTCTTTTATGCAAACTTTTCAGCGAAACTAATTTTTAAATTACAGGAACATTTGTCCATCTTCTCGGTTAAAATGCAATAATTCATATATCCTTACACCATTTATCCTGAACACTCCATATGTAAGTGTAAATAAGCTTAAAATCGGAATGGTGTTCTACATAAGAAATACACCAAATACAGTGGCGGCTCGTGACTTCAAGAACGGGTGAAGCGGCAAGCCCTTCCTCCCCACCCCAAAAGAAACCGGAAAAATGGCCAATAGATTTCCGTTTTTTAAATTTATTAGATTGATTTTGTTTATATATATATATATTAAAACATGGATGTATTAATTCATTATTTAATATAATAGACCTTTTAATACAAAACTGCGCATGCACTAGTAATTGTATGAAATTTGAATATTATCAAAACATATAAAATTATTCATTATATACATAAAATTAAAATATGTCAACAATAAAAACGTTTTAATTTAAAATTTCAATAATCTGTCATGCATAATATTCCAAATATTCACAATATATACCGGACCTGATATGGTACTGCATGGTGTACAGACAGAGATAATATATGGAGACAACAAGCAAAATATGCAATATATGCTTACCCAGTCTTTATTTTTTGAATATAAGTTCGATTCTTTTAGACTTGCAAACTTGTCGATGATGTGAAAAAATGGTTGAGTTTCTATTAACTCTTTTAGTAGTTCCTTTTCAATTGAAATTTTTAACAAGTTTCTAAGTCTGTCTTCTAACATCGTATTACGTAGACTGATTTTGATTCTGTTTAAGCAAGAAAAACTCCGTTCTACGGAAACACTAGTGGACGGAATAGTCACTATTAAGCAAAAAAGTTTATAAGCTTCTTTAAAAATGTATCTGTTTTCTGTTAAAATTTCCATGAATGTTTGTAATTTCATATCTCTATACTGCTTATCCAGATATATGTGTTTTAATTCATTTTTCAATCTTTGGAAGTCAGTAAATATATTGGGGTAGTACACATTTAAATTATTTATTACTTCCGTAGGAAATTTATAGGAATACTCCGCAAATTTTGAAGTATCCATTAATGTAATAAAATGAAGCTTTTCCATATCTTGAAAACGTGTAGTAATTTGTAAAGAAATAGTATCTAATATTTCATAAAATGTAAAATTTTATATTTTTCAAAAATTTGATCTCGTGCGAGCGTCACTTTTTTTTTGTCCCTCACGGTGTTCAGTTGGAACTGTTGTTTTCAAAGTCACTAATTCGAAAATTTCCATGAACGGATCCTCATTTCGTTTGCTGTTTAAGACCATTTGCGTATTTTTAATTTGTGAGATGCAAAAATTAATGTCAAATGACTTATTTTGTAGTACATTGAAGAGAACATCCGTACGTCTAAACATATCGTTAAAAACAACAACCAAAAGTGAAAATTCAAAGTCATTACATATATTTAAATAGCCGACACTCTGCCTAAGCGAAGTTTGATCGGAGGTTGGATCGTTCATAATCTCAGTAAATACTTCTTTTAAAGAATCCCATTCTTCATAACTTATCATTTTAAAGTTAATCCTAAAAAAATAATAAAAACTTATAAAAAGTAAATAGTGATTTTGAGAAAAAGAGCGTTCAAGTTGGAACTTGGTAACATGTAATAGTTATTTTTATTTTATACAATAGTGCAAGAAGTAATTGAAGAATTCTGATACGGTTTGTTTTAAAACACTGCCAAAAATCTATATTATTTTTTAAACTAATAAATAAAAAATCGTGCCTCGAAATACTTCAGGGTAATTCAGGCTAACAAATATAACACTAAAGTGTTTATAGTTCGATTCAATTCTTTGATTTAATTTTTTTTCTTTGACCAGTAACAGCCCCCACAGAAAATTTTTTACCTCTAAAAACCTCTGTGGTAATCAAAAATCTCAATTTTTATTTCTGATCAAGCCATACCTCTGTTTTGGTAAGTTTTAACTTCCCCCCGCCATGCAAAACCTCTGATCTGGCAATACTAGCTGACATGATGATGCGATAAAAATTTCTCTTCTGATAATTCTTGCTTTCGCCGTAAATATTCCATCGCCATGGTAACCATGTTCGCAAAACATTTCCGTTTTGAAGCGAAGCTCTGAATTTCTATCGTCGCTTCATTCGGCCCTTTTTCTCGGCGAGCAATATTTCGTTGGTGCGTTTAACGCATTTAAAGCGCTGACTTAAAAACGTAGCCTTCTGTTCCTGAATGTAATTCCAATTATATTAAAGGAATTAAATTCAAAAAAAAATAGTGGGCTCAAAATAAAATTCTAAATTTTATTTTTCTAATCAAATTTTAAATTTGACAAAAAAATAAAAAGAATTTGGAATTTAAATTAAAAAAACTGTTCAACCGCCCAATTTCTTTAGTCGAAGTGTCGCTTCACTCGCGTCAACCGACGAGGCGCCACTGAGCAAATATTAGGATAAATTCTATCGAGCGTAATTTTAATGTGAAATTCACATAGCTCTACTTAGGAGACACTGAATAGAGTAAATGTAATTGGGCACACTTTCAGTAAGTGTAAAATCGGCGTAGCGATATATAAAAGACATTGAATAGCGCGAATGTCATTGAGCGTAATTATACAAAAAACGCTCCATAACTTTTTTTGCTAATATTTACCGCATCTTACTTAGTTTGACGCTGTTTTTACATTTGACTTATTTTATTTGACTTATTTATTTGACTATATTCTCGGCATCCCATATAATGAACTAATTTTAGAAGTTTTGTGTGTTTCCATATTTTCATTTTGTGTAATTCGTGTGCCTCAGTGATTTCCCTGTAACTGAAGTAGTTGATTGCTAAGCTGCTCTTATCGAAGTTTAGTGAAATTATGTATATCCTCTGAAACGCATTATTTCTTTAATCCTTAGTGACGTGAAACCAAACAATATTCTACTATCCTATGATGGAAGGATGAAACTATGCGACTTTGGGTCTGCTAGATCTTTCGACAGCCAAGCGGAAAAAGGCTATTTCAGCTTTTCCTACGCGTCCATAGAAATGCTGCTAGGGGCCAAAAGGTTAGATTACAAAACAGATTCTTGGTGCGCCGGCTGCATTCTTGCAGAGCTGATATGTGGGCAACAATTGTTTTACGTGAGTGACCAATCTTGATGTTTCAAAGTGGGTATATTTCTTGCATATATGCAATAATAGTCCCATAAATTTGACCCTTTCAAATTCCATGCAATGTCTTTGTCCTAAACGAAACTGATTATAACAGGGTCATGCCTCGCCGCCGCCACCCCTTTCTTTCTCATTTACTAACGTTAACAGAATATGTCCGAATAGTAAAAGTTATAACTAACTAGAAACACGTCAATTACCGCAGTTTCCAATTTCTCAATGTCACCACAATCTACGTTTTCCCCTCCTCGTTCCCTAACGACAATATAGGACATATCTATATGCTACAAGCACTAATTTATCAGAAACATTCTAAAACTACAGCAGCAATTCAAAAATAAAATCTTAATGAAATTCTCAGTCTCAAACTTGATAACTTGTTTGTTTGGATTTTTATGGCGCAAGAGCATCTGGGCTATACTGCGCCAAAAAACTTGATAGCGATTTCAATTTCAGTTAAAATATCCGCGTCAACCCAGGCTTCATCTTTCCCATTATTAGTTTCCCAAATGAGACCACGAATTAATGATTGATTGTTTGGCTTTTTTTATGGCGCAAGAGCATCTGGGCTATACTGCGCCACGAATTAACTTAAAGTTTAAAGTTCTCTTCATCCTTAAAGTTTAAAAAAAAAAAAAAAGCGTCAAAATATCAAAATCAAAGCGATAAAATTGCGATACGTTACTCATCTGAAAGCGGGCCATATAACAAGTTAGTTTACAATACTCATTTCTAACTTGATTACCAACTACCATCTTTAACATCAAAATAATGAACTTAACAATGTATCACCAAAAGTGTAATTAGGGTAAATAATAATGTATCCTATCCTGTAGTGTAAAAGTGGGCTCTTACAAGGCGATTAGTGTGCATTCGCGCTCAGTTGGCATGTGATACCG
>QLNU02015003.1:162403780-162420056 GCA_006491805.2 Dysdera silvatica
GAACTTCGACTGTGGTCAGCGAAGTTCGGAATCTTTGTTAAACTGTAGGTCCAGCTTGCCAACACGTCTAGCCAACGTGGTGAGTTTAGGGTTGTTTCCTTTATTTATTTCACCGTACAACGTGCATGTGTGATAAGAGAAACTTCCATCTTACAGTTGATTGAAAATGATTGTTGTTGAAATGGAGTTGTAGCTTCGTAACCTTTCCTCCTCAACCTGCAAGAGATATTTATGAACTTTCTGCGAACGTTTGTTTTTATGCTCGCTGTAATCCAAGGTTTGGTTTTCTAGGAAATAGGGTTGGATTTCTCAAAAGTGTTTCAGGTTCCCCACCATCTTTGTCCTTCCGCCGTAAAAAAAAATTATTTTCATCACTACATATATATATAAAACAATATATAAAATTTAATTCTGGAATAGCATGGTATATTGGCTTGCTTGGTTTTACGGCTCAAAGACTACAGTGGTCATGCTGCGCCGGGACCTACTGTTTTCCGAGGAATCCGAACCTCTTAAGGCCTAGGGAACCAAACCCCGGACTACAGTGAGCAGTGCGATCTTTATGAGATCTCTGAGTAAGCGTTCTTTGCACTGCTGGGAGTCGAACCCGGATTAGCGGCGCACTAGGAGAACGCGTTACCACACTGCGCCACCGCAGGGCTGGTATATTGGCGTCAGTGTGCTGCGAATGTACATTGTTCTTTATAAAACACGGGTATAGTTGGCTGTGGCAGGAAATTTTTCATAAAATGAATATTACTACAGTGGCATTATGGGGACTCTACACTTAATGGAGTTGGTGTTTTATATAGTTGTGCAGGAATCGAGTTATTCGATTATAGAGTAATTTAAACTTTTAAAAAACAATTTAAGTTACATTTCTTAAAAGAGAGAAGTATAATTTATTTCTGACTTTAGTGCAAGTATATTTATCGATTTTGTTTGTATCAAATTTCACAGTGAATCAATACTTACTGCAATGCATAGAAATGTTTGAACATGTTTGAAATAATGTTAAATACTTTTAAATAGGTCATGAATTGTGAATTGCTTTGCTTTTTCACATTGAACATAAACTATCTTTAAAAATGCCTTAATATTTCAAAATTGTGCTTTTGTAGCATCTCGTATTCGAAGAGACCGACAAATCGTGTCAGTGTCTTGTAAGACTTCTTTGTGCGTTAAAATACCAAATTCGCGTCTGAGATTTTTCTTCACGAGTGTTTGCAGATTTAAGAAGCTTTAAATTTTAAGCGGCTTTTCTCTTATACCTTAAACTTCCTAGTTTGCGCTCAAGCGTGTGTGTGTCTTGAGATTTTTACGTATGTCTAAGAGGCTTTACGGCGGAGGAGGTAGGTCTTTATGGCGCTTAAAACGGCGGCGAGAGATTCAATTATCGAGAACTGTTAAATTTATATTTTTGCTGAAAATTTCAAGTTTTTGAGTCAATGTTCTAAAATTAGAAGGGACGTGAATTTATGTTGACTGAAGCGGGTATTCGTGTCGAGATGTTGAGTTATTGAAGGTTTTTCTCCATATACAACATGTTAGCTCAAACAAAATCTTAAAACTGGAATCATCCCGGATGTCAACGTACCCTGGAAAGGCTTCATTGTTCATGGTGGCGGTCTGGTTATAGGAGCGACCGTCGGAGAGAGGTCGCTTTCGCTAGACTTCGCATTGTCCACATCCGCTCCTCCCATCTACATCTGTTGAAGGGAGAAGATGCCTGAATGTGTTTTACGTGTAACGAACAGTTAGGGAGGATTAAGTATTACGTAAGCAATATTTTGGCCATTTCATACCCCTCCCCCATGGTAAGCAAAAATTAACATTGGCTAACGTAGGAAAATAAGCACCCCCCCACCAAAGATGCTTACGTAATGCTTTCTCTCCCTTACATGTTTCATCCAGTTGCATAAATTTTAACCAATAGTGTTCATTAACTTATAGCTAAAATGATTTTGATCTTCGTGCCATTTTGTGATTATTTTATTCAAGACATCGCTTTTATTTTTCCGTCCCATCGGATTTGATTACATAGTTTAGTTTCAATGTGCAGTACTTCAAATAAATTTATTACTGGTATGGTTTTAATTTTTCATGTTAAAATCGCATGTATGATCTCATTTCAGTGCAGAATGACCCTGCTGCCCTTTTGCCATAGTAGATCCAACCCTCAGTTCTACATGAATTAAATTTTTTGCCCAACTTGCGCTTAACGACTGCAGTTGTATAGAGTCGTAACTTAAACAGGCTAATTAAAAGAAATACCATTTTTTTTTAAGAGATATAATGAATTCAAGCTATCATGTATGATAATTAAATAATTGACACTCCTGTTTAGCTCAAACTATAGTTTTTGCAAGAGAGACACCATCCCAGATCCAAAGTCGAACCCACGCCCCCCCCCCAACACTCTTTGGCGGCGGTTTGAGCAGTTTAAGCGTCTTGTCTGGGAAAACACTGCTGAGGTCCAGCCCCGAAGGTGGTCATTTTAGGAAGGTTCTTCTGTATTGTTAAATATATATTAAATATAATATACATTAACATATATTTAATAGAAAATTTAAACATAATATATTAAATTTACTAATAAATATGTTAAACATAATATATATTAAATTTAATATTAAATATATATTAAAGACACATACAAAAGGTTAAACACTTGTAAAATAGCAAACGAAAAAGATCACCCAAGCTTTCGGACGCATCAGTAGCAGTACTTCATCAGAAGTAATGTGACCATTTATGTTTCTGCTTCTTTTTATACTTGAAATTTTCTGGAAAAACCCTTCATCAGACAGTCCCGCAGAACGGAAAACACAGTGGGAACCAATGGGAGGCCTCTAATAAAAATCATGGAAAAGCTTTAATGGGAACCAATGAGAAACCTATATTGCGGGGCACCTGATGTTGGGGAAGTCCCATACATTTCAGAATAAGAGTTGTTCGTAAAATTCTGAAAGTGCTTATGTATTAATAGCTTTCCCATGTAGTCTGTAAGTTTGCCAATATTGTGTGTCTACTATTATTTGCGATATGCTGGATAGTGTTTTTGTTGAGTCCCGGTCGGGTTCGTGTCCGTGTTGTAAAGCACGTTCTGCCAGACGTGAGGCTACGTTTCCTTTCGCGAGTGTTTCTTTGTGTTCTTGTTTTAATAATTCTTTTTGTTTGCCCTATATATTAAATATATGCCTTATGTATATAAAATATATATATTCTATGCATGTGTATATATATATACACACACACTGAAGTGCCAGAAAAACCGGTACAGGCGTGCGTATGCAAATAACGGAGCTTTGCAACCAATCAGCGTAACGCGATGCGGTCGGCAGCGCCTATATAAGATGCCTGGCAAAGCTGTTAGATCGGTTCTTGCCGCTACAATGGCAGGTTATCAAGATTTAAGTGATTTTGAACGTGGCGTTATAGTCGGCACAAGAGAGATGGGACATAGCATCTCCGAGATAGCGACAAAATTTGGATTTTCGCGTACGACCATTTCACGGGTATACCGTGAATATCAGGAATCCGGTAAAACATCAAATCTCCGACAGCGGTGCGGCCGGAAAAAGACCTTGAAAGAACGGGACCTTCGACGACTGACGAGAATCGTTAAACGAGATAGACGTGCAACACTTCCTCAAATTGCCGCGGATTTCAATGCTGGGGCATCAACAAGTGTCAGCGTGCGAACTGTTCAACGAACCATCATTGATATGGGCTTTCGGAGCCGAAGGTCCACTCGTGTACCATTGTTGACTGCACGGCACAAAGCTTTACGCCTCGTCTGGGCCCGCCAACACCGCCATTGGACTGTTGATGACTGGAAACACGTTGCCTGGTCTGACGAGTCTCGTTTCCAATTGCATCAGGCGGATGGACGTGTACGGGTATGGAGACAACCTCATGAATCCATGGACCCTACATGTCAACAGGGGACTGTTCAAGCTGGTGGAGCTTCTGTGATGGTATGGGGCGTGTGCAGTTGGCGTGATATGGGACCCCTGATACGTCTAGAGACAACTCTGACAGGTACGTAAGCATCATGTCCGATCA
This sequence comes from Dysdera silvatica, assembly GCA_006491805.2. Taxonomy (NCBI): domain Eukaryota; kingdom Metazoa; phylum Arthropoda; class Arachnida; order Araneae; family Dysderidae; genus Dysdera; species Dysdera silvatica. The sequence goes on from QLNU02015003.1 coordinate 162,407,849, forward strand.
CCTACACCCATTCATGTCCATTGTGCATTCCGACGGACTTGGACAATTTCAGCATGATAATGCGACACCCCACACATCGAGAGTTGCTACCGAGTGGCTCCAGGAACACTCTTCTGACTTTAGACACTTCCATTGGCCACCTAAATCGCCAGACATGAACATTATCGAGCATATCTGGGATGCCTTGCAACGTGCTGTTCAGAAGAGATCTCCACCACCTCGCACTCCTATGGATTTGTGGACTGCCCTGCAGGATTCCTGGTGTGAATTGTCTCCAGGATACCTTCAGACATTAGTCGAGTCCATGCCACGTCGTGTTGTGGCACTTCTGCGTGCGTGGACGAGGAGGCTACACGATATTACGTAGGTGTGCCAATTTTTCTGGCACTTCAGTGTGTATTAAATAGCATCTGCCATACTCATGTCGGTTTTCACTCTTCCATTACGTTTTCTGCAGTGTGTATACCCTGAGAGAAGTTTTAAATGATTCTTTTTCGGTGTTTATCTTTCTACATTTGCATATGTTCATTTGAATATTTAAATAGGGGACCTGCATTACTTGAGCCGGGATAATAACATGGAAAGTGAAAATTAACGGACACTTGGCTAAAAATAGGAATCTGAAACAAATAGCACCCATGTGAAAGCTTTCTAGATCCGCCCTTGTTTGCGTTTTATAGAAAGAGTGAAAAGTTAATGCTTTTTCTCAAATTTCCATGTTTGACTTAGTAAAATGGGCCAATAGGTTATTTAACCATGACTGAAATGATCCCCTAAATACAATCTCATGTTAATATACTCGTGTCAGTTGAAAATAAACCTCATTCACTCCCAAATACTCAAAATTTAATTTTTATTTATATACGATCATTATGAATTCTGATGCACATTCAACAGCTTCGGCTTTCCTAATGCATGGAAGCCATCAGATTAGCAATGAAATACTTTCATACGTTTAGTATGACAAGTTGTGCACCATTTCAAAATCGACAAGTGATGCTGTTGAAAAACTTACTACATACTTTGTTTTTACATATACAATAATTTTTGCCACAAACTTACATGCAACTCAAGCTAGAGCTTTTTCGTTTTTGGAGAAAAAGAGACGCTTTCTCCGTCCTGGATTCGAACCAGGGTCCCTCCGTTTATTCCGGAGGGTCTTATACGAACGGGGTCAAGGAACAACGCTCCCTTTCTCCGTATATAAGGATGCTTGATATCATTACCCTTCACAGGAATAACACAATTGCCAACTCATTTTTACAGGAAACAACAAGGGATGCTCAGATAGAACAAGTATTTGACTTTTGTGGCACATTCAGAAGAGACGCGTGGAATGCTCTTCTACCCATTCTTCCTGAGCAGTGCCAACAAAAATACTATGTTTACAGAGAGGGTACTATCGGCCATTTTTTTGAGGTATGTTGTGAATTTTCATCAATTGCTGTTCTCTAAATTATGTACTTTAGTATGAAAATAATAGCAGATGGTATATTAAAGTATAAATGTTCCTCAAGTTTTGATAAGCTGGTTTGCCATGAAAGTTTCATTCACTTTATTACTGTCGCAAGTTGTCTAAAAATTACTAAATTATACAATAATTTTTGCCACCCACGTTCATATAGCTCAAACTAGAGCTTTATTGTATTTGGAGAAAAAGAGGAGCCGTCCTCATCCTGGATTCGAACCAGGGTCCCCGCGGTGTCTTGACCTACTAGACGAATGAGGACAAGAACAAACGCATTTTTCTCCGTATATGAGGATGTAAGATATTATTACCCTTCACAGGGATAACACAATTGCCAAATAATGGTCAACACAGAAAAGCCTCCGGGGCGAGATTTTTTGTGAGTTTTTCGTGGGATTATTCTTTACAATTACTAATTCTAAAAATACTATCTAGTCACAATGAAACCGAAATAGTGAAAACGTACCTCATCAATCCTACACAAAGTTGTAAAAGCACCCGACTTCATAATTGCACTCTACCTCAGGGCATCTTGTAATTTAATGCAATCTCCTTTGAAAAATACTACATTACAACACGAAACATCCAGTATCTAATGTTTTTTCCTTTAACGTGTGGAATTGTTTGGATAGTTAACAAAAGCATGATATGATAACATTATATTTTTCAAACTTGAACTGCGTATCCTCATAATGAGAGGAGAAAGAACCTTCAAATTAAGGCTTCCCCGCAGGCAAAGTTAGACGATGTTTGGCTGAGGATTTTGTTAATTTAAAATTTATTCTTGGTTAAACTGCATGTTCAATGGATTTTTTTTATGGCGTAAGAGCATAAATAGCGATATTAAATATTTTACCTACTTTTTCAAAACTTCCTAATTTTAAACACTTTAAAGACAAAATGTCTTCTATTTACTAACAAAATAATATATTAATTTGGATCAATTCAGCCTTGTCATAAACAATAATATTATCCCTTTTTCTCTAGAAACAAATTTTCTTGGAGTAACCCTTCAGCCAAATTTAAAATGGGACACACATATTCAGAGAATATGTACCAAATTAAACAGAAACATTCGTGTAATTAGAAACATTAGCTTTTATTTACCTATTTCAATCCTTTTCAGTCTTTATTATTCTCTGATTTTCTCTAACTTATATTACTACCCACTACTTTGGGGTCACACTTCAAAATCAAATTTACAGCGTTTAACTAAAAAAAAAAAAATCGTACCTCCATCTATCTCGTCTCCAACCATATTTCTTCCTCCCAATATTTAGAAATTGCTAGACGTTTGCGAATTCTTCTGATCGATAAACTTCTCATTTTTAAAATCTCAACATTTATGTTCAATGTTATAAAATCTTCAGCACATCCATATCTTAGTTCTCTTCATCTGCCATACATATCTAATGAGAAACTCTACTAACTTTGTCCCAGATTTTTCTGGAACTAATCTTGGGCTGGTTGGCCCTAGAGTATAGAACTCTTCCCTCAAACTTGCAATCATTAAACTCGCTCTCACTATTTAAAAAACACCTTTCTCAATTCTTATTAAATTAAATTAGCACTTATTCATTTCAAAAATAATTTTCCGCCTCGGACAGAATGAGCTTCGTCAGACCCTACAGTCTTTACCCAATGCTGCCCAGGAGAGTCAATTACATACTTTTGTAATATATAAATATATATATAAATGTAATGCATTTGAAACTAATTGATTATCCTAAATAAAGTTTGTATTGTATTTACCTGTGTATTGCATAAAATGTTATTATTTTGTATAGTCATCGTCAATGTACGTGCTCGTTGAAGAATATTATAAATGAAGATTATTTTAATATGAAATTTCGCTTCACACCAGTCATTCATATCCACTGAAATTATGAATTTCGTGTCATAAATTTAATCAATAAAATGATAGTTTTTTTTATCTTTAGCAAAACTTCATACAACCAGAGGCTCGATATCTGATTGGTCGCCTTCTGATGATAGACCGAAAAAATAGGTGGACCAGCAAAGAAGCATTAAGTTCAGATTATGTGCATAGCGGCATAACTATATTCGAACATTTGAAACACTTCCTTTTAGCAGTGAAAGATATAGCACAATGAACGAAAGACGTAAAAAATTTGAAAATCTAAAGGAAATAAAGATTTTACGTCTGCCTTACTTCAGTGCAGAAACGCCTCACTGACACCCATAACTACGTGCTTGCATTATCCCATGACAGTAGAACTAGTTGTAATTTGACTGCTTTTATTGAAACGCGGCCTACATTTATAAGCCGTGATGTCTTTTATTAACTTTATACTCCACCGTTTTAACGAATAAAATATTTTTAGGATTTACCAAAGTTGTTTTAATTTCTACATACAGGGTGTTTTGAAAGTCTGTCGACTTATTGGTGACAAGACATTGGTTACACGAAACGTTGAAAATATGTGGCGCCATGGACATTCAAGCATACCTGGACACACATCACCATGTTTTGCGACACCCTATTCAGTTCTTTTGATGTAATCCTATATACGCACTACGTAATGGCATTCCGTAACCGTAGGTAATTTTCAAAATTTCGTGCAACCAATACCTTTTGCAACGATAAGTGGACACAGATTTTCCGAACACCCTGTACTTTCATCCAAAACTTCAAAGGTAAAACAAACTATAAACTGCAAGGTAATGTGCACAATATTTAAGTAAAATTCTTCTGGAAGGGTCTAGCAACAAGCAGTGGTGTAGAACAAAGGCTTACGGACACAAGCCACCACTAGCTTTCAAAACACATTTTTTCTAAGACCTCAACACATTTTTAAGACTTCACCCCATGGTCGTCTTCGACTCTGTGGTCGCGCGGGCATCCTTTGTTCCGTTCCGGCTGTTCGGCCACGGTCTCCGCTTGTGCGCGGCTTGATCGCCTTGGAGAAGTTTTCACCATGCCTGTGAGTGTACGGAATCACTGGCCTGGACGCTTGGATGGAATGGATGGCGCTCTGTGCGCTCTGGTTTCGAAGACGGCTCGTGCCCATTCCCTGCCACTTTGCGGCGCCTTTGCCCGTCCAACAGAGTCCGGAGGGCTCCTGTGGGAGTATCGGCCGTCAGGGGTTGTTCTTCTGTGCAATCCATCCATTTCATCTGCTCTTCTGGGCGGATTGATCGTGGATTAGTTCACGGTAGACATTAAATGATACCAGTGCGTTTTTATACGCCAGTACAAATCGGCAATCTTCCCTTAGCCCATTGGCTGTTAAGACCTTTTGATGTCTACACCTGTCTGGGATTACAGTGTTGTCTTTTAGGCTGCCACCTTTCCCATTAATTTAACGCCCAATCATCACCACCACCTCACCACATGATCGTCTTTAAAGCTACTTGAATCCCCATAATTTTCTAATTAACACGCTACTGGCAACAAGTTGCGCTTCCTAGTCCATTTTAAGTCCATTTAATAGAAGCAAAAAATTGTATTTCTTTGATGTAGACCAGCGGTACTTCAACTGTGGTCCACGGGCCCCTGGGAGTCCGCGAGATTTTCTCAGTGTTCCACAAAAGTTCAGAAAAATACTAAGAAAAGAGCATTTGCTCTTTAATGCTAAGAATAAATTATGAGGGGACGAAAAATTCTTTCCTTAAATGGTGAAAATTAGTGATGAAACACTAGAAATAAATATGTATGATGCAAATTCCGGGCTTTAAACTTTGAGTTAATTCTTGGGGGTCCGCAAGGGCGAGTGATCTCTGAAGAGGGTCCGCGGTCTAGGAAAGTTAAAGAACCACTGATGTAGACAATTCAGCTGCAGTTCGCAATATGTAATCATGCTGCGTGTGCGAAGACGAATTTTAGGGCGATGCGAACGGTTCTGTCGCAAGAACGCCTAACGATTCCGACAAGCGAACAAGTCCAAATCCAGTCCGATTATTTAACTTCTCATTATTGGCAGGATAGTAAATTTATCGCAGAAACTCGACTTCGCGGAGTAAATTTCGATATTTCTAAAAAAAGTATTACTGAAGAAACTTAACGCTAACGCCATTTTTATACCAGAATGTAAGACACACACCGCGCGTAAATAATTACTTAAAACACAATATAACAACATCAAACTACATTTAAAACACAACATAATCGCAGTTAAATCTTTGAAGACTTATGGCCATTTTGAAAGCATGCCAACTCCTCCCCTCAAAGCCAAAATAACTATTATTTTGGATCTGAGGAAGTAAGTTGGCATGCTTTTGAAATGGCCATAAGCCGTTAAATAATATTTTAACTGTGATTATGTTTTTATAGTGTCATTAATTTTTATCAGTTTTGAAACGGTAATATAAGTACGTCACTAAGCATTCTGCAGTACCCCCCCCCATCTCCATGGTATCTACAAATATAGATATTACCTAACCCTGATTCTTAGCTTACATATACCTATGGTAAAGTATTTCATTTTTTTTCCACAACAAAATATTTTTTTTTTTTTTTAAAGAAATACTAACTATACTTCCATTCACTCATTTCTTAAACTGTTTAGCCATACCCGTGGAGTTTTTGTATGCAGCGGAAAAGGAACAACCTTGCTTGCACTAAACCTACCTCAACTGATCAGATGGTGTAATGGCAGCGTATTTGACTACTGCGAGCAAATGATCCGATTCCAAGCAAGCAAAACTTTCGGTTCCTTTCCGCAGATTCACAGTTCTGCGTTTCTGCCTTTGATCAGAGGTTATTTAGCTTCCCTAGTGCACTGCTCAGAGATCACTCGCCCTCGTTGACTCCCAAGAATTAACTCAAAGTATAAAATCCGGAATTAGCATTATATATACTTATTTCTAATGTTTCATCACTGATTTTCACCATCTAAGGAAAGAAATTTTCGCTACGTCATAATTTATTCTTACATTAAAGACTACATACTCTTGCTTTGACTTGTTAGTATTTTTCCGAACCTTTGTGGAATACTGAGAGGGTATCGCGGGCCACAATTGAAGAACCGCTGCATTAGACGAAAAACGTTTAGATTATTCGGAAAACTGTGAATTCCGTCTCTAGCTCTACTTCTCCCACACCCATAAAAAAAAATCGTATTCTTCTCAATTGAAATTATTCGAAGGAAAGAGTGTTTTTTTTGCACAATTAGCTTGAAAGCAGCTTAAAATTTGGGTGCATAGTATGGGTTATATTCTAATCTCTATGTTGAAAATTCAACGTAATTTTAAAATTTCTTGGAAGTGTTAATTTTATTGAAATTCATCGGTTGAATATTTTTTTCTAAACTGATAGTTTCCATTCATATATTTTCAAAGTGGAAAAAAAAATCTAGGGCTAGTTAAAAATTACACATTTAACTTCAAAAAATAAATTAATGCGTATAAACAAAAAACATTTGGCTAAAGGTATACACCTTACTTTAGATTGCGCAGTGTTTTAAAAGATTTATATTCGTGTTTAAAGTATGTATTTCCTTTTAAAGAATAGGATTTTCAGAAACAAAAGTTCCGTTCTTTCCTTCATTCATCTTAACTGGGTGCATGAAGGCGTCACGTTTTCGTAAAGTTTCATGAAGTTTGGTTTTAAAATCTTCTAGAGTTGAAACTTTCGATTACCTTAGTTTCAATAATTACAAAAGTTGATAATATATAATTAATTGTGATGCATGGGTCGGTTGATTTATTGATTGATTTCAAGCGTAAGAAAATTCCAATAAGTTACTTAATTTATAGGCTGTTCTTTTTTCTCTTTATTGATATATTTTTGAATTATGGAATAGCTGCAGCAGATGCAGGAAACAAATTGTGCGAAATGTTTAATAAAACTGAATTAAAATATGTGTAAACATGACCTAAGTGTAAGACGAAACGATCAGGAGGAGGAGGAGGAGGATTGTGCAAGGGTTTCATTGGGAAGGGTGGCCGCCGGGGGCGGCGCTGTAATCCCAGACAGGACGCTTGAACAGCGTAATCAGCCGCCGAGGCGGCTGAGGGGGAGATGGATTGCCGATCAACACGGCATTCATAGATGCACGTTCACGTAAAGTCGTCATTCAACGCACACCGAAACCAGCAGCCGTTGGAACCGTCACGGGGAACGGCCACGGCCCAGGCAGCAGGACCGGAGACACCCCCATGGGCCAGCCGAGTAACCTACAGGAACCGGCCAAGACCGGAAAGGAAGGTGTTTAGCACAGCCACGGAGGCAGCGCGAAGGCGGGGGGATCCGGTGGGATCCAGGAGGTCGGACAGACCTGGTGGCGAGGCGAGGCCTAAACGGCGGCGGGCGAGAAGGAGCTCCTCCCTGAGGTAGCCGTAGGCCGGACACCGCAAAAGAATGTGTTCCAGTGTTTCGTCAGCACCTTCCTGACACTGGAGACACACAGGCGACGGGAGTTGCCTAATGCGGTGGAGGTACTTGTTGGTGAATGCACAGCCAATTCTGAAACGATGCAGCCTGGTCTGTGCCCCCCTTGGGAGACAATCGGAAAGAAAGTATGGCGACTTTCGCACCTCGAACATTGATCAGAAGTGCCCCGTAATGTCTCTTATCAAGAGGTTCACCATGTCACTTCGATAGGTGTCCTTCAGACTCCTGATACGGCAGGAAAGGGAGGGGTTGTGCGGGGAGGGTCTGTTACTGCAGGAACCGTTTACGTCCTCTAGGGCTCGACGCGCCCAAGTGTCCGCAATTTCGTTACCACGATTACCGGTGTGGCCAGGAAACCAACAGTACGTCACAGACCTCCCCTCATCCGCACATCTAGCCGCCGCGACCACAATGTCCTGGACAATGGGGCAGACCGGCCAAACAGCAGGATCGGCCTGGAGGCCAAGCAAAGCAGCCTGAGAGTCACCGAAACGATCAGCATCCGATCCCAGAAGATCTCATGAACCAATCACGTGGCAGGGTGGCAGGGTTACCAGATTGAAACGGCTCGCTCTTTTTTTGGTGTGCAAAAGGAAAGGAGCGGCGGTAAAGTTCACGAATTTTTTTGAAGCATTTTAGACTTCGAAGTCATTTCAAAATAGGATTAAAAAATCAATGAGCTGACATTATCTTTCTAATAGTGCGAGATTGCTGGATGTTAATTTTTAATAATAATTATAGCTATTGACTGACGGCAAAAACATTTCGTAATATGAAAAAGCGCACCTAATTTTAATGTATCAGCAATATATGAGTTAAAAAAATACTAACTGGAAATTTGTTTTTGAAAGCTTTTAAAATTACAAAGTTTTCTAATCTTGGAACTAGCAATAATGCTTAATTTTAACTTTTAAATACAAATATTGATATCAAATACGTTTCGTTTAAATACAGTCGAAATCTCTTAAGCGCACATCGATGTGGTAACGTTAAGTTTGTGCAATTGGGTTTTGCACTTAAGCGGTATCCTTTAAAATACAATTTCAAACGCCGGTGTAGAGTCATATGGGCCTCTGTGGTTCAACCTACAGGTGAAGGCAGAACTCTGCCTTCACTTGACAAAGGAATGATAAAGAAAGCAGTTGGCTCCCGAAACGTCGTCCTTTCAGTTTCTTCTTTCCTGTGCCACTTTAAAAGTTTAATTTTCTTTAGTAACTTAACGTATAATATTCTGCATGTTTTTCTTCTTTTAAAATGATTATTTTGTGGGTGCCAGACTTCGTAAAAGGTAAAGTTCATGGGATTAATAATTTGACGGAATTTTTCCCAATTATAAAAAAAAATTAAATGAAACTCATACTGCTGAGTTTGCAAATTAATGTCTAAAATAGTTGACAATTATTATTTTTCATAATTAAAAGTTTTAATTCCTGGGAGAATTAATAGAATTTTATATTGTATTATAAAATTAATGTCACTTTTACTTGTATTACTGAATATCATAACTATTAAAAAGCATTGCCAGAAAAAAGTGTAATTACTTTAGCATGTTATTATTTTAACATTCTAAGCGCAGGCTTAAGTAGTAAATAACTAGGTTGTTTTATTCAAATACTATTTTAAATGTTTTTTTTTTTTTTACATTAATGAAGTTTAGTTTGTTTTATACTCTACGGTGCTCTTTATGCACCGTTCCTGGTGTTATTAGTGGAATCCAACCAATCTGTTATTGGTGGAATTCAACCAATCTATATCCATTAGACAGACCACGAGCCTAAAAAAAATAATTAACTTCCTAAGTTCAATTTAGGAAATCAAACCTTTGTAGATTTTCATGGGAATGAACCTAGATATTCAATTCACGAGAATCGAACCTGGTAATAATGGATGTTTGTAAAAATATTATGTGGTGTAATAATCTCTTGCCAAGTTGGCGACTTAATAATCTAAATAACAAACTATATCTACAATAATTCTATTGCTTATACAATACAATCAACACTATTGTAATTGGTTAACCATAAACCAATTTATTAATAAATAAATAAAAATAATAATAATAAAAACTTTAAATTGTATTATCCTTTCAAAATCACCCCCCACGCCTTATTTTAAAGTGTGGCTGTAAATTTGTTTAAAATAAATGCATAACAGAATCGGGCAAATTACATTTTTGAACGGCTGGGGGACTTGAGTCCCCCTTCACTTTAGTTATAATTTTTTTTTATTAGATTAATGACACCCAAACATTTAGATAGACAAGCATGTCTGCAAAAGTGATTTATAGTGTTTAAATTAACTATTAGAATATTCTATTATAGACACTTGAGTCATTGACTGATATTGTATGATCAGAATTTAAGTATATTTTATTATAATTTGATTCCCCTTCCCCTCAATGAAAAACATTTAGATTTTATTTTAAATATTTTAATTTTTCGCTATTTAATTTTATTTTACATTATTATATTAATTAATTTTATTCCATTTTATGCCACTAGATGCCGACACTTGTCTACTAAGGCTTAGTAATTAGTAATGATGGACCAAACTGTTATTTTTGAATAACCTGTTCCAACGTTCCTGTTCCAATCACGTAACAGGTTCCATTCACCGGTGACTGGAACATCTGTGTTACTTCACAGGTTATGGGAATTGGAGAACTTGGCGATAACGTATTTCATCGGGCAATCGGTTACAGTACATCGTGCCAACTCCATAAAAATATTATATCCTTTGCAACAGAAAAATGCACACACACACACAAACACATGAGAGCCAGCAGTATAGGGCAAGAGTGGGCACTTGCCCTCCCTTGGATTTAATAAAAAAAAAAATTCTCAGCAGTAAAAATACGCGAACTCTCTATTCTATTTGAACTAAATTGTCTTATTATTTAGTTAAACAAATTAAATACTTATTTAAATAATTTAATTATGGTATTTTTGAATGAAGGTTTTTTATTTCTGCTGAAGCAATCTTTGCCCACCCCTACAAAAAATTCTGCCAACGCCCATACACACACGGAATACAGAATTAAATGAAAAGAATAAGGCTTTTGAATACTGAAATTTAAATGTCAGAAAAAATAAAAGACGTTACGAATAACAAATGCTTTAAAAAACACCAATTTAACGTGTTTCCTTTTTAGTATAAGTTTTTGAAATAAGAATGCAACGTGTGATGCAAATTATAATACTTATTTACATTTTTATTGTAATATTGAGCACTTATTAGTAAGTAATCATATTCAAACGTTTATTTATAAATAGAGTAATTATAACAAAGTGTCCCCATTTAAAAAAGCTTTAATAAGCTGTTAATAACTATTTTGGTGTTCATATACCCACCATCATCAGAACCATATGTCATCTGTGAACAGCGTTTAAACATATAATAAATGAGAAAATATGAATAAGAATAAATAACAATAAATAAGAAGTGGATTTGATAAAATACATTAAAAATAATAATTCATTATAATTTAAAAATTTCAGTGAGGCTTTGGGGAGTTTAAAAGCTTACCCCTTCTCGAGCGCAAAAGGGTTGAGAACCACTAGTTTAATTAATTAAATTTTAACTGTGAATTACGTGTGTTTGAATCCTCCAAAGCCGTAGACAGGCTGGGGCTATAGGGGGCTCAGCCCATTGGAAAATATTTTACATAAAATAAAATATTGTAGAATTTTATTTTAAATTTTTTGTTTTGTACGAAATTGTACATGACAATGGAAATTGTTCTTTGACGTTAAAAATGTATTCAAAATAGCTTTCTACTGTAGATCTTGTGTATGTAATTTTTTTTACATAGGTTTGAGTCTTCATATACTTTATAATAAGGATTGGGGAAATTATAGAGAGGTATACTAAAATTTATAAGTTTTCAATGCAAAATTTATTTTAAGAAATTTATTTATTAACGTTAAATATATTAGTCTCCTTATATATTTAGTATTATTAAATATATTAATAAAATACATCAAAATATTTACGAATTTTAAGCCCCTGTAGCTTTCAGAGTCTCCCTGTAACAAGCGTCTATCTACAGGCCTGTTTGTATCTTCTACTCGCAGTGTGTCGTACACCCAAGTATAGCAGTTCTGTCAGAGGCTCTGACTCACAGACCTTGTCACTTCGTAACTATGTGTTTTATTATTTTCTGTGTTTTAAATAACCATGGTTCATATTCCCCCCACCGTTGTCAGGAAAAATAAAAGCAAATTTTGCTCCTTCCCCACAAAGATGCTTAATAATATAATGCTTAACATAATACTTGTATGGTCCCGATCATCCTCAAGACAGCTATTAATTTCACTAATTGCCTTGGTGTGGGAATACCGTAATAATAATTAAATATTAACAATTCAAATTTTAACTAAAAATAA